>CM044435.1:33771254-33781558 GCA_024363595.1 Xenopus borealis | reverse complement strand
TTTTTCCCATGACAGGATCCCTTTAAAAACTGTCCACCTTCCATACCACAAGCAAGGATTAAGATACATGTCATGCCCATTAACATCATACATGATGAAGCTGGTTGACTAGAATGCAATTGTGTTGGATAAGCAGTCCTACATTTTCCTTTCAATAACCACTCCCTTACTGTAATGTCGCATGTCCTTACTCCAGAAAACATTTTTGTAAAGATAATATTTCCAGAATTATGTTGTATCTCCTTGATTAAAGTAGCACTCATAAAAGAGATGGTATATAATACCCATATAGTTTGGAAAACAGATCCAAAGAAGATCCAAAAAATCCTAACCAACTTATTGCCCAAATAGAAAATATACAAACCAATTAGTCTACAAATTTCAGCTTTTCATGCCCAAATGGCACATCATAGGCAGCCTATGCATTTTATACTGAATATTTTTTGTTTGCCTGTTATTAACTATGCTCTAAAAAGAAAGAAACTGTTTGCCTTTAGCATCTGTTCATTCAACGATTGCTGCCTATTTTAACAGCATATTTTCTTTACAACTGATAATTTTATAAATATAATCAGAAAAAATAAGAACAGTAAACTTTGAAAAAATAGTTATGCTTCAAAATATATGAATTCACAGTCCAAAAGCATTCAAAACGAAAGTATGCAGATATAGATCAGACAGTTCATTTTTTTGCCATAAGCATTATCTGTTTCTTTAGAACAGATGCACTAGTGGCATTTGCATTTCCAGTGGGAATTTTCTACATTTGTCAGATGACCCAAAAAGGCTCCAAGACTACCATTGATCTCTATTTCAGAAGAGATGATTTCAAGGTTTCACCTTTGTGGATTTGAATTGATTTGTATTTCAAAAAATGGGCAAACTTCTTCCTACTATTTACAGAATGAATGCTACATCAAGTCTATTTAATTAACCTCTACAATATGAACAGTTGGAGACTCCCTAATGAGAAAAAACATCTCTTTTGTCAGCAGGACACAACATTGTAAGATAAATCTGTTTCTTAAGACAACTTGAAGCTGATGCAATAGAAAGAATTGATGTAAGTATTAAACATCAAGAACATCCATAAAATAATTCTATACTACATGAAGAAGTCAAATTTCCCTGGGTCATAGTAAATCTAGGATAAAATGCATAATCTATGAAAACATTTGTGTTTTACTAAAATTTCCACAGAAATATTTAAATATGCCTGTCAAAATATTTTATTGCAAATGTATGTGTTTCGTTGACTTTCAAATGTATGTAAACGCTTAAAATTAGCAGGTGATAGATATGCTAATGCCATTAATTTTTACTTTGATTAAAAATAAGAATACAGATTTAATTGACCAATTAAATTTGGCATATACCATTTTTTTGCTAAGCTGATTGTGACTTGTGTGATAAGCCACTTATCAGGGCTCCAAAAATGGCAATCTATACCAAAGATTTCTCATATGAAACTCCTTGGACAACTAGTAATGGGTGAATAAATTTGGCAGACATGAATTTACTGTGAATTTTCAGAAAAATATCTCCCACTACAAAAAATTGTCACGCATCAGAATAGTCGCGTGCATAAAATAGTTGTGCGGCAAAATTATTTGGATGCCCATTGACTTTAATGCATTTGGACAAAATAGTCAGGCATATAAAAATTGTTGCACGCGTCAAAATTGTTGCGTGTAAAAATAATTTTGACGTCCCATTGACTACTATGCATTTTGTGAATTTTTCACAGTTTTGTGAATTTTTCGGTAAATTTGTGAATTTTTCAGCAAAGCGAAACACCACAGATTCATCCATCACTATGGACAACTATTACTGCTCCAAGGCATAATTTGTGACCCTTGAGCCATTTAAGATGTTTTAAGCCTTTATGATTTTCTAGTTATTTTGGTGGTTTGTGCTTAAAAACAAGATTAATTCGAGTTTTCCCCCCAATTGCAGTCATTCCAGTTTTTTTTCATTCAAGTTTTTTCATAAATAAGCAAACATTCAAGTTCTTGGCTTATGCAAGGTAGAAAATACCTCACAAACTCGACGTAATAAATAACCTCCTTAATATGATATAATCTGTTGGTTAAATATTCATTCTGGGGGTATAGTTGTTATTTTAGTCTGCTTGAATCATTTAAACATTGAATAAACCCCATAAAAATGTTTTGCCACCAATATGGATTTATGCAGTTTAGTTACCATCAAACACAAGTCACTGGTTTAACAGTACAGAAAATCTTTTTCAAAAATAGAATAATAGAATTATATCTGCTTGAAACTGAGTCTATTTGAAATGGCCTTCCTGTAATTTGGAGCTTCCTGGATACCAGGTTTCCGGAGAAGGGATCCCTATTACTAAAATCTCCCAATTAGACATTAAACAAATTTGTAGCATGCTTTTTGCATGTAAATAAGAATTACCCATCATGATATTTGCTCTTCTACAAGTTTTTCAGCAGTAATAAAAACAGATAAATATAAAGTTGGATAGCACAATCATTTGAAGAAAAATTATTTATTTACAGAAAGGAAAAAAACGGTTACAAAAAAATAATCATAAGCTTATCATCAGCTCATCATTGGGCTTATGATTATTTTTACGTAACCTTTTTTTGTAACGGGTTTTTTTTTCTTTCTGTAAATAAATATTTTCCTTCAAATGAGTGTGCAATCCAACTTTATATTTTTCTGACTATATAAACTTTGGAGATGTTTGGGCAGCCTCCAGATGGATCAGCTCGTACTGCTATGAGCAAGTTGTCTAATTCTGGGCAGTATCATTCTGTAGCTACTAAAGCAAATAGAGTTCTGTCCTGCATAAAAAAGGGCATAAACTCAAGGGAGGAAAACATAATTATACCTCATTATAGATCCCAAGTAAGACCTCATCTGGAATATGCAGTGCAGTCCTTAGGAGGGATGTAAATGAGCTGGAGAGAGTGCAGAGACGTGCAACTAAACTGGTTAGAGGAATGGAAGACTTAAATTATGAGGGTAGACTGTCCAGGCTGGGGTTGTTTTCTCTGGAAAAAAGGCACTTGCGAGGGGACATGATTACACTTTACAAATACATTAGAGGACATTATATAGACAAATATCAGGGGACCTTTTTACCCATAAAGAGGATCACTGCACCAGAGGCCACCCCTTCAGACTAGAATAAAAAAAGGACTTTCATTTGAAGCAGCATAGGTGGTTCTTCACAGTGAGGACAGTGAGGTTGTGGAATGCACTGCCAGGTGATGTTGGCTGATTCTGTTGATGCTTTTAAGAGGGGCTTGGATGATTTTTTGGACAGAGATAATATAAAAGGCTATTTTGATACTAAACTCTACAGTTAGTATAGCTATGGGCATACTGTATATGGTTTGTGTGAAAGAGTGGAGGGGTGTGTGTATGCTGGGTTTTAATTTGGAGGGGTTGAACTTGATGGACTTTGTCTTTTTTCAACCCAATTTAACTATGTAACTTTGTGCACGCTCTTACTTTAGATTCTAATAAAAACAGATAGCTGAATTTTAAAATAAAATTCAACCAAGAAACAGCATTTAGCATTTAGTGGGATGTATTACTTCAAACACCTGAAATAACAAGATATGCAGGTAGAACCTAGGCTCAAATCCCAGAGGAACCAGCCCATGGGCAAGCTGTTTGTTGACATGCAGAAACATCATGAAATTGGCAGCCAGGGTGATCTCTGAGGTGTACAGTTTTGTTAAAAGCATTTTAAGCTCCATGGGGAATAAACAATGTAAGCTAATGAATTTCTTGATCTTATATAAGTAAAGTAGAATAGAGATCCTGAACCTGCAGTGAAAAAAAGATGTTTATTTCCACAGAGCAATATTAATGTTAGTTTTCAATATTTTCTTTGACACATTAACACTCTAAAATTGCACAGGTTTTTTTTACAGTGTGGGGCATATTTGGTAAGCTGTGCAAAAACAGCAGGATAATACACTACACATCTACAGACTTCACCATGTAAAAAATGGAGTAAAATATTTACGATTTTTTTCTTAGAGTGACTTTTGCCGGAAGCAATATAACATAACGGAAGCAAATCTGGTGTTCACATGGCATAAAATTACACACCTTGATAAATTCATCATTTAATTTACACAGCTTTTTACACCGTTTTTTGGGTAAATTGCATTTTGCACAGCAAATAAATTTATCCTAAAAGAACAATGGTTCCTTTTTAATATTATTAAATGTTTGTCCCACTTACAGTTTTAAGGAGCCAGAAGGCAATACAACCTCCCCTATTTATTTGCCTCATAGTAGAAGCAGCTGGGGTGCACATGTCCAAGTAATTTCCAGCAGACAATCCTTTATAGTTAGAGTGAGAAAGGTTGATTTTTATATTTATTGAACCAGAATATTTGGCATTTTGGCATATTTGTTTGTTCAGCTTTAACACTTAGAAATCAAATTAAATGCTGCAAAGGGCCCCAACCATTCCCGAAGCAAAAAGAAAACAGGAACATAGACTTTACCTTCCACGCTAGCGAGTTCTCACCAGTGTTGCCACCCACAGGGACATTATCAATTCAATAACAGATGCAGGCGCCAATTCACTAGCGAATGGGACCGTTAATAGTGGTCATTCGCACTCTATCGCCAGGCAGAATGCATTAAAGTTAAAAAAATGCTAGTGACTTTTCCTTTTTTGAAGCGGGATTGCCTGCAAAAGTCATATCTTAGACTTTTTTTGGGTAACTGGCTTTCTCCAGACATTTTATAAGTTATGGAATATTCATTTTACAGTGGGCTCATGTGTAGAGCATTATAGTAACTCTCTTTTCTTTATTAAGGTCCCCTGTGTAGTAAAAACTGGTAACTTAAACCATCTGCAGCAACATTTATAATAACGACTTCCATACAACTTTATATTTCCCTTCCTATGGAAACTGACCTAAGTGCAAGATCATTATCAAAGTTTCACTAGGCACAAATGAATGCTAGCCAAAGTAACACTAGTGAAAACTCACCAAAGTTCCACACTGTTAATATATTTTCTATATGCCACATTTATATGACCACATTTGTATGAGAACAGCCTATTCCGATGACGGGCAAATGATTATGTGTCAGAGTGTAAGAATAAGTAAGTTTAATATCAAATAAATAAGTCCCCTATCATTCTGATTCCATAATGCCAATGGCCCAAGGCAGGATAGGTGCAGGGAGGGGTGATGTTCTCCCCAATAATGATTTCTCCATTCTACTGACACAAAGTCAGCAGATATTAGATGGGGCCCCTGTGCAGAAGTGTTGCTTCATGGTTGATTTCATCACAGTGTCTACCTTAGCAGACAAAGAACCACAAGGCTGGGGGACAGTTGAAAAACGGGGGTCTTATGTTGCAATACTGAACATCTTGCAGAAATGTATAAATGTATATTTCAGTAAAATTTCGATACCTCCCAATGTCCAGGGAGGGTCCAGACCATGTAAGGTATATCTGTGTACAACCATTTTAAATTCCTTCTAATATCTATATAATCCTTGTACCAAGAGGTACCTTTGTCTTTGGTGAGCCCTCGCGTACCATCTAAGAAGTCATGCTCTGGTGGCACTGCGACAGCTTACCCAGGCAAAACCTATTGTCTTGTTTTGGACTCAATAAACTACCTCCTTGTGTTTGTAAGTGCCTTATCTCTTGGTTTTGCTTTACATACGAGGTCATAGAGGTAGAAATAAACCAACAATGCCCAAAAAGAAACTTTGCATTTTAGTGAATTAATTTATTTGTAGCACATTTGCAATTGGCGAATTGGTGTGATTGGTGTTAAGCTGATGCTGGTGAAAATTCGCCCGTTAGTGAATCTGCAACTACTGTATGTCTCGTTTCCTTCCCTTTAAGCCAGTCAGCTCTTTTAAGCTGACAACAGCACTTTTTCCAGTATGCTGGTTATATGTTTATATAAAGAGAATTGTTTTCAGTTGGGAGGCTGAATATAGTTTCTTATGATGCATATTCATTGCTATTTTTCAATGTACGTAATTATGTAAATCTGTATTTTGAGCATATGAGTAAGATTACTTAGCATTTTCTAATATAACTGCACAACAGTATGCAGGATATTTATGGTTCTACACAAGTGGTAGCCTTCAAAAAGAAATAGCAGCCAAGTGCTACAAGTTCTGTACTATTTCCCACGGACATAAGGGTGGATAAACAAACTGCAAGAGACCAAAATCCTCGACATACAAGACATCTTTTGGTTACATTATATTAAGCTAAGGTCACCTACTAATCTCATTAATAAAGTTATCTGACTTCACAACATAATTGTATTACTTGTTTCTAACTGATCTCTCCTGTGTGTACTTGTTGGGTTGTTTTCTCTCATGAGGTTCCTGCTGCTCAGACACCAGAATTACTTTTTTATACTGTTCCAGTTTGGAAACAACTAAGACATGATTCATGGTAGTTTATAGCTCCTTAATGAGAATCTTTATTGTTGCAAGAGGAGCAGCACGTAGTCACACTGAATGGCTTCAAGGTCAGACATAATTAGCAATAACATGCTGGCAGTTTGCTGTATTAATAATGTGGTTGATATTGGCATCAAGGTCTATGAATCATGTACATATTTAGTATAACAAAACAAGATTATTTAAGTGAAGGGAGGTAAAGGGTAAACATTCCGGTTGTGAAACATTCCCCTTGTCCACAAGTGGTATTCTGTGGAGAGGCCTTAGACAGAAGGCCTCAGTATAGAAGTAAAAGAATTGTCCTGAAGTAGAAGATCACCTTGGTGGAAGCTGTGGAAAGGTACCCTGTAAATAAGGAAATTGGGTGCAAGAATGCTTCTGGTTATAGCACAGTCTAGGAGTGTAAGATAGGGATAGGGAAGCTATATGCATTTTTGTGCTCCATTGAGTAGAAATAATGTAGGGTTAGTTCACCAGGCAAAACCCCCTAGAGAGGTGAGATAGAGGACATTTTTTTAGGCTTCATGCCCTAAGGCTGATCATACATAATTACATTTATTTTGGGTTAAAATAAGACAACAGTTCATCAGGTTCCCTTCCAAATGATCCACAGTGTCAATTTACACACACAATATACACACACATATTCAGTCGTATATATATATATACTTGTATCCACATACAAAAATTACTATAGCCCTGGATATTTTGGTTGCCATGCAATACTCTCTTTAATCAATAAGTGGAATCATGCCAACACTATATTAGCCGGTAAGGCATACCACAACCCCAGTGTTTGTGTTGCTTCAAATTAAATTTCTGTCTAAAGAGATGGCCTATTGAACCTTTCTGTGTGAAAAAAGATCCCCTGTCTACAATGTCCTGTAATATACTGCTAAAGAGTAATTATGTCCCACTTACAAGCACCAGGCTAAATAAACCCATCTGTGCATTTCCTTCTAGTTTATTAAATGTGTTTGCACTTTTTTGACCTAATTAGTGCCCTTATTAAGTACTGGGGCCCAAAACTGCACTTCCCACTCAATGTGAGGACTTACTAAGAACACAAAAATAAGAAAAAAAAGTTTTTATCCCACAAATCAAAGTCCTTTTTATGCAAGGCTGTCAAACCTGGACATTAAAAAGATTTTAAAAAATTATTTCCAACCTCTCTTTTTTATGTTTTAAAAATAAATCATGTTGGCTTTGTCATCCCACTGAAAGCAAGTGGCTATTTTATCTTAAATCATTCTCAATAATGGTACAATATATAGTTGTTCCTTTTCTCTTCTGATCTCCTGAAGGCCCTAGAGTCGAAATCAAAAAAGCGTCTTCTGGGAAACCAGCTGTATCATCATTCACAGATAATGTTATACGATCCATGATGATCTAAAAATACAATTTTGTGTCAATATTTATGAATTTAGGAGACCAAAGAAAGAATAGATCATTTTACCTATTATGGTTAGGTTGCATTGAGCCCATAAAGATTAATGAACATCATTATATCTACTGAGATGGATTCCAGAAACAGTTGATTCTAGATTTTGTTTTTCTTTAAAACATTAAAAAATATCCTATTGAAATATACCTGAAAATGTAAAAGTATGTTTCCCCTTTTAAAGAAAAAAAAATTACATAAAACATAGCTGTTCTATTTGATTAATATTTTGCTCATTTGTAACAACCAATAAGATGTTTGCTTTTAAACAGGCGAGTGACTAATAAATCCTCCCTGCAGGTAACTAGACCTGTAGCAAACTGTAATCATATATTGCAGAACCCCTTAAACCATTCAGGACATTTACATTTAATATAATATGAGACATTAGTAGTGATGGGCGAATTCGCAGCGAATTCCCGCGATTCGCTGCTGGTGAATAAATTGGCAAAACGCCAGCGAAAATTCGCCTGGCGAAAATTCGATGAAAAAAATTAGTCACATGTCGTTTTTGACGGGATGCGACGAAAACGCAGCGCCTGCACATCGAAAACGACACAACGCATCGAAATTGACGTGACGCGCGTCAAAAATGTGCCGCGCTTCGTTTCGCAAATTTTTCTTCACAAATTTTTCGGCAAAACGAAACAGGGTAGATTCGCCCGTCACTAGACATTAGGAAAAATATATAAGAAATTAGGGAAAAATAAGAAAAACCACCTCCATGGAGTATCTATTTTGCATTCAGAATGGAATTTGTACATTACCTATCTCTTTTCATAAAAAAGTACGTATCTTGCATTAACAATACTCACTATGTAACAATACTATTTGGCAAAGGAAAGAAATAATAACAACAATATCGACTAAGGTTTCCTTTATATCTTCAAAAAAGATTCACTTTTAATTATTTTCAAAAACATCTGCCCCATGTTCTGTGTAAGATTGTAAATGAAATATAATTTAAGTTTATAGACCAGATAATATTTGATGTTAATTGCACTTTTATTACCCAGACCTGTAATTTTCTTTCTAGTTGCCTATAAAAATTCTAATCTTTGTAATTGAAAATCATAGTAAATTAATTTGCTTTCATAAATAATGGGACAGCATTGTTTATACCTGGACATATTTCAAATATGATTCTCCCTACCGCTAGTTACTATAATTATATAATTATTACTGTAAGTAAAAGGTCATTGTGGCAATCCTTTCATCTCAATTTATATATTTTATTACTTTTTTTATACATTTTTTTTATTTTATTTATTACTCAATTTATTATTTATGCAAATATGATTAGTGCAACTCAAGACTTCAACCAAAATTTTTCTGTGCCATATTGCCCTTAAATATTGGATTTAGGTCTATCTAGGATACCTGTAGCTATGAAGAACAGCAGCACAGTCCATGCTTTATTTATTGTTTTTGCTCAAGCCTTATTCTGACAGAGTGCATTTAACTTTTCAAGCCCCAGGATATGTTACATGCTGCACCTGGTGCCTAACACACAACATTTTTAGGGAAACATTTCTTGAACAGTGCACAAATGAATTCATGTTTTGCATGCCATTTGATTTAACTAGTGTACATGCAGTCCAGCCCTGTGGGATTCAATTATATCTTCTTGGTTTTGCATATTGCTTACACCACTTTTATATGTATGAAGATTTAAGAAAGCAGATTTAAGGAACTGAAAGTTTTAAGTTTAAAAAGTTGACCTTGTAGCTGAAAATTACAACATTAATCTGGTTATTTATAAAAGTTAACATTTTTCTGGTCAGTCTTTTAATGGGGAAAACTCAAATTTTTCAAGGAAATTTTTTTTGAGATTTATTATATCACAGAGCTGCAAAAAGTCAGAATCTGAAAATACTCCATCTCAACCTGTCAAGGTCAATGGCAGATATCCCTTTTACAATTTAAAAATATTGTGGTCTGTACTGGGTTTAGTACAATAATCTGAAGAAATTGGTTATAGACAACCAACCTATAAGACCTGCAAGAACATCTTTCTGCAGATGGTGAATCTGTACATCGTTCCACAATTCAGCACAATTTGCACAAAGAACATCTGTATGGCAGGGTGATGAGAAAGAAGCCATTTCTGCACCCACTCCAGAAACAGAGCTGCTTGTGGTGTGCAAAAGTTCATTTAGACAAGCCACAATCATTTTGGAACAAAATGCTTTGAACTGATGAGACAAACATTTAGTTATTTAGTCATAACAAAAAGAGCTTTGCATGGCGGAAGAAGAACACAGCATTCCAAGAAAAATAACTGTTATCTATTGTCAAATTTGCTGTGCGGCTGTGTGGCTAATTCAGGGACTGGGGCATTGTTAAAGTTGAAGGTCAGATGAATTCAACTCAATATCAATAAACTCTTCAGGATAATATTCAAGCATCAGTC
>CM044435.1:33737273-33769642 GCA_024363595.1 Xenopus borealis | reverse complement strand
CTGATTTTGGAAGACAGAAGTGTTACACTGTGGTTTGAACCTAATTTTTGTATTTATACAAAGTTGAAGTTACTCCGGGGTTGGATATTCCAACAAGACAATGACTGTAAACACACTTTGAAATCTACAAAGGTATTTATGCAGGGGGAGAAGTATGGCCATCTCAGTCCCCTGACTTGAGTATCATCGAAAATCTATGGGATGATTTGAAGCAGGCTGTCCCTGCTTGGCAGACATCAAATTTAAAATTTTAAATACCACCATCCAGAATCCAGACACTCATCAAAGAATATAGAAGGCTGTTACATTGGTAATATCTCTGTTGGGGTGCCCAAATTTATGCAGTTGTCTAATTTTGTTATGATGCATATTACATATTTTCTGTTAATCCAATAAACTTTATCTCACTGCTGAAATATTCCATAAGGCATTTTATGTATTAAAAGGAAGTTGCTACTTTGAATGTTCAGCCAATGATAAACAAAACTCCAAAGAATTAAGAGGGGTTCCCTAACATTCCCATATGACTGTAAGGTAAAATTCTGGATGGGAGTTTGGTCAATTTTGTTTTATTGAAATTATGAGAAAAATTCAAGTTTTAGTAAATAACCCCCACAATTGTTTCTCTAAGGCTAAATGTAACATGTATCACAGATTGTTTTTTTTCCCTTCAAACATGCCTGTATTATTGTTATTATTATTTCAATTTATTATAATTACAGTTTATTTCTAAAATGTTCTTTTTTAAAGCAGAGTTGCATTATGGACACATTGATATAAACCAATGTTTTTTAAATATTAACAAAGAAACAGCAAACCCCTTTTAGGGGATATCATTCTTTATAAAGATTAATTTATTTAAAGTGCATTGTATTTTTACCAGTATTTTATCAGTATTATCCTTTTGTGAATATATTTTAAGGCTTATGTTGTCTTGATTCTTATGTTTTCAACTATTTAAAACTGGGGTATCTTTCAATGGGATATCCCATTTTCCCGGTGCCCTGTGTATTTGTTTTCTAATTCCACACAAGTATGCCCATCAGTGCTCATTATGCATTATAATTTCCACCCTTCATTTATTTCTTTATGAATATGAATGATTTGAATTTGAATTATGTTGTATTCTCCTATAATTATATGAAGCATTGTTGTTAGGGAAAGAAAAACAGATAAATTATACTCAAATTCTACATTTCTGTTGCTACTGCAAATACTACATATCAGGTTCAGAATGGAAAGTAACCTTGCTTCAATGCTTTTATAGGAAATGATCTATGAATTATGCTTAATCCACCATGCAGTGCCATGTGCTCATTATTTTTGATGTACATTATTTTACATGGGAATAATGCAGGGCATTAACTGAAAGATTAAAGGATATGGAACAAGATATGAAAAAGCCTTTTTACTGAACAATATAACCCATTAATTGGCTATTGTAGCTTTTCACCAAAGCCTTTATATATATATATATATATATATACACACAAAAATAAACATTTGTACCGCGGTGCTAATTTGAGGCACCCTAGGGAGCATTGCTCTAATATGGTGCAGTTTCAAGAAGCAATTAAGCAATTTTTTAAACAGTAAACTATTATAGAAAGGGATTTATGTAAGCAGTTCCTAGTAGAATAAATATTGTTATAGCTGTTCTAAAGATGTAGTAACTCTATAGAAGATTATTCTATTGATCATAAAGCTTTAGGGCTATGGCTAAGAGGGGCCACATTGGCCATAACTGTTCAGTGAGTTTGAAATTGATCCTCAGCATTCAGCTCAGATTCAAAAGCAACAGTTATGATCAATCTGGCCCTGCCTCAAGTCACTGATTGGATACTGCCTGGTAACCAGTCAGTGTAAACCAAGAGAGCTGAAAAGCGAGAAGTAGTGTTCTGTTCTGTTAGGTTAGACTTACAGTCACTCCAGCCTTTATACATTACATTTTTGCCTAACTAACTATATTGAAAACATTTTTTATTTTGCACAGCCTATTTCTCCAGTTTTTACTTTTATACTGAACAATTCCTTTAAAGGTTCTTGTATCAGCATGGACTCCTTGTATTTTTGGGCCTTCCTCTTGGGCTGAATTCCTTACAGTTGCCCTGTAGCTACTGCCATCTCTGAACCTGCTGGTAGCTCTAGGCTTGCAATATGTCATTTGCCCTTTTCAACTCCAGAAATAACTTTTGTTAGCCAATGGACATCAATAGAAATCATATTCTGTCGCTTACATTGGACATTCTAAAGGTAAATGGCAATCAAGATAATCAGCAATTAGCCATGCGTCATGCTTCATAAATGATGTCATTAGTATCTGTAATATTTGAGACAAGAATAAGGGCTTCTGCCCAAAGTGAAACGCCAATCTGTAGGGCATACTAATAAAATGTTAACCAAAAAATAAAAGGATTGATTTGTCCTCAACATGGTTTCCTACAAACTTAATTAACTAGTATAAGGTAGTGTCTCTTTATTGCAGAGATAAAGCAAATCAGGCAAAAAATAAATAGTTTTGACACAATGGAAAATTGGGTTTTGGGCAATGGTGCAAACACCTATAGAATTCAGTGAAGACAAGCTTGCATTTCAAGTAATAAGAATAACGCCAGTAAATATTCTTATATCTGTGTAACAGGTATATGGGCCAGGGTTGCCCCACTCTTCCCTGTCAGACTTACCAAACCTCGGAAGGAACACGGATGTTGAGGAAGACAACTCCTACAGCTCCACCATCAGTGCACCCTTGAATAAGTACAAGGGAGACTAGTGAAGGCGTAGTATGGGAGCCTGTGATTCCTGACAGGATGCGTTAGTCTGTGGAGTAGTGGATCTTGTGGCTGAAAGAGCACGGAGAGTGCAGCATTAGCTGTGGAAGAAGTTAAGAGCAAGGAAAAATGTCACTGGTTACTGGCAAGGTAATCACCTTAGCGTCAGCTGCAGACTGATGAAGAGTAATCAGCAGGAAAGACGGTAGCACTGAAGATGTAATAACCGCTAACTCTGGATTTCTGATGGATTAAATGGCAACAAGTTGATAGTAGTGTTCTCAGGAGGAAGGTTCTCAAGGTAATAACCGGGTCGCAGATGAATAGGCAACCTGGTAATAACATTAATGAAATGTCCAGAACAAGCAATGTGGATCAAGATATGGAAGTACAAACGTAGCAGGCAAAGTTCGGGAACAAGAGTTAAATTCAAGCAGGTCTTCCGAGGGTTAAACACAGCAGCAATATCAGATAGGCAAGCAGAGTTGGCAACAGGTGATTAATATCAGGCTAGGTTCCAAGGGTTAAACAATAGCGTAGTCAAATAGGCAAGCAGAGTTGGCAACAGGTGATTAATATCAGGTGAGGTTCCAAGAGTTAAACAATAACGTAGTCAAACAGGCAAGCAGAGTTGGCAACAGAAGATCAATATCAGGCAAGGTTCCAAGGGTTAAACAATAGTGTAGTCAAACAGGCAAGCAGAGTTGGCAACAGAAGATCAATATCATGTGAGGTTCCAAGGGTTAAACAATAGCGTAGTCAAACAGTCAATAGCAGATTCAAGACCAAAATTCAGGTATAATGGAGAAACACTTACTCAGTGTAGCTAGGAAAAATGATGTCCGAGCACTGGAAACACCTCTGTGCAGAAAGAAATAAAGTTGCCTGCATCCATACGCTGCGCTTGGTGAATCCCCTGCGCCGGCGTCAGGACGCCTGCGAAATTACGTCAGTGGAATGAATTGCTGGAACGCATTGCTCTGCCTGGGGATCGGTGAGTACCTGAAATTCCCTTTGTTACTGTCTACTGTTATCTAGACCCTGACAAGGGGTCTAACTCCCAACTACTCCCGGTAGGCACTGATATACTTTGACTCTGTCTCTTCAGGTTGGTCCTTGCTTATGGGATGGATGAAGGTATACCACTCGGGTACAGGCACACAGTATTCTTTGGATGTCTTTGGGTCTTAAAACAATGAATACATTTATTCAACAGTGGTATATGTTCAGAATGCCAATCACTTCTAATATGCAGGGGGGCAGCAGGTCAATTGCATACAAAATATGTGTGGTGTTTTTAACCCTTGCAAATGCTTTTACAGATTTTAGCCAAATTGAAACAGCATTGGCAGAGGCTAAAACTCTCGGGGTAACTGCTGGGAATGTACAGACTGTGAATCCAGCACTGTGTCCTAATAATGCACAGTCACAGGCAAAATACAGTGCTAAGGAAAGGGATTCCCCAACACTGCAAAACAAATAAAAATACAGCTTCCGCTGTGATTCAACACAACACATTGCAAATTATGCTACATGTCCTGCAAAAGCTGTACAGTGCCACAAATGCAAAAAAGTAGGACATTTTGCTAAGATCTGTCGTAGTTCTGCTAAACATGTTCACAAAGTCACTGTTCCAAATGTTACGATATTAAGTGTGGATAAAGCTGATACATTTAAACCAGACAAGTATATTTGCACTGTCAAAGTCAATACTGCTTCTGCTGACAAGGGACACTCCACTAACATGATGCTTGATACAGGTTCATCTGTTTCTATACTACCAAAGGATATTTTCTTGAAATACTTTGCAAAAGATCCACTTGTTGCACCTGCCCTGAGACTGGTCAGTTACTTAAAGTATCCAATCCCTGTGCTTGATTGCTTGCCAGTGACTGTACAATTTGAATCAAATACTGCAAAATGGGACTTTTATATTGTGAATAAGGGTACAGCTACAGAAATCTCTTTGCTGCATTTAACCAACAATTAGTTGATGGTCTCATTACTACAGCACCAGTGCCTGACACACAGTCAAGTTGCTGTTGATGTGTAATGGCTGCATGAACCTGCTAATAAAGCACTCTACGCTACTCATCCTCGGCTACCAAAACATAAACTCAACCTTCTTTGGTCCTTCACCAACTTTCGCAGTTTTGCCTGCTTTGTGGTCACCAACTCCCCATCCCTAGGTGAACCTGTAGAGGGGAATTACACCAGGATCTACCTAATCCTGAGCCTGACCTCTGGGGTCCCTATAATGGCAGCAGAGGTGTCACAGGGAACTAACCCCCTCAATAAACTCCTTCTTAGAGCCTTTGCTGCTCATTAACATTCCTAGCTGTCACTCCTAGGGGCAGATTTACTAAGGGTCGAAGTGGAAATTTAAATTTCAAAGGAATTTTTGGGTACTTAGACTAAGCCAAAATTCGATTCAAATTTAAAAATTTTTTACTTGAAAATTCGACCATTAGAAAATTGAAGTACTGTCTCTTTAATAAATTATAATTCGCCACCCTAAAGCTGCCGAATTGCTGTTTTAGCCAATGGGGGACCTCCTAGAACCTTTAAGGAGTGTTTTTAAAAAAAAAAAAATTGTGAAAATTATTCGAATCGATGATTCCTATTTGATCAAAAACAGACCAGATCGAATAGGTCAGTTTTCAATCAAATAAAAATAGTTTGAATCATTCGATTCGAATGATTTTCACAAAAAAATTTTGATTTTCAAAAACATTGAAAAATTACCTATTCAATCAAAAATGGTCTCTTTCTGATCGAAAAACCCCTTTTAAAAAAATTAGATGGTGGAATTCTGCAGTTTTTAACTTCGAAATTCAACCCTTCATATATCTGCCCCCTAGAGTGACCTATAACAAATTCTGACCTGACACTTGCTTCTCCCATACTGAGGTCTACCTCCACCTCCCCTAGCAGTAACAGCCAACTTCCTCCAGCTAGTGGTTACATTTAAAAGTGGCAGAGCACACATGGCCATGCCTTTTCATAACCTCAGGATACTACTCCCCCTCTCTTCTGCAAAAAAGGACCCAGTCTAACTGGCCAACATAATTCCTGGGGCTTAGAAAAACCTTACCCTCCTATATTTAGTATTTGTGTTAACGGAGTATGGATGGCCTGATCTAACCATGTATGTTTGATACAATTAGGCCATGAATCCCTGTGACCATATCAATTCTTTTCTAAACCCTATATTTTTTTACAAATTTTGTGTAGAAAGGTTAAGTCATAATTCTGTATCTTCTAATCATCTCTATTTAATTGCTAGCAAAGTTGTTTTCATGCTGGCTGGTTTAACTAACTCTCAGTGTAAAAAAAATGGTTCTAGCTCCCGTTGCTTTATATTTCATAATTTCAGCCCATCACAGTATATACTGCCATGTCCCTTCACAGCTTGATGATTGAGATAAGAGTTACTTTTAAGAGGCATTTTGCCTGGGGCAACCTGCAGGACTGCAGTGAACAAATCTGAACGTGGGTGAAAGTGAGATAACATGTTATGACTAAGGATATACTATGCATATATATATTATATATATCTATATACTGTGTATATATATATATATATATATATATATATTATAAATTATTAATAGGGCATAATTTTCTATGTATTCATCAGTTAATGCTGTTATTGTAAAAAAAAGATCAACTAAACTATAGTGGATGTTTAATACATCTCTATCACAAATCATTTTTTTGTTACAAATTTAAATCTTGCTGTCACTGGTCATTGTCATGATTTTACCAAATCTAATTGCAGATGGTCAGCAGTGGTAATGCAACTTGCAAACAACATGGTTGAGTTGTTTACATTAATATTTTGAAGAGTAGTTTTAGTGACAGTATCACCTTAATAAATTATTAGTGATTTTATCTTCATAAACCAACTTCAAGCAAGATTTTCAGAAACGCCCATGTCCCAAAGAACTGAAACATAACAATCATTGCTCTTGCCACCTCACCTTCTCTCATTGGTTTGCTATTGTAGGACTTCTATATTACACATTCTGCCAAACATTTTATAACTATTGTTTCAAACTTTTATCATGTTATGAGATTTTTAAATCAGAGTCTACTGGAAAACCATTGTATTTTACTATAATATACCCCAACTGCTAAGCTTCAGAGCTAGAGTTTTAAAAAGATGGCATCCCAGCTCATAAATTGTCCTTAGTGTAATCAATATCCCAACATATCAAATAGAGCAACTCAAACAGTCAGAAGTAGGGAAAACAAAGATCATGTTCATAGAGAACTACGAGTTAATATATATGTTTACAGAAAGGTTTTGAAATTTCTTGCTTTATCAAGGGATATTGACTTTGTAATGGATTCAAGGTAAGCTGTATATCAAATGATAGCAGCCTAACAAAAGAACAATGAGAAGGTAACCAGATAACAGCTCCCTAACACAAGATAACAGCTGCTTAGTAGATATAACAACAGCACTCAATAGTAAAACCCAGGTCCCACTGCGTACTATTCAGTTACATTGAGAAGAAAAAACAGCCTGCCAGAAAGCAGTTCCCTCCTAAAGTGCTGGCACACGTCCCATGACATGGGGCAGCTGGGAAATTGACAAAATGGCTAGCCCCATGTCAGATTTCAAAACTGAATATAAAAAAATCTGTTTGCTCTTTTGAGAAATGGATTTCAGTGCAGAAGTCTACTGGAGCAGCACTATTAACTGATGCGTTTTAAAAAAACATGTTTTCCCATGACAGTTTCCCTTTAAGCAAGGAAATGTGAAGCACTGCATGAATCACTGTAAGTATCTGTGGTTCTCTTGGTTTACGCATGTGCAATAGAAGGTATGGCCATCAAAGGGAGAAAAACTGTAACTAAACCTTCAATTTTGTATGTAAAAACATATGGAAAAGATATCAAGAGTAATTTCGAACAACAGGCAGAGTGTACCTTACTGCTCTCAGGCTTCAACCAGAATATCTATTCGATATTCGGTGATCAAAGAGGCCAAATTTGCATATCCGATTTCACGAAAAATTTGTACAATTGTAATTCGATCTCATACTAGTTCATCAGGAGCAAATGCTCTATAACTACGCCAATTCAACTTCATGCGAATTTTCGTCATGGATGCCATGCTTGTGACGTTTCGCTATCCTTACTTCGGCAGTGCGATAGCATTCATTTGTGCCTAGCGAAAATTGACTAGTGATCTTGCGCTTAGGTTGGAAGATCTGAATTTACTGAATTTGTGGAGTAACAACCTAGAAAACAAATCTGATTTGATAAAGGGTGCCAAAAAACATAATTATGGGGTAAAAAGTGAAAGCAATTATTAATATGACTCTAAGGGGCTCCTTTACTAACATTTTAATTTTTTTTTTTCAGCAAATCTCTAAAATTAGTGGTTTCCCTATTTTTTTTTAAAAAAAGCTTTAACAATTTGAGACTTATTTAGTGTAAAAGCCACTAAAACAAAACTTTGCCAGGTAAAAGTTGTCTTTGTCCTATAGAAGTCAATGGCATCTGCACAGATCCTATTGGATTATTTTAAAACAATTCAGACTCTTGCCAGGATATGTCAGCATTTGTATTCATATTTGAAGCACATTATTTTCTGTTTTTTAGTCAGATCTTTTTTATTTGACAGACCTCCATGTGCCCATGTCATGAAGGTTTAATAATTTGTAAAAACAGTGCAAAAATATATGCCTATATGTTGGGAAACAAGTTCAGCCAGTATTACTGTTAATCACTGAAAAATGGCAAGAATTGAAACGTTCCTGAGAAGGTATACCTACAGCAAACTAACTGCGAGCATTCAATGTTACATATAATTTCCAAAAAGCAAAAGTTCAATTTCTCTTTTTAAAGATAGAAAAAAATTGTGCCTAAGTCAGTTTGAAATAAAATAAAAGGTTTGGCAGAACTGTAAAAAAAACATTAACAAGCAGTTACACAAAGCAGAACTATTGTATAAAATATAAAGGTCTTGCTAAGGTTGCTTCAAAAGGTTTCTGCCTAGGGCGAATGACAAAAATCTTTATTATTAATGCATTAAGTTAAACATTAAAATAATGATATAGCTTTGTGAAATGATTCACCCAGCAATTGTGTTTTATTAGTGTAAGCGGTTAGATTTTTAAAATGACTACATTCTTTGGGAATTCTATATAGTACTATTTGATCCCAATGTAACTTTAATTTGGAAGTGAATGAAGTGAGCAGGTAGCCACTCTTGAAGGAACAGAGTAGTTGGCAGGGGTGTAACTACAGATGAAACTGTTGGGACAGGAAAGAGGTTGTTTTCTTCTTATGTTTAGTGGTCTTTCATATAACACAGTTATTACAATATGAAAAACCAAGTGGACCCTTTAGCCAACCAGAATTTTTTGGCTCACAATCTATAAAACTGGTTTTAAGGCATAACCTTCTTATAAACTCATTTAGGTTTAGACCCTATATCAATATCTAGATCATAATCCATTTTTGAGATGTGCCAATGTTCACCAAAGATTTGCTTTAGTTTCCTATGTTCAATACTATACTGTGTAGTGATGGGCGAATTTATTCGCCAGGGGCGAATTCGCGGCGAATTCCCGCTGGCGAATAAATTCGCAAAATGGGCAAAAAAATTCGCCAACAAAAATTCGACGCGCGTCAAAAACGACGGGCGACTCGTTTCGCGAATCGGCGAAAAATTCGCGAATTTCTCTGGAAATTCGCTAATTTTTCGGCGAAGCGAAATGCGGCCGTTTCGCCCATCACTAATACTGTGTAATAAGTCTCACATCACCTATTTTTTGCACTTTACTTTATAATCCCACATACTGTAGCAATTTACTTCTACAGTATCTTGAGAGTCTATCCTCTTTTAATTATACAGGCATGGGACCTGTTATCCAAAATGCTTGGGACCTGGGGTTTTCCGGATAATGGATCTTTCCGTAATTTCCATACCTTATGGTAAAAGGCTTGTTTTGCTTACAAAAAGTGTCAATTATATCTTATCTTAGCAAGGTACTGTACTGTTTTATTATTATGGAAAAAAAGGAAATCATTTTAAAAATGTTGGATTATTTGGATAAAATGTAGTCTATAGGAGACAGCCTTTCTGTAATATGGAGCTTTCTGAATATAAGATCCCATACCTGTGCTGAATAATACCCTCATTGAAGTACTTTATGCATAATTTGTGGTTCATATTATCACATGCGTTTTCATAATCTGTCTAAATTCATTTGTGTCTGTAGGCTTCGTATAAATCTTACTGTCCAATCTAGGTCCCTTAGCAAAATTTGTAAAATCTAAAAATCAACTTTTTTCTGTCTGAAGTAACCTGTAAATTGGATAGGCCCATAAACAAATTGGTGTAGTTGGGAGCAATGTTACTTCCCATTGTCATGCCTTGTGTCTGGAGACAGAATCCCTTATTTACCCGAAATTTAAACCTTCCAAAATAAATAATTTCTGGCACTATGATATATCCCCATCCTCACTTAAAAAGGTCTGTACAGCTTCTAATCCCATACTGTGTTGGATGTTTGTAATCTACAATGTGATGTCTGCTGCTACTATAAAATAGTGAGACTTCCACTCAAATATCTCCACAAAATTTAATGTATGATGGTAGACTAGTGACATATGGCTGAAGCAAGATATCTATACACTCCACCAAATTCTTACTTACCGAGACCACTCCAGAAACAATGGAGAGATTTATGGATATACTGTGATCTTGGGGTATATTAAATCTTGAACAACCAAATCAAATAGCTGAACCTTTGAAGGAATTCTGCTCCAGTGCTTCGGCATCCAGAATCTACTCTTTCCTAGTAGAAATGGGTTCTTCTGAGATTGGACCAGTTCTATTACAATGACACCCTGTTACCAGTAAAATTCATCCTTGTGCTTTCTTTTCAAAGAACTCTTCACCTGCGGAAGCTAATTATGACATTGGTAATGTTAAGTGGGCATTTGAGTGGAGACGTCTTTTGACTTGCGCTAAACATGTGGTTACCATGTTTACTGTATGTATATTGAATCTGCTAAGGGCTTGAACCCCAGGCAGACCAGAAGGGCATTATTTTTTACCCGCTTTATCATCACTTACAGACCTGGGGGGGGGGGAATTCTAAGGCAGATGCCCTTTCTGGAAGTTTTGTCTCCAATCCTCGAGAAAATTCTGAACTAAGTAAGTGAGGCAGCACTGAGCCCAGATCTGTATTCCTCTTTGTCTGAAGCCCAGTTTAGTTTGCCTCCTAATGGAACTCCAAGCAAACTCTTTTTTTCAGAAACCCTTTGTGAGGCATTCTGGTTGAGACTTAAAATTCTAAACTAGCCAGGCATCTGCCATACTGAAAAATTCTTCAACGGGCTCTTTTTTTAAAAGATTATAATAGTATGTGGATTGCCTGAAATATTTTAAAATGCAGATGTGGTTCTATATCCTTGATCATCTGTAAGAACAATGCAAATGGGCCTTCATTCTGAAGAGTTCTGAAACCAGATTGGAGTACCCCCTCTTACCACTGATTTTTAATATTATAATCAAGCATCATGCAGTTCACCAGAGTGAATTCCAGGCTTTATTATCTTAATAGAGTAAAATCTAAAGCAAATCCAGCAAATAAAACAATAAAGTGCTTCAGTATGAATTTCACCCACTTCAGCTTTATCTCATTATGTATACCTCATGGGTCTTTAAGACAAATCATTATATACAAATGGAGTCTTTTGCTGTACATTGTGATGAATTCTTAAGGACCCATGATCACCAAATAAGACAAATGATTACTATTGATTCATTATTCATTATGTCACAAGAATAATGCAAAGTGATTGCAGAGGGCAATGCAAAGACCTAGCTGTCAGATAACAAAATCCTGAAGTAAATTAAAGGTCAAGCAAAAGGTCAAAAGGCTATTTTGAAAAGACAAAGGATATTTTTTTAATAATATTAAATGTCATATTCCTTTACTTTTTTAATGAAAACATTATTAGTTAAACTGAATTTTGTAATTCAACTGGAATGTCATGTAAAAAATTCAGTTGAATTACAAAATTCAGTTTAACAAAATTTTGTAATTCAACTGGAATGTCATTTAAAAAATTACACAACATTTTTGCAGCATTAGTCCAGCATTTATTCTGAATTCTGGAACATGACATGGGAAAGGTAACAGGTCATACATATACTGTAAGTGGTCAATTACGACATAAAAGGCACAGTGCAGAGTATAAAAAATCAGTGCAAGTCCCCATGTTTTCAAACTTTTTACAACTGCCCAAAAATTTGCTATAACACCAGTGTGGATTCTATTTCTATTGAACTTTCTTGACATTTATTTAATTCTTATTTTTTTTTTCTGCAACCCAATAACATATCAATGATAGAAACAGTCTACGACATTATGGCTGCTCGGGGTCCAAAGCAGTTTCCATAAAGAAGAAGCCTTTGTTTTCTGAAAAGGCAACTTTAGATTATAAATATAAGAGCGGTTTGGTTGAATATTTGTTGCAAATACAAACTGGCAGCTGTAATAATAAAGTGAGAGTTTTATGACTGAGAAATTAATACATAGTTCATTCTTTGAAGTGAGCTTGACATGATAATTAAGGGACAGATTTTTTCATTGGCTTTGTTTTTAACAGTACTCACTCAGTTGATTAGCTACTGATATTTAATCAGCCATAGGGCTTTATCCTTCACAGCACATTACTTTCACCAGCTCTCTAAATTACATTTGCTCATACTATGTGGCCTTTTATCAAGAAATTGTCCTCCAGTCCTTCAGCAGGTTGACCTGATCACTGAAGGAAAGCATTCTTTAAAATATTGATTGATGATTTTTGAATTCTAGCAGTATGTCAGGTACTGATTTATAAATATATATATATATACAACCTTAAGCTGGTGCACTCTCGACCAAAGTATAATGCCCAGGTGCTGGTTATAATGTATACAGAAAACCAAAAAATGAACCGCACTCATGGGGCTTCCGTGAAAAAATGTAGAGATTTATTGCAACGTTTCGGCTCTTAAACTCGAGCCGTCATCAGGAAGTGATGAAGGCTCGAGTTTAAGAGCCAAAACGTCGCAATAAATCTGTACATTTTTTCACGGAAGCCCCATGAGTGCGGTTCATTTTTTGCTTTTCTATATATATATATATATATACACTATACACTGTCCTAATACTGGCTAACGCAGATATTAATGAAACACCAATAAAGACTTATTCCAAAACCTGAAGTTTACAATTAGATATTTGCAATATTAGCTCTGATATATGAACTGGAAGTATCTTGGAAACTACATATGTGTGAACATGACAGAAATTACTTTGCCTTTATTACAGTATATCTCATAACACATGAAATTACTTTTACTATAAGGCTAGAACTGTTCAACCTATTTGTTTCTTTTGGAAATTACTCTTCAACTGCATCAAACCAGCCTACTACTTTTCTACATGAATTGTTTAATTTAGTAGTGAAACCCAGGAACATTCCCTCTTTTATTGTAATTAAAATACTTACAACCATGAATCACTCATGGGGCAAATTCACTAAAGCACAAAGCGTCTAACGCTAGCGCTAATTCGCTAGCATTACGTAATTTCGTAACTTTGCAAATTCACTAACACTGACTCTGGCAAATTTTTGCTAGCAAAGTAGATAGACTTGCACAACTTCGCACCCTAACGCCAGGTGAATTTGCGCACTGACGTTACCACTTATGCTAGACGTTAATTCGCCAGGTCAGACCTGGCGAAGTTCAATACAATAGATAAGAGTTTGAAAAAAAGTCCCAAAAAAACGCTGGTGTGTTTTACCTTATTAGGGTGATAGTCTGAAAAAGAGCAACTTTTTTGGGGGGGTTCCCCCCTACATTTCCTAACATATGGCAACTCAACTATACAGGGGGCACATGTTAAGGGCAATAGGACATCTTTATTTTATTTATTAAAGGTTTCCTGGGCTTGTGTAGTGGAATGTAGTGGCTGTAACATATACTTCTATTATACTTTGAAATTCGCTCCATATGCAAATTAGGCATCGCTAGCGTAACTGCGCTTTGCCTGGCGAAGTAACACTAGCACAACTACGCTACAGTTCGCCGACCTGAGCGTAACTTCGCACTTTAGTGAATTTGCGTAGCTCTGGTGAAAATTTACCTGGCGAAGTGCGACGAACGTTAGCGAAGGCAACTCTAGCGCATTTTCACTGATTAGTGAATTTGCCCCTATAAGTAACATATTTACTATTTGCATTGTAGTTCCCCATATGGTCATTACTTGATATTTCATTTTCTGTATCCGTTTGCACAATATTACAACTTGGTCAGTACACCATGAAATAGAAACAACATACGGGTGAAACTTTGGTGCAGCATTCTGAGACTTTAACCAAATGCCTTTTGGTTATGTTATTTCTAGATAAATAGCTTTTCAAAAAGTTAGAAAATAGAAAAACTTGTCACTAAAAAATAGTATAGACTTTGTACTTATGCAGCTTAAATAAACAATCCTACAGGTAAGAAGGATGATGATGAACAGAGACCCTGCTCTGGAATTATGCCAGTTTAATTTGTGTAGAGTTTCTAGTTGGCAGACGCTATTGCTGGTTCTGGAGACAGTGATAAATGGAGAAAATATCCAGGAACATAGCATGTGAAATGCTACAACAAAAAGAATGTCTTTAAACTATGTAAGAATATAGTCAATTTTTAAAACGTGAAGTGGAGAACAAACATTCAGTAAAGATTTGGGCTAGAAATGCTTTAGTCCATGGTCTCTGCAGCCCTGTAGTGTTAAAGATCTGTGTCTCTGTATATGCACCTATTACCCCACATCTTCTTTTATGCTGATTCATAGCAAATACTCTGGACTGTTATCTGTTACCTGAACGGTCAAACTCAGATATATAATTTAGATTGCAGTGACGATGACTAATTGATTAAAATTCACCTCCAATGGAAGGATAGAAACCAGTGCATTATGCATCAGAATTGTAGCCTCAGCCTTTCCATAATTCAGAACTTTCTGGATAACGGGTTTCCAGATAAGAGATCCAATGCCTGTATATGTATGTAGAAAAATAAACATAAAAATAATGCAGATATGCAGTTAATATGGATAGCAAGCAGTTGTCACTTTGTTTGTCAATCTATTATGCAGTGCTGGAATTGGGGATGCCATCCCTTCACTTCGTTATTTTTGTGAAATAGCATCCCCTCAGAGGGGATGCAAGAGTTTTGCATCCTGGAACTTTCTTTTGCTCCTCTCCACTTCTGACTGCAAATAAAATGCAGAGGTAAAATAAAATATAATTAAAAGGAGAGAAAAGATTGTTTGGAGAGAAATAGAGAAGAGATAGAGAAGTGTTAAACAAATAAAGAAGGTGGAGGCATCAGAGACGGTTATAGAGAAAAGGAGAGAAGAAGAAAACATGGGAAACAAAGATAAAAATGAAGGTATGAAACAGCAGCAGATTACGGAATAATGAGAGAATGATCTATAGGAAATAATCTTGGGTTATTTAGAATATAATGAGTTTGTGCTATGTTAAGAGACAATACACAGGCAAGGAGCTTGTTTGTAGAAGTTGGATTGACAGCCAAGAAAAGTCATATGCACAATTTTCGTTTTGGGGTCCCTACAGGTCACATACTTAGGTAAATCTATACATACTGGGCATCAAACTGTGCATTAGAAGGCAATACCAAAATGGAAACAGCAAAATGTTTTATCTTTAAAGTTGGTGAAACCAGAGAGCAGGCCCAGACTGGCAATCTGTGGGTTCAGGCAAATGCCTGATGGGCTGCTTGCTTTAAAATGTAAATGATTTTCTTGCCAAAAAAATGCAAATTAGGTTTGTCTTTAATATGTAAATGAGCCAATCACTTTAGAAATGTAAATGAAGTGTCCATAATAGCCAGCCACAGCTAAGCCTGCATTTGTTAGTGCTCATGTCAGTACTGGCATATGGGAGGAATCAGGAATTCTGAGCAACTTCAGTTAATAATTAGAGTTACTTGCTATATACCCAGTCCTTTATGTTTATGATAGGTATGTTGGCAACAGGAGGATAATTGCATGAGACAGTCTAGTCTCTTCAAGTATGTCACACTTTGGCCCTGTGACACACATAGTAATTAAAGTCCTCTTATCTGCCAGGGTACATGGTCTAGCTGGGGGCACACAAAGGAAAATCTAGAATATACTGTAAGTATAGGGCCACTAATCCAACTGATAAAATAGAAACTATGGAAACTAGGGTGAGATATTTGTTGCAAGAACCAGTTCCAGCACATAGGGTGTATAATATTGCGGGGGATTATATGGTAATGGACTCTTAAAATATCTTTTAATAAACACTAGTTCTAGTTAAGCTTGGGGTTGGAAATATATATCATGCTTTACATGCACATGAATACATGGGCTGCTTTGATACTTTTGCCAGGGCTGCTTTTTTCTCCCAGTCCAGCCCTGCCTGAAAGTATTGGTATGTGAGGCTTATTATAGTAATGGGTGTGGCTTATGGTTGTGGGAGGGGGTTGTTTTAGCACACTCACCACACAGAGCATCCCTCCACTTTTTACACGCCAATTCAAGCACTGCTTCTATGTCTACTACTATGGACTTGAGAAAACAGATGTGCCTCTCTCACATCAGCCAAGGGGCGAAGAAGTGAATAGTACTAGTACTAAAGTGAAAAGAGTTTCAGGTAGGAACAATGCATAAAGAGGGAGATAATAAAGTTCAGAGAAGATGTAAGATTAGGTATAAAAGGTCAACAGATAGATGCAAAATTACCCAGCCAATAGACCATCCCATTAACTGGATTACTTTTTCCATGAACAAAAGAAGATACCTTAATTTATTTATCTGTATTATCCCACAATATTCTTATTTAGCACTATACCAGCAGAATGCCAATATGAAGAATGCAATGGACAGTCATATAACTCAGTTAACATCTATGGGTGGCTTTTTGCAGTAAAGTGCTCCCAAAATTCACCATTATTTGCAAGATCCTTGTAGTGGAAAACATGCAGTCTCCACTGCTATTTTACGCACATCTGGTTTGGCTGCCATGCCACATTTCCCTCATAGTAATATTTTTTTTGTGCAAAGTGTGACCTTGTTGCATATTTAACTTATATTTCCACAAACATTTATTTTTATAATAGCTACTTCTTCGCATGGTACATAGAGTATCATTGAAACTGACTTATATCTCATATTTTATTTTTTAAAAATCACAACCAAAATCCCATGCTTGATTTGACCATATTTATTAATAAAATAACCCAAATAAATCGGATCTCGGAAAAAAAAAATCTAAAGCTAAATTTTTTGGAGTTTTGCCCGAAAACCGTGAAAAAGTCAGATTTTCAGACTAAACCAAGCACAGACCACTATAAATTCTAATTGAGAGAGTTGCCTCTCCCATTGACTTATACAGGACTTTGATTGGATTCTGGCTTTTTGCAGCATCAGGGTTTTTTCCACAATAAAATAAAATGTTTGCCTCAAAATGCCTGGCAAATAAATTTGAGGTTTAGTAAATAACCCACTCAGTTTTTGTAACGATGTTTGCAGGGAATAACCAGATGAACAAACACATTTTAGTAGTGCAGCACATCATCACCCTTGAAAAAGTCGGGACACGACAAAACACATTGGGAAACAGATTTTACAGACTATATTGATGAACACTAATCTGCTTGAATTGTAAGTGCAATATATCTTTCTTTGATTAAAGGTACTGATAAAACTTTACATGATGGGAGAGTGCCCCTTCTTTTATGTTTATTTGTACATTTTAGTAGAAGACAAGCCATCTATCTCAGGAAGCTAAAGAGTTCAGATAG
The DNA here is from genome assembly GCA_024363595.1 of Xenopus borealis. Classification (NCBI taxonomy): domain Eukaryota; kingdom Metazoa; phylum Chordata; class Amphibia; order Anura; family Pipidae; genus Xenopus; species Xenopus borealis. Next base: position 33,752,002 of record CM044435.1, on the reverse strand, counting down.
AAATTTAATGAGGAATACTACAAAAAAGTATAAATTTTTTTAACACTCCAGTACAATTTATTTCTATCCTGAGCATATAATCATATTTTTTGTTTTAAGCAGAAGCCCCAGTCCTGTATTTTGTCCTCTGCACACTCCTAAGTGCATATGATTTGGGCATGGGTGTGGCTTATTAAAAAGTGGGTGATTTTGAGTGGATGGATCAGGGGTCCTACAACAAACTGATTTTTTTATATCAAAATCGTGGATGTATAATATGTTTTACATGTCATCTAAATAAGGGTTATTGGGAGCTTAAGGTAATATTATAATACAGGTAGGGAGTCATTGTCCCAAAACCCCATAAAATAAATTCGTGAAACACAATTGAAAATTTGCCTGGTGAAAATTCGGTGTGATAAAAAAAACAAGACACACGCTGAAAATGACACGACGTGCGTCAAAAATTATGTTTCGCAAATTTTTTGCCAATTCGCAAATCTCATGGAATTTTTCGGCAAAGCGAAACAGGAGTGTTAAGCCCATCACGAATTATTAGTTATTAAAAGATCCAAAAGAGAGTTATTTCTAGTAGGTTCTTGAATGTGTCCGTTTTTTATGCCGGCACCCATTGCCGACGTCATAAAAACAGATGCCGGCGTCCGACGCCAACAATGGGCGCCAGCAATGGGTGCCAGCGTAAAAAACGGATGCCCGCATCAAAAACGAGACGCCACTGAATTTTCCCCAGGCAAAGTTTCACCGGTGATTCCGGAATTTATTCGCCTGTGGCTGAATTGCGGGCATTCACAGTGAATTCATTGCAGGAGAATAAATTCGCCCATCACTATCCAAAACAAATGCTAGGCTCCCTGGTCTCAGTTCTTGCTTCCACCTGTAACAGCCACCTTTCACTTTGGAAGGAGCCCTTGGCTAATCGGATGCCGCCAGAGGTGCAGAGAGGTGCAAAGCTAAATGTTCTGGACGAGCAGAGGGGCACGATCATTAGCAAAGTCTTTTTGAGCAAAAGGTCACAGTTCAGGGAACGGACAGAAAACATAGTCAAAACCAGACTGGGTCGGTGCAGGCAGAATACAAACGGAGTCAAACAGGTATTGGTCAAAGCGGGGAGGCCAATCAAGAAGAGTCAAACAGGGATAGATCAGTTTACGGATTTCAGAATAGCCAAATTACCAAGCAGGGGTCAGGATCACAGAAGTCAGATGTCAGGCAGGCAGAGGTCAAAAACAGGAATCAGAACAGACAAAATCACACCCAGGAAACTAACAAGGTAGAACCTACAACAGACAAAGATAAAATTACAAAGTCCCTTTAAATACCATTTGAATTTGGCACCAGTGCGCGATGATGCCATGAAGTGCGCACGGCGCGCCATAGAGGGATCAGTGCCAGGAGAGGATCACTGCTGTGGGTGTCCCCGCCGCCCCACTAGACCATCAGGGTCCTCACACTGCTTCTATTTGTAAATGTAGCTGGGCTTCATACTCATTACTAATGAGGAGGTTTATAGCATACACCATTGAAAATTTTCTTTGTAACCTTTTGCCCAGTCAAAATCTCTACCCAGAGGGATTCCACACCACACACCTCCCCCCTTTTTGATCCCTCTATCCCTCCTAAAAAGGGTGCAACCATTTAAATTCACAGTCCAGTCACATGTTTCATCCCACCACGTCTCAGTGATTCCAATTATATCATAATTTTTAGAGCATGCAATTAATTCTAGGTCTCCCATTTTACCTGACAAATTTTGTGCATTTGCCAGCATACAGCGTTGGTTACTACTTTTACTTTTTAAATGTGCATTACTTTGAGGAGAATTATATAGTAAGTTAGTATTAGTCTGTTTTCCTTGTAACAGAGGAACCTCCTTAGCTGGTAAACTGTATGCCTCCGTCACTCCTCCTCCAATGACCCCTTACTAATCCCACTACCCCATCTACCCTAGCTTCCCCATAATTCTTTCTCTCACCCACCCCCCACTTGCCTAGTTCAAACACTCCTCCAACCTCTTGGCCATTCTTTCTCCTAGCACAGTCACGACTGTATAGGTTGTACCCCAAGGAAAAATCAGCCCAGTGCTCTAGGAACCCAAACCTTTCCTTCCTACACCAAGACTTGAGCCACGCATTTAGCTCCCTAAGATCCCGCTGTCTCCCTAAACTTGTACGTGGCACAGGCAAAATTTCCAAAAAAATTACATTGGAAGACCTTCCCTAAACCTTAATCTTTAACTTGTTCCATCTACCATTTATCTTGTCATTAGTACCAATATGTACTAAGACCGTTCGGCCATGCCCAGCCCCACCCAATAATTTGTCTACCCGATCAACCACATGCTGAACCCTGGCACCAGGTAGACTGTTCAAAACTGTTCGGTTGTAGCAATCCAGACAACAGATTACCCTATCCACTTTCCTAATAATTGAATCCCCTACAACCACAATCTGCTTAGGCCTGACTCTGCTCTCCTCCCCATCACTACTAGAGAAACTGGTCTCCTGGCTGTTTGGAGCTTTCTGGAAAATGGGTTTCTGAATAACAGATAGTAATAGTATCTACTGAATTAATGATTATTTGATGAAGCTATATATTATGATTGTGTTTTGCTCTATTAAAGCAATCATTTTCCGAATTATTTGGCCCACTTATTAATAGTTGTTTTAGCTACTGTGAATCACTAATATTCCCAAACAATTCAAATTTACCATAATGCTTCTCTTATCTATGGAGTGCTTTTAGTTTCAGTAGGTTTGAATATGCTTTGCTATTGTAGCACAGAGTGAGAAAAAGCATTATAATTTAACTGTACATTTAAAAGGTTTCAGCCAAATTCAGTGAACAATGAATTGCAATTGCCTAGACTTCCAATTATTTCTCACCCTACTTACTGTGGGATACGGGCAGATTTATGAAGCAATCATTATTTTGTTCTGAAGTTTAATAGAATGCCACAAAATGAGAATTTTATTTGGCTACCTCTAGAATGTTGTTAGAAAGCCTTTGTTCTGAGACAGCTGAGTAAGACTATTGTACTGCTGGAACTATACATAGCACACAGATAATGTGATAGCAGATTATCTAAATTCAAATTTTGTCTATAACAATAATTATTTTTCATGCAAATGAGATCTCTTTCTATTGAGCATGTAGTTGCTGATAGGTGAAGAAATAAAACTGATCAAGGTATAGCTGTAATCCAACAGCTGAGACTCCTAAATCCCTTTCTAATGCTTTGGTGTCCTCTATCAATATTAGAGCATTGAGCAATATTTCAGATTGACCTTTCAGAAGCAAGACAAGATTATTTTAGCTGGAAAAATACTTTAACAGAGGAGCTGGAATATCAAAGAAGCTTGTTTGTTTCAGGAGAAGGGGTTTAATTAATCATTTATTTAATTTATGGGAAACAATCATCTAGGATTTCTAATACTTAAAGAGTCTTATAAAGTATAGGTCATGTTCTGACACTCCTTGGGGGTTATACTGTTTTTATTTCAGATCTGCTATTCAGAATTCCCTGGCGTTGGGGTTTTCCAGTATTTGTAAAGCCATGCCTAAAATCAACTGAAACATCAATAAATAGAACACAATTGTTTTGGTATTAACATGGATTTAGGCTGGTCAGTTGTAAACTCCATAAGGATTTTTCTTGATATTGCAGAGAAAAGGAAAACAATCAAAAAATGAAAATCTGTTTACTTTAATACTACTCTGGGGACAATGGCATTGCTGCATTTTCCCATATAATAGTCCTCTGGAAATAAAATCAACACCTGCGCTACTGAGGTTAGTTAGGTAGACAGAGGTTAGGGAGGTTGCATAGCTAATTTAGGATGATAGGATCAAAATTTCAAGATTAAAATTTGCCCTAACCCTATATGTTTAGCCAAGATAAATCTCTAGGGTTAAAACTCTAGACAACTGAGGATTGCTATTTTTTTTAAAACCTAAGATAATGAGTGCAATTTTTTTTGAAAACTTTGAATATGCACAGTAGGATTCAGATTAATTTCAGTATTCAGATTTTGTGGAGGATTTGGTGTTTTGCTGAATCCAGAAATGTCACAGGAAAAAGTCAGAGCTATAATGCCCTTTATGACAGAAAATGAGGACTGAGCAGAAAGCAGGTAATGGGGTAGTCACAAGTCCAAGAATTTAGGTACCATAAGGATTAGACCAAAGCTTCATCTAGATGCCTGGCACATGGCAAAGAAGGCAACAGGCAACTGCATTCATGCACAGGCCAAGATGTCAGTGACCAGGAATCAAACAGGATAAAAAGTACCCATTAACTTCAGACAAATAAGACCTTGCGTTAGGTGTCAGTTACAAAGACACTTAAGTATTCATAGATGTTTCAGTTTCAAGCCACCAGGATACATTGCCAACAGAATTATGACACCCTGCTCCAAAGAGTACCCAGGACAGACACCTGTACTCCCAACAAACTGTCTATCAAGTTCAACATGTCTGTGTGATCCATGATTGGTGGTGAATAATTTATTTGATTTGAATTGAAAAAGTGATTAACTACATACTATGATCTATTATGAGGGCCTCTGTGCTTCAAATCTTCCATTTGCATGTGGCACCTGAATCACAAAAAATCCCTATATCTATATCTAACTATTGGTTAAATTGTGTAAGTTATCATCTATTGCCAATCTATTAACTGCTTGCAAAGAGAGGCAGCATCATCCAATAAGTAATATTGTGGAAAATTCACATGGCAGCACTTATCTTTGATCTGCACCTATTATTTACAGAAAATCACCCTTCCCCACTTTTAGCTATTATATATCACCACACAAAAAAATCACCCGCCCCCACTTTTAGTTATTATATTTCACCACAAGGTCACATCTTTATTCATTTTATTGATTGCTCTCATTTAAATGACTGAATTTATATGACCTAAGAGTAATTGTCTCTTGACGCTCTAGCATTAAGCAGTGGTTCCTTTTTTTATTAAGAGAAGAAAAAAGTGCAGTTAAAGTGGACCCATCACCCCAAAAAAAATATTAAAACTCATATTTTATCACATTAGTCAAGCAAAATGAACATTAATTACACTATATAAATTATTTTAATCTTGTTTTTTTCAGTCTGGGAATTCACAATTATAGCAAGCAGGCAGGAGCCATTTTGTGGACACTCTTATTAAGGCAAGCCTTGCATCATCCCAGAATCTTGTTTGTGCGCCAGAATGGGGGACCCCATGTCTATCCCCATGTCCTGGCTACACAATTAAATGGTTAAGAGAACTGGGGCAATGTGTGGGGAGCAGTGGCATCTAGGAAGTGCTGGATAGAAAGTGAAAGTAATTATCTGCCCTGCCCCTATGCCTAAGGCATAGAGGAGTGGCAGACAATATTTGATTGACAGTTGAGATATTTAAATGAGCTTAAAACCGCTATGAATGCTTTAATAAAAATTTGAAATTGGATTTCAAGGTTAATTTGAAAAGGACTTTTATTATACAGATTTTTGTGTCTGGATGACGGTTCCACTTTAAAGCCAATTTTTTTTTAGTAAAAGTTGCATACTGTGCAAGTCCCTTTTTACTACAGAGCCTATACCTTGTTCACAACTGTGTGAAGAACGTATGCTCTTGAGGGTGAATGGAAGCAAATTCCAACAATTGTCCAAAATTTTGTGAAAATCCTGTCCAGAGGGCAGAGAAAAAAAACACTAGCAGTAAAAGAAGCAACAACTTCATATTAATACCTTTACTTTTGACCATGAACTACATCAGCAGAACACATTCCCAGTTGTTACTTAACTGCATCCCACTACCATTTCTTCCCTTACTTAATTAGTGTATATATGTTTAGAGAGGATAAATAGAGTGGGTATGCATCAATAATGACTCCTGCTCATCCTCACCCTTTTATTTGGAATGGGGAAATTAAAATTTGAAAGGAACCCTACCTGGGAACACCACCCACTAAAAAGAATTATACCTGGTTGGTGGTTCCCCTAGTCTTTAACACACCTGGGGTGGAGTTTAAGAAATTGTATACACAACCACAAATATTGGAATGCGGGGCAGTTAATTTACAGTAGTGTAACCTTTTCAAGTTCAACATGCCTGTGTGATCCATGATTGGTGGTGAATAATTTATTTGATTTGAATTGAAAAAGTGATTAACTACATACTATGATCTATTATGAGGGCCTGTGTGCTTCAAATCTTCCATTTGCATGTGGCACCTGAATCACCAAAAATCCCTATATCTATATCTAACTATTGGTTAAATTGTGTACGTTATCATCTATTGCCAATCTATTAACTGCTTGCAAAGAGAGGCAGCATCATCCAATAAGTAATATTGTGGAAAATTCACATGGTAGCACTTATCTTTGATCTGCACCTATTATTTACTGAAAATAATTATATATATGTTAGATAGGATAAATAGAGTGGGTATGCATCACTAATGACTCCTGCTCATCCTCACCCTTTTCTTTGGAATGGGGAAATTAAAATTTGAAAGGAACCCTACCCGGGAACACCACCCACTAAAAAGAATTATACCTGGTTGGTGGTTCCCCTAGTCTTTAACACACCTGGGGTGGAGTTTAAGAAATAAGTGTAACCCTTTTGACCACCCTTTGCTGGTGTTACACTCCACGTGCGGTGCTTACCTGATAGCAAGGGACAAACCTGCGCCACTCTGCAGTGGTATTGGGAGAGACTGGGTACCTGGTACTTGCTAGCGCAGTGCCTCCACCTAGTGGGATCCGGGAATGCTAGTGCCAAGCTGTCTAACTAACCAAAGAAGTCAAAGTCCTTCAATAAAACAGTCTCTTTATCTTCAAGCGCTTCTTTAGGGTACTGTCCCTTTAAACAGGATACTCACTCCAAATCCTCTTTGGATACTTTAGAGCTCTCTTCAGGTGAATCCAGCACATTCAGGCATACAGTGTAATTACCAGCCCCTTTGGATGCTCAGATGGAAATCTCTAGCTGTTTGTTCCTCCAGTCTGGATTCCTTTCACACTCTCTATCTTTCCAGGCACAGTATCTGGCTTCCCTGTGCCAGCTTATCCAAAATGCTTTTGGTGCAGCCTCTCAACTGTCTGGGCCCGCCAGAAGCTCTCTGGTTTCTTTCTCTGTCCACCATGTGGTTCTCTATGCAAGGCTTTCTTCTTTTGCCAGTATCTGTTACTTCCTCTTCCTGCCAGCCACTCACTAGCTGCTGTGTCGCTTCCTACTGCACAGCTGGTTGCTAGATAATAGCTTACAGCACACAGACAAAGGATCTGTGACCTCTTACATGGAAAAGCGCGAAAAGGTTTTTTATTTTACATACTGCACCATGCACTTTTTCATCAACAGCTTCAGGACAACCCTTAGAGATTTGTGATGGGCGAATCTCCCGAGTTTCGCCGAAAAATGGCGAAAAATTAGCGAAAAGAGTCGCGGCACGATTTTAACGCGCGTCGCATCAACTTCGGCGCGTCGCGTCGTTTCCGTTGCGTTCAGTTGCGCATCAACTTCGGCGCGTCGCTTCAAAAACGACGCGCGACTCGTTTTTTTCTGCGAAATTTCGCTGGCGTTTTGCTAATTTTTCCGCCAGCGACGAATCGCGGGAATTCGCCCCTGGCGAATAAATTCGCCCATCACTATTAGAGATAAAGCTTGCTGCTACATTAGGAGTTATTTCCCGTTGGCTTTCAGCTCTTTGTTTGTTACTTAGATTTACATTAAGTGCCTTTGTTTCATACTGTGTAATGTTCTGTAATTCAATTGTTTTTTTTTATATGGATGTACTGCATGTTTGCTTGTATGTACCATGCATTTTTATTTCTGTGGGACAAGTCATGGGTGCAGAGAAGGATGTCTTTTTCTTTTTCACACATTGCCAGGGTAATGTATTGTATCTCAAATTAAAATGTTCATATAAATTAGAGAAAGAAAGAAAGAACGAAAGACCAAAAGAGACAGAAAGAAAGAATGAAAGAAAGAAAGAGAAAATTATGACTTACAACTTTTTAAATGAATATACATTAAAAAGCATTCATAAAAGTTAGCCAATCACAGAACTAGCTCTGTTAGTAGTTAGTTTGTTATGAAAATAAATTCTACCTTTCGAGCAAGCAATGGCACTTGGATCTTTCCTGTATCTATTTCTCCTAATGAAATGGAGCCAAGTCTAAATAGGTTTTGTTATTTGTACTTATTTATTTTGGAGTCTTTTGCATTTTCTCTTAAATGCAAATAAAGCATTAGGTTTCACAGTTGCTAGAGTGACCGTTTCAATTAATTAATACAATTATTATTGGACAGCTGCATATTGGTAACGTATAACAGCCATATGATGATGGTGGATAAAAATCTTTTATGTGGTCCCTTTAAATTTTTTGGCTTCAGTACTGGGTTCAACTTCATGGGCAGAATAATTTTATAATTTGTGCACTGTTTGTGTTATGTTATAAAATTCAAAATATTTGCACCATGTTTAGCAACCTACAGCAGCCACCCACAACATAGCATATATTTAATGCCTGTTTAGAAGAAAAGACCTGTCTGGTTACTGTGGGTTAAGGTAGCCATACACTATAAGACCCACTCATTTGGCAAGGTCTCCAAACGAGCTGATCTTAACCCGGTATGTCCACCAAAGGCAGGCCAAAAAATCAAATTAAAACAAAGGAAACTGTCACAGACAGGACGAGGACCACATCAACTAGCCGATACGGTCCTTGATCACCAAAGAAATCAAAAGGGCAGATACGATGCTGAATCTGTCTAAAGGAATGATATTAGCAGCATTAATCTGCCTGTGTATGGCCACCCTTACTTGACTTTTGCAACATTTATTACTTAACCACTATTGAGTTTTACAGCACATTTTCAAGGTACTTTTAAATGGAATCAGGCAAGCTATAGAATGCACTTGGGCCTTTTAGAAGTCCAAAGCATGCTGTAGCCGCTTTAAAACCAGCATCTATCGCTACCTAAATTTAGTGTAAGTTCCACAAGGTCCCCAGCCATCTAATAAATGTGAAAGATGGTTAAACCAAACATGCTCCTTTCCAAACACAATTCTGTTTTACAGCTCCCTTGTCAGCCAATTACAGTTTATTTGATTCCTTTTCCAGATAAAGAAACTAGTACAAATCTTTCTCCTTCACCAAGTGGATTTATGGTAGATAATTCTCATACAATGGTATCATGATTCATATTATGTCACTTGTTTTGATACATCAACAATGGTCCAGCCACCTATTCACCTATCCTTTGCTTACTTTATAACCTCAGCTGTACCAAACATTTTGCAAAATCAATATTATCCAAAGGCCCCTGCTGTATAGACACATTTCCATATTTCACTTATTACTTACTTGAATAATAAAATGCACATTTTTAAGAAATAATCTCCAGATAACATTGGGGCAATGTTGCTAAACAAATATAGTACATAAAAACCTGGCCATTTAAGTAGGTATACCAACCTATGGATAAGGCGCAATAGGGCCACACTGGGCTGAAGTCAAAGTGTGCATCCCTCATAAGTGGCATTTAAGCTTGCTTAGAAAGATGTATAATATCTAGTAGTGAGCTTGTACTTGCTATATCTGCATTACCAATTTGATCAATAAGTAACTAACCAAAAAGAAAACCCTTCACATAAAGGGGCAAATTCAGTAAGCGGTGAAAATGCGCTAGCATTGCCTTTGCTAAAGTTCGCCGCACTTCGCCAGGCGAATTTTCGTCAGCGCTACGCAAATTCACTAAAATGCGAAGTTACGCTCAGGTTGGCGAACAGTAGTAGTAGTAGTAGCAGTGTTACTTCACCAGGCAAAGCGCATTTACGCTAGCGATGCCTAATTTGCATACGGCGCGAATTTCAAAGTATCATAGATGTATATGATACAGCCACTACATTACACTAAACAAGCCCAGGAAACCTTTAATAAAAAAAATAAAGTTGTCCTATTGCCCTAAACATGTACCCACTGTATTGTTGAGTTGCCATATGTTAGGAAATGTAGGGGGGAAGGAGGGTAACCCCCCAAAAAAAATTTCGCTCTTTTTCAGACTATCATCCTACAAAAGGTAAAACACACCAGTGTTTTTTTGGGACTTCCATTTTTTTTTTCAAACTCCTATCTATTGTATTGAAGGTCAGACCTGGCAAAGTAACATCTAGTGTAAGTGGTAACGTAACGTTCAGTAAAATCTTAGAGAATTTGCGTAATTAAGATGCTTTGTCAGGCGTTTGGGTGCGAAATTGCGCTAGTCTATCTACTTCGCTAGCGAAAATTCGCCAGAGTCGGTGTTAGTGAATTTGCGAAGTTATGAACTGACATCATGCTGGCGAATTAGCGCTAGTGTTAGACGATTCGCGCTTTAGTGAATCTGCCCCAAAGAACCAATAAAGTCCAGCAGATCAGTAAAACATACCATTTATAGCAACATTGCTAGAAACATAATCATTACCCCAAATAACTACAGTGTATCTCAATGTGTCTAAAAGGACCCATCCTTCAATTAAACCATCTAATTAGTTCACATTTACAAAAGTGATATTCGTATATTGGAAAGCAGATACCACATTCACTAAATTTAAATCTGGTTCCAGCGGTAAGCTAACTTATTTTGAATCAAATAGATCCTCTGAAACTGGGATCAAATAGTATTTAATATGTTAAATACTGGAGCATCACTGTGTTCACTGGAGCATCAATGTAATTTTAGTGTGTCAAAAAGCACAACCCTCAAGGTGATAATTAGACCAGATGGTGTATTGTAGATAAAAAAAATTTTATATACAAACCATTGCTAATTTTTTATACACTGACTTATTTATGACCACAAAAGCAATGAGTAAAGTGCAATTTTGGACAATTTGATTTTTTTCACCCGCAATGCAGTTTTTTCCCCATAATTCCAGAGCAATAATATGTAACATTTCTATCCTAATTCTTTGTGAAGCTTTTAGCTCCCCTTTGCAGAAATAAAAAGTCATGAATATTAGTCATAGTCATTAAAGAGCTTTTTTGTTTGCATGTAGAAGCAGACCTAGATTTCTTTACATAATGAAATCAGATACATTGTCTTCTTCATATGATATGACAGAACGTACATTGCAATTCCATAATTACACATAACACTTAAAAAATTTCACAATAGCTCATAATTTGTGAGAAATGTCTTTGTATTCCTTGAAGACACGTGAAAAAAAGACTTGACTGGAGGTATGTTTCCAGCTCAAATAACTTCTTACTTTTTAAAATTGTTATACATATAAATGTATTTAGCACATGTTAAATTCTTATTCTATTTTAATAATCGGCATGATTTTATGCCATGTATGTATTTATGGACGAGTATTGCACAGTCCCATTATCAGCATTAAAATTAATCCCATCATTATTATGGCACTGACTTCATAAGCTTTCATGTAAAGCAATTGCATGTGTTCCTGAAGCAAAGCCCTGTTTGAAAATGTATTCTAATTTCTAAAGCTGCTTATTTATGAAGATCCTCCATGCAAATAAAGAACAATTAGCTTCTGGATTTATTGTAATAGTCTCTATTTACTCACCATTTGCTATGTATGAATCCAAATGTACAAATTGTTCTGTTTCCACTTGGGACTTCATGCACCACCCTTGAGACTATAACATGCTTTTATTTGATTATATTGTAGACTTTTATATTAATAGAGAAGTGTTCAGGAAAGCAATGTAGTGTTCACTTCACTCAGGCCTCTTGACCTTGTCATATAATAAAATTGCAGCTGTAATTATGGCTTTGATTCTTTATCAGTCTAGATAATAATAACAATGCTAAACATGTCATCTGTTAAAGGGGTGGTTCGCCTTCAAGTTAACTTTTAGTATATTGTAGAAGGGCCAATTCCAAGAAACTTTTCAATTGGTCTTCATTATTTATTTTTCATAGTTTTTTAATGATTTGCAATTTTGTTCTGTTTCTTTGCAGCTTTCAAATGGGGGTCACTGACACCATCTAAAAACAAATGCTCTGTAAGGCTACAAATGTATTGTTATTGCCACTTTTTATTACTTATTGTTCTATTCAGTCCATCCCCTATTCATATTCCAGTCTCTTATTCAAATCAGTGCAGGGTTGCTAGGGTAATTTGTTCCCTAGAAACCAAATTTCTGACACTGCAAACTGGAGAGCTGCTGAATAAAAAGCTAAATAACTACAAAACCACAAATAATAAAAAATTAAAACCAATTGCAATTCTCTCAGAATATCACTCTCTACGTTATACTAAAAGTTAACTCAAAGGAGAACAACCCCTTTAAGTAATCCAATTCAGTATGCTGGCATAAATGTATTATGCCTCCCTGTAACTTTAAGTTAACTTTTAAATTTTATAGAATGGTTAATTCTAAAAAAAAAACTTTTCAATTGGCCTTCATTTTTCTTTTTTATAGTTTTTGAATGATTTGCCTTTTTCTTCTGACTCTTTTCAACTTTCAAATAGGGGTCACTGACCTCATCTACAAACAAATGCTCTGGCTACAAAATGTATAGTTATTGCTATTTTTTATTACTCATCTTTATATTCAGGCCCTCTTTTATTCATATTCCAGCCTCTTATTCAAATCAATGCATGGTTGCTAAGGAAATGTGGACTCCAGATTGCTTAACTTGCAAACTGGAGAGCTGCTGAATAAAAAGCTAAAAATCTCAAATAATAAAAAATTAAACCCAATTGCAAATTGTTTCAGAATATCACTCTCTATTTAATAGTAAAAGTTAATTTAAAGGCGATCAACCTGGCCCATATGACAATGTCAAGGCAATGCACAAATAGGGCAAATTTCAAAGGTGTTTTGGGCCAAAATCCTCCTAGATTTAAATTTTCACTGCTAGGGTTTTTCAGGTGGCAGGGACAAGTGTGACATTACATTTTTAACATTCGAGAACCTACTTCCCAAGCCACTATATAGCAGGTGCAATTTTGTTTTCATAATAATAACATACCCATATTCAAACTCAAAACTTAAGCTAAAAATCAAGAATGCAAAAAAAGAGTTTTCAAAACTTGAATTTAAGAGACTGAGTGCAAAAAAAATCAAAACTTGAATGTAAAAATTCTGCATCTAAAAGCTGAAAGCATACCATTGCGTAACTAACTTCACAATAGGCCCCATGCTTCTGAGGATGGATCTGCATGAATCATTTTTACTACAGTGATGTTCTTAATTAAAAGTAAGCATATAATTCTAAACCAATCCTTTAGTCACAGAGTGGACATCCAGGCTTTTTCTGGTTCCCATGAGAAAATGGCTAAGAAAAAGCATTACCCTATAATAAATGGACTGACTAGTTTCATAAATTAATTTTATGCTGGTCTACAGGTACAGCTACCAAACAGTTCCTATGGAATACAGATACAGCCAGTGGCACACATTGAGGAAAAATAAATGATGCATTTCCATGCCAAAATCCACCTTTGTGCTATTGACAGGGTGAAGCAGTTTCTGACCCAGAAGAGACGTAGATACCCCAGCTGAGAAAATGTTGTGTGTGTGTATCTAGCCTAAAACCACAAAATAAATGAGGCATGGATAGCCTTTGAAGGCAAGAATTTAACAAAACCATGACAATAATCTGCATGCATCTATGAATTACAGTACTTAAAATAGAGTAATTACTTTATTTGTGATAAATGTATTAGGTATATTTATATTATATATAGTGCCTCCACTCAACCCCTAGCTGAGCTACAGTGCACACTTTATGGCAAGTTATAAACAAAATAAACTACCTTCTTTTAACAGAATAATATAACGCAGCTCAGACTGGGATTTAGTGGGTTCTCTTGGTTCAGCCACAAGAAGTAGCCACGCTTACTATTACTGCACAATAATGTACACTCAAACCTACCCCCAACAATCACATACACACACAGTAGATTCGTCCTTTTTCCTTCACACTAAATGCAGAACAAAGAAAATCATATTCTAATGTCAACTTCAGGACTGGACTGGGATTCAAAATAGGCCCTGCCATTACTGCTACAAAGAGGCCCAAACAGCCCCCACCAGCCCACTTAATAGTCAATTTCTATGGCAACTTACAGCAGCCCATCGGGCATTTGCCAGAACCCACAGATTGCCAGTCCGGGCCTGGTCAACTTCACATATTTTTGGGGATTTACTCACATTTTACCTACATATGTCCTTTTGACTACAGTGAATTATTCTAGGTATAGAATAATGTTACAAATGAACGCAGTTCTGGGGAACTTAAATGCTGATGCAAAAAACACTGTGTCTTATTTGTGAGGAAACCAAAATAATAAATGGATTACTCACCTCTAAGATATATGTTTAAGTCTGTCCATGAAGGAAACTATAAAATGTAAATCACATATATCCAGTAAGATAAATTGGTCTGTGCCCTTGCCTTCACTAATGAAACAAACATATCTAATTAGTTTTATGCAGAAAGGTCACAGACCTGTTCCTTGTACTGCATTCACAAACTGGTGCCTAATATTTTTAATTACAGGAATACATTATAACTGATGACTGTCACTTCTCTTCAAATTATTGCTGAAAAGCTAGCATGCAAACTGATGTGGCTAATTCTCAAAATGTGTAAGGGCTATCATTCACACATTCACCTTCATTTTTTATAGGTACAAATGAAAGGCAGCCATAAAAGGACAAACTATGTACTGTAGACTTCAGTTTTTCCTGCTTTTGCTTCCTGTTCTTTCTTTTTTTTT
>CM044435.1:33698694-33715759 GCA_024363595.1 Xenopus borealis | reverse complement strand
GTGTCTGTAAACTGTCTTTCTTTCACTAAAAAATGTAAAGTGGTGGTTGAGAAATTTAGTTGGATTTCTTTTTGTGAATATGGAGAAAGTATTTTACACCAGTTTACCACCACTTTTACTCCAACACTTTTGTGAATTCCCCCCAATAAGTCAATACTCTGTTTTGGATGTACTTGATGTGTATCTTCTTATTTATTCACTATTCCCTTTTCCCCTTTTGTACCCATTCTCCCTTTTTTTTTTTAATCAAAATCAATAAAAAGAGATTTGAAGAAAAGGCTCTTTATATTCTTGCAACAGGCACTGTCATGGAATAAGTAGCAGTGAAACAAAATACATTATTAGTATTGAGCTATTACTATTATGTACAGTTAGGTCCATAAATATTTGGACAGAGACAACCTTTTTCTAATTTTGGTTCTGTACATTACGACAATGAATTTTAAAAGAAAGAAAAAGATTGCATGAAAATTTGAGAGACCAAAGCCTTTTTTTTAACACAGTCACTCTCAAAAGTAAATGAACAAATAAAAAATCACCAGATTCTGGGTTTCCTCCTTTTTAATGCTCTGCCAGGCCTTTACTGCAGCAGATTTCAGTTGGTGTTTGTTTGTGGGCCATTCAGTCCGAAGTTTAGTCTTCAACAAGTGAAATCCATGCTCAATTGGGTTCAGATCAGGTAAAAAACGGTGTTTTATTTTCTTAGTCCCCAGTATTTTAAATGAGCAAAGAGGGTTCAGGGCTGCTGTATTGCAAATAGTTAATGGGTATTCAAGTGACTGTGATACAATTCTACAGGAGAGTGTCAGGAAATAGTTACACTGGTATTATGTATTACATATTAACAGTGCAGGGCCAATGCATTTGACCATGTTTAGCAAGACCACAGCCTGAATTATACTGGCAAATTCAGATGATTACAGAGAAGATGAGAGAACCCTGGATTTGGCACTTGGGCTATGAATACAAGAGACATAAATACTAGAGACAAATCAAGGAAGCATACTTGGTGTGCCAATACTGAGCTTGGCAAAAAGGAAGCCTGAAACACCAATGCCACATGTAGACATAGATCTGATGCTTGTCCAGCTGCAAGATGCCTAGGAGGTGGACAGTCACATTGATGAGTATGCCAGCTCCTTGAATCAAGACAACCTGAAGGATGCTTGCAGCCTCATATGACTACAGAGAATATGAGAGAATACTGGATTTTCCACTCAGTGTCACAGTGTGTAGCATCACCAGGGGCTAGAAATGACCCTGCAGCATTTATGTTTTATAAAGAGAGAGACTATTCAAGGAAGCATGGTTGATGTACTGCTACTGAATTTGTCCAAAAGGAAAGGCCTGAAGCTCTAATGCCACATGAACAACATATTTGCTGCTTGCCAAGATGCAAAGGTAGACAGTCACAGTGATTAGTAAAGCATCTATATAATGCCTGTAATCTTAACTGAGAAGACTACAAGGTCTCTTTTAAGCAATTTACAGGGACTGTGTGTATAGCTGCTACATGGTAGTAGCTGGCTTTGTCAAAGAAAAGGTACAGTATATTGAAGGTCCAGAAAGGCCCACACTGTTAACACTGTACTGTAGTTACATTAAGCACCAGTTTAACCCACCAATTTCACTGAAGGTACAGGATCACTTGATGGTCAGTACAGTATAGGGAAGTGTAATTCTGAAGATAGCCCAAAGGAAGAGTTACACATTTGACCTGATCTCAGTAATTCCTGATAAATGATCCCATACCTGTATAATATTATGCTTCAACTACATAGTTTATAGTCCTTCTTATTACTTAGAACCCCATATATAGTAATTAGTGATGGGCGAATTTATTCGGCAGGGGATAATTCGCGGCGAATTCCCGCGATTCGCCGCTGGTGAATAAATTCGATCGAAAATTCGCCAAAAAAACAAGTCACGAGTCGTTTTTGACGCGTTCCGCGACTCGTTTCGCTAATTTTTCGCCAATTCGAATTTCTCTGGAAATTCGCAAATTTTTCGGTGAAGCGAAACTGGGGAGATTCGCCCATCACTTATAGTAATCACACATAGGATTTTTTGAAGATGTGTTAACCTAGTAGCACTTTTCTGCATATAAAATGATACAGTTTTAGGGGGGATGATAAACAACTCTGTTCTTAGAGTGTCTAATAAATCATTGCTCCAACATGAGTGTCTTGAATATGCAGCTTTTATTGTTGCCGCCTGTCTGCATTTTTTACATTTCTTATATCATTCACCATTGCAAGCTGTAAATGTTCAAGCAGTAGCTGCTTTCTATCATATTAATTGCCAAAGGCATTTTTCCATTCTAAGATAAGCTTTAATAACTCCCTTACAGATGTATAAATCAAGGTTTCCTAGTTCTGTTGGCAAAGTCGTTTCTTTTCACTTTGATATTAATAAAACAGGAAAGATCTCTAATTGGTCTGCTCTTCATTTCAACTCTCTTATCAGCAAACATGACACAAAGAGTTGTCAAAAGCTTGCTCCCATTCAATTAAAAAGACACATAGATACATTTATCAGATTATTAAGATCAGTTTAAACACATAGAAGACTGTATGCATTACAAAGGCAGTAAATCTAATATAGACAAGTTAATTTTTAAATATTAACATATAGAGTGGCACTGCAGTTTCATGGTAGGAATTACTTGTTGCTCTCAGTTGATATAAGAGTTTAGAGATGGCATTGGGGAAAAGAGAAATCTGCCCACACCCCAAAGAGACCTGTTACACTCCAGCCTTCCTCCTTTACAATTTTTGGGGGTAATGAAGGCTGGACTATTCTTTTCATGCCATAATTCATACCAATGTGTTCTTTTTTTAAAAAAACAAAAAACAGATTTTCCTTTTTGCTCTTAGTTTGGTAATCCAACACAACTTTTCTTACTGGGACTTTTTCTTTTTTGGCACAGAATACATGTCTATGACTTTTTTTGCACAAACTATGTTGATGGTCTATGGGCATTTGCCCCTCCCCCTCTTTTTTACAGCAACCTTTTTAGGCACCTCTGGAAATTATTAACTAATGGCAGAATTCTTAATTTTGCTGAAAATCTATACCTACCAAAATTTTTCACCCATTGCTAATACTCAAACATTGACCATGTCCCTCAATTTTAAGAAATTCTAGGCAACATTTTCTACAAAGAGGCAGAGGTCATTACACAAAATTGCTCCTAACATGAATGGTAGAACTTACATTTATCTTTACACTGAGTTTCCCATAGATAATGCCTTAACTCAGAATATTGACATTGCCTTTAGAAAGCATCTTGGTATGAGAGAATCAGAAATAACCTTGGGACTTATACTTTCCTATGCTTATTCAGGCCTTTAAAGTTACATGCAGGAGTAACAGAATCACTTTAATCAAGCAATACAGAATCTGACATAAGGAAACCTTCCTGTCATGTGCAGTCATACATGTGAACAAAGATTCCTCCCCAGACACACTGCTCAGCCCTAACCTTCTGATATCTCTTTTTGGGACCTGGATGTTTTTGATTAGCAGCTCACAACAAACACAATTACCTATTTACTATCAATTTCTTGCAACTACAGGGGAATCTCTTCCCAACTTCATCAGTCTGATCTGGTAAATAAGCTCATGATTAGTGATGGGCGAATCTCCCGAGATTCGCTTCGCCGAAAAATTTGCGAATTTCCAGAGAAATTCGCAAATTGGCGAAAAATTCGTGAAACGAGTCACGGAACGTTTTTGACGTCGTCAATGACGACGCGCGACTCTTTTTTCTGGCGAAATTTTGCTGGCGATTCGCGAATTTATTCGCCAGCGGCGATTCGCGGCAATTCGCCGCGAATTCGCCCCTGGTGAATAAATTCGCCCATCACTACTCATGATCATTTTTATCTGTATTAAATATAACCAGGGGAATTTCAAGGGCAGCAGCCCCGATGATGCCCCCCCTCCTGCTCCGTGTCTCCAACTTTTAACGTTGGAGCTGGTGGAGGAGGGGGCACATTTTGCCTCATCGCAGGAATGGCCCTGAATACAACTTGAACAGTATAAATGTCAGAATATCTTATATATTTAAAACACCAAAACAAATATCTCTAAGCAGCAAAAATTCATAGAGCACCCAGCGCCAGATTTTGTGGGCAGGCGCCCTGAGGCCGCGCAGTCCTGTCACCCGGCTGCGTGGTCCTAGCACATACCCCCCTTCACCAGGAGCATGCATGCTCGCAAGGACTGGAGCACTCAGAAGTGTTCTGGGGATCTGCGCTCCCAAGTGCTTTACAGACAGCAGCTGGCGACATGCCTCCCCTAATTTTTTAACACCCTAGGCCCGGGCCTTTGTGACCTTTCCACTTATCCGGGCCTGAGAACACCAATGAGTTTTTGCAGCACCTAACGTAACAAATGTATCCAGCCATGAAAAGTGTTTTGACAACACCTTTTGAGGAGAAGTACTAACTGACTGGCTGGGCACTTTACAACTGATTTTCTGACCTTCACAGGGCTAGGGGATTTGTTAAATAATTTGAGTTTTCAAGGTGAATTTTTGGCCAAAACTCACATTTTCAGTAAAAAAAATGGGTTTTTTTTTCGAGATTTATTATACCCTAAACCTGTCAAGGTCATGAAGGTGTCAATGGCAGAGGTCTCTTGAACCTTTTGAAGATGTTATAGCCTTCATGATGTACACACAGCCTGATAAATAAGACTCTTGCTATTACTAGATCAGCAATCTAGAACAAACATTATTGAGAAGAGAAAGTTTTAGGATTTATAAAATGGATACAGTCTCTCCTAATGGGATTAATGAAAATAATTTATTTACACATTTACACAAAGTAATCAATGTCTTCCCCCACTTTTTACAATTTTTATTTGTGATTAATAAAAGTGATGTTTTAAATTATTTTTTGGATAGTTCATTTAGCATAAATTAATGTTTTTTTAATAAAAATTATAAAAACATTATTAAAAATAATTTCATAAATTTTAGAGGTTTAGATACCTTTCTAGTAATGGAAAATATAGTCTCTGAGATGTATTGAATTTAATAAGAGGATGTGATAAGTTAATAAGTATATTGCAACAAGATTAATAATAGTTATAACACTCAACTGTTACTTAAGGAAATTCTGTAGCGAAGTTCCCTTTACTTAGGGAGGTGAAATCACTACAGTCCTAGTGGCTACAAACAAGCCGTAGTTACTGTTTTAAAGATAGCAGAGTATGACGTTAATACGTTATCTGTTACAATGTAGCGAGTATGTGATCACGAAGATACGTCAATCAAGTGATGCTTCAGCAAGAGGTTATTTAAACTCGGCGTCCTCGTGGCACGGCATCTGCCTTTGAAAAAGCTTTTGGCGAAACGCGCGTCAGCAAACTTTTCTTTTAGAAACAGTTCATACCAGTTTATCAGTTTTTAGGGGGGGACTTTGTAATCACTACCTAATTGAATGTTACGCTTCTTCTCCTCCAAGCTTCTTTCCTTCCTATGCGCACTGGTATTTGTGGTTTTGTAGAATAGACAGCCTCATATCAGTTTAGAAACAGTTAATTTTTGAGACCACAGTCGCTGTGTTGCAGACTTCTCCATGCTTTGAGGGGTCCCGTAGATAGCAAATACCAAGATAGAAATAATGGGACTTTTCCACCTCTCTCAATTTTCCTATTTCACTCTTGTCGGATTTGGAGTTCACAATTGATTTTATACAAGATAAATTGAACCCAAACAAATTTATGGAATTATAGAATTGATGTTATCAATTTATAAGGTACACAATCAACTAATTACACTTTTTTAATTAAGATATAGTTATATATTAATTTAGAAAGTATTTATTGGGATTTATCATTAAATCAGCATGCAGCACTTGTCACTTTAAGCATATTTAGCACTTTCTATTGTGGGATAATATATTTGCAATTAAGAATCTCATGTAGAGCAGCAACAAATTTATGCACTAGCACATTTATAATTTAATTATATATCTACGTGATTCGGGTATTACCATGTGCTAGCCATCTTCTAGTAACATCTGTTAAAAATTAGGGGGAATTTCTTTTTCCTTTTTCTAATTTCAGTAGTAAATTGTAATTCATCTGCTTCAATAACATGTTATAGCTTCGAGTAGCAATGTTCCAGTCCACCATTATACTACCGGCCTTCCTATATATTTAGCTTTTTTTCCTATTAATAACATTGGGGTAAACCATCAAAAATATTGGCCAGGCCAGTAAAATACCGGCCAGGTGGCAACCCTAACTGCCTTGCAGTTGACCCTTTTGAACAATTTTACCATTATTCTTGGGTACCCCTGGAAATATATCATATGTGGGGATTAAACTCATATCACTGCTCTTTTAGTAAAGTTGAGAAACTAGCTTCGGGTGACAGCAGCTCCCTAGTTACCAGGGGTGGCAAAAAGCAACTCTTAGTAAATTTAACAGCCAAATTTCTGGTCATTAAACTAATTTCCCTCTCTACACTAGCGATGTGGCACCACTTACCCAGACCCTCTCCTGTGCAAAAAAGGTAAGCGCTGGGGAGTCAGGTGGGGTGGCATATCAGGAGCTGTCAAAATATCAAAACAAATATCTCTAAGCAGCAAAAATTTATAGAGCACCCAGCGCCATATTTTGTGGATAATGGATAACCTGTAGTCTGGACCACCATATGGGGTTTGCCATGTCATGATTTGGTCGCTTGGCAATTTCATGATGACCATAGCCAGATTAAAAAGAACCTCTTTGCTTATTTTTATGCACATGCAAATAATATTATTAATGGAAATGTGCACTGATATAATAAATAAAACAGGGGAGTAGGTAATGTGCATTGATCAAACACTTCTTTTTTTGTATAATTTGACCAGCCTTCTAAAATTGTAACTAGCACCCTATTAGCAGGCTTGCCAGTTCCCATTAGGAAATATACATATATTTCATTGAAAATATAAAATTACCAATTCATGTTGTAAAACAGCTCATTGTATGGGACTTTATTGGATACATCCCAGAATGAGCACTATAGAGAATATTGAGCACAAGTGGCCTTTGCAGTAAAAAAAAAAATCAGAACAGTAGCACGCATCACGCAAAAAAATAAAAAACAGTTAGCCAATGACAATTCCTCAATATAACATATTTTGCATGTATTTTGACATACAGAAATTCATATTTTAGTGCATTTTCAGACCAAGCATATGATATAGTCATATACCATATACTTTCTTCAAAGGTTTGAAAGACATTAGCATCTTTGACAGATAGTGTACAGTTTTCTTTGTACTGACTGGCAAAGAAAATGAGCATGTAATTTTATAAAGATGGCTTTTATGTACTGTAGGTGGAAATCACCCTGTAAAAATATGACACAATTAAAACTTAGTGCTGAGCTAAATATATCACACAGGGTAAAAGTTTTATTTTCTCTCTATACTGCAGCCAAGGCTGTATTTATGTTAATGCTTTCCCTTCTGATTCTTTTTCTTTTCAACACTGTCTATGGAGCTGCAAATAAATATTGATGAGTTTTTAATCCCCAAATATCAGAAGAACTGTTAAAACTACGGAAAGCACAAGGTCAGCGTATCGTGAGAAACATTTTTATTTGCACTGTTAAATGCAGCACATAACAAATGGGTCAGAACTGTGACACTTCAAGGACACACTTTTATTTGTCTGGTGAAAAGTGTAACTTGTCTTAACACAAGTTCTGCAGTGTTCTGTCTCTGCAACGCCTGTATTAGCACTATGCTACGTAATTCTTATTGATAAAATGCTGTTACCTGCCATAGATCACTTCATATTAACTTAGTTAGGAAGCTCTGCAGGTTGCCCTGCATGAACAATCAGCACAAAGAAATGCAGCCTGATTTATTTTGGGCTATAACTGCACATGGAGAGGAGACTGCAGCACTTTATGTTACTAGAAATGAATAAGTGGTGGGTAGTGGATGTTTTGATGGCTATAAACAGCAGCAACTAAAATGTCCTTTGTACCTACAGCCCTAACTGATGAAATTAAAATTATATCAGTCAGTGGATAAAAGGACAAATAAAAAGATAATTTTCCTTGAAATTGACTTTCATTTTAGCGAATGTCTACAAATGCTTACAAAACAAACAACCAAGCAGAAGGAGATCACTTATCCTTTCCAAATAAATAACAACCTGTTTTTTGGTGTTAATTTTAATTTTGGAGTAATGCTTCAAAGATGTTTCTGTCATAAGACTTCTGCATACAACTTTATTTAATGCCATAGCTTCTATATTTTCCACCATGAAAATAACTACATATTTAATATGCATTTGTTCTTGACAAGAAAAAGTCAATAGCCTGCACAGAACATATTTTTATTAAAAATAATGCATAATAACTTTGTCCGATTTTTCAGTAGAACAGGTAACCAGATTTTGTAACCAAAAAAGGTCACTCTGTTTCTGCAGCTTTAAGTCAGCACATAGAAAAGCTTTATACCCGAGCAATTCAGGAAAAATCAATGCAATAGTTTGCTTTATTTGCAGTTACAATAGGAACATAAAGCACACAAGCTGTCTTACATTACAGATTCAAATATATTTGCAAATTACCAAGCATGGTGATATGAATCAGAGGAAATGGTTCATTTCATTTTAAAAAAAATTATTATGTGTGTAGTCGGCAGTTAAAGAAAAGTTTACATTCCATCTGCTAAATAATGGACAATTTTTTAATCATAAATTAAAGACATAAGGCCTTTATTTTAATTTATTTGGGGAAAAATAAAATAAATAATGAATGTAAATTGCAAATTCTCTCAGAATAACTCTCTTATCGATTTTACATTCACTTATTTTAAAGGTTTACTTATCCTTTAAAAATCAGTATAATGAAGAGAGGCAATACATTGTCCAGACGCTTTGTCCAACTGTAATTTTCTACAAAACTGTATCCCTGGGAAGGTGAAAACTTTTAAATCTTTCTGTACTAGGCTCTACAGTGGTCCAGCATCAGGAATAGTCCCTGTTATCCACATTTGTAGAGGGCTTCCAGCTAGAACTTTAGAATACTTCACCAAAAAACACAGGGAGTTGCTGAATCTCCATGCGAAAGGTCCAGGATCTGTTTGTAAAATGCCAAAACAGTTTTACATACCATAACAATTATATCCTAGTAGAGTATAATGTATAAGCAAGAACAGTGAAAGTATTCCCTACTCATTAATAGGGGGTATATTCTTCATATTTCAATTCAAACTACTATTATGAGACTGTGACCTCGCTCTTTGAAACAGCCCAGTCTGGTTGTATTCATGACTTATCAATATAACTTAAGATTTCCTCCCCCACATATCTCTTTCTAGGAATTTTACCAGTGTAACTTGCTGTGTGATCTTATGGTAAGTTCAAATGACAACCAAGCCAGAAACATTTCCTTCCTTTGGCTGCGAAAACTTGCTATAAAGCAAAAGCACGCAGATGGGTTACATAAACACATTGACTTGAATGCTGAGAATGAATTTCTGAATGTGGAGAATTCTTAAAAATCCCTCCTTCATAAGATTCTCAGAACTACACTACCCCCTTTTTTATAATTAGAAACTTCTAGTGAGATTTAATGCCAAGTGCAACTATCATATGTTATCGTTTTTTTATTTTTATTTTTTGGTTCCAGTTTATAAAGCACAGTTTTAACACAATATACAGAAAGTGTAACAGAAAAGAAACATAAATAAGAGTGTGATTTACTGCAAAATAAACCATATACTGCTGTGTCTTTTCCGAAATTCAGCATATTGCAGACATACTGTACATCTATGTTTGACATGCCCACATCAGCTGGATATTCCAAAAAGGTGTTTGACCTAAAGGTAGGAAGGACCCTGCAACGCAATAATTCTGGCACCATAATTTCTTCAAGCCAAATCTAAAGTTGTTTCAATACTGCTTCAGTACTTATGTGCTGAGTAGAGATGAGGAGGCTTGAAATTTTCCAACACTTAACCTATCCCGCCCCTTCAGAGATAACATCAGATGGGCGTCGGCTGTAGAAATGCTATCCCACCAGCCAAGAAGCTTGCTATCTCAAGTCCTGGTACACAGCTAATTCTCCTGACTCAGGAAAAGCCAGATAAATGGATCTCTGGAGTGAATGGGGGAGAGCAGACTGGGCCCTCCATTCCATACTTCATTGAGTGTTTTCAGCTGCCCAGCTACAGTGAGCTGTCTGATTATGCCACATAACCAAATAAAAGAGGTGTGGAATTACACCTCATTGCTCCCTTAATACTTCCTTGTGCTGGAGGAGGGTTGTGGTGCTACCAGAAGGTGAGCCAAGGCAGAGGCTGATGAATTGGTATCCCTGGAGAGGAGAGTGAAAAGGGCTTAACGAGAAGCCTGTATGTTCTAAAGTCAGAAGGGCTTGGTGAGAAGCCTGAATGTTTCAGTGTTGAGGCCACCCTGAATGGTAAGAACCCCAAAGAGAGGGGAAAAGTTGTGAATGCATGATGTTGAAATGAACCTGAAGATGTTGTGTCCCTGTCTTTTAGCTAACTTCCCACAAAAACTGCATGTAATGGCAGCCAGCTTGTCACTATACTTTATATATATGGCAGGAGCGGCACCTTTTGCCCAGCGTAAAATCGTTCCAGCGATCTGAAGGAGCCGACCTGCCTTGCCGGGGCCGACGTTCCTGGCTATTTTGTGTGTATTTAACATGTTTTATTTCTTTTCGGCCGTGAGGGTTGGAATGGCTGAATCAATAGGCTAAAGGAGGTCAGGAAATTGAGTCGAAGTGAGATTCATGTTATACAGCTAATCAAGCCAGACACTGGACTTACGCTAAGAAACCAAGGTGGGCTAATTTCTGGCCCGAACCACAGTTCTGCTCATGTGGACTCTAAACCAGTCGGTGCCCTCTTTGGGTGACTACGAAGGGACGTATACCATTCAAAATAAATCTTGCGAGTGCCCAACTTAATCATTTTCTCAACACAACAACGATGGCAGCGGGTTGGACTGGAAGTGAGTTGTAATTTCTTGCATGATAGAATTGCAAGAGTATAATGGCATATTTGGTTGTAATTAAGGGGAATTATTACACTTTTTACACATTATGGATTGTGGTGATGTTTTTTCTTTTTCTTTCCCTTTTGTTTTTTTTTTCTTTTTTTCTTCTCCTTCTTTTTTTCTCTTTTATACATATTCACTGAAATAATGAGTAAAGGATGTTTTCACACTGTTTACTGGGATATTCATATAACTAGAGAATATCTTTTAAGAAATATCACTAGAAACTTTACTGCACACATGATGTAGTATGTCTACATAAAAGGGATGTTTAGTAGTAATTTACATTGATTTATAGTAACTATTTACACGGGATATGATTCTACACTTTTAAATGTGGGTCCCCATGCACGTAATTATACAGACAACTATATAGTAATTGCTTCAACACGTCCATGACCTAATTGTGCCATTTAGCTTAACAACCTAGGAGCCAGATATAGAAAGGGACACTGATCCATCCATTTTAAAGTAAGGGGGTTGGGAGCAAGTATCAATATTGCCCTTATCCGATTGCATTATACCCGTTAGTTTATAAAAAAAAGTGATCATTGAAGGAATCAAGAATCTACACACTATGCGGTAATTTATCAATTTAAATACATTATGATAAATGAGTGGACAAACTCTGTTCAAGCTTTACACCAACGCTCAAGTTTGTGGGTATTGTTACAGTATCGAATATGGTTAGATACGTAGTTAAAGTTGTAACCAATAATATCAGTAGATCCATACAATGTTGGAATACCTTTGGTTTTAACAGTATTAAGTCTGTATGTCTTTTAGTAGAACGTTTTACGCTATATGTATAACAATTTGTTGTATTAGCAAGGTGTGTGTTATTTAAATGACCCAAGTCATAGGTGACGTTTTTAGCATGTCAGCATTAATTGTCTGTTTTCCCACCATAAACTTGTATTTAAGGCAGTTTCACGTTTTACCAAACACTTTGAGAAAGGTCTCCGTTGAGGTCGAAACGTCAGTCTTTCGTGTACCAATAAAAGGATTTCATTTTACTTTTAAGACCTGTGAGTGCGGTTGTCTCTTTTTCGATAAATTATTGATATTTTGGATACTGCACCCAGGCATCAAAATTATTTTTCGTGAGTGCCGGCTCATATATATATATATATAGTGCAAAGAAAGACACTGGGATTTATGTGAAAAAAAGTTATTATATGTAAAACGACGTGACGTTTCGGTCCCAACCTTTCTCAAGGCAAACATAACTGCAATAATGCACACTTATATACCCAATCCACCCGAGAGTGTACAGGAAGTGACCTTATACCAGGTCAAATTTAAAGTGAACTGTGCAATAAATTAATCTTCATGAATAAATATATTAAATATGTTAAATTTTATTTTACGTGTTTGTCATAAAAAAATCCAATGTCAAGTGTCTTCTTGTTATTATGTGTTGTATGTATAATACAATGTTATGTGTTACATTTATTATTAGATAGTGTTCACTAAAAATACTGATATGTTAAGGGTAAGTAGATCAAAGCATATATACATATGTATATATATATGTAGGGACCCATAAGTAGCATGGCCCTTATGGCTTCTTCCCTTGCCCTTACACTTTAACTACCTGCTATTGGACTAAGGTCCCGGTAGTTATAATGTATCCAATTATTGGATACAGGTTGTGGCCCACCCCTGCAGTGCTGTAATAAAAGTACTTGCAGGGAGGGGCACTTCCTCTTTGGCCTGCAGCACAGGAGAGGAGAGAGGCAGTGCTCCATTAAGCCTGGAGTTAAGGCCCCAGTGAAACCACAGGTACCTCATCACTGATATTTAAGTCAGGGAACAGGGCCCCGTGAATGAGGAATAGTCAGAGATAGGATAGTCCTGTTATAGCACTCTCTAGGAGAAGTGAGGAAGAGAGGGAAGCTAGAAAGGGCAGCTCAAGCCCCAACAAGGAGGATAGTAGGGAGTAGCTCTCCCCCAGGCTCTATCTTGCCTGAAGTGAAGGGATTCAGTGTATAGGGACTGTAGGAAGAGAACTTAACCCCTGAACTGACCTTAACCTTGCTGGTGAAACTACAACTCCCATCATCCACATCCTATCTGAGGGCTTGCTCTATTGCTGCACCTATGCTATGCAATTGCTGTTTATCATCTACTGTTTGTGAGTATGATACATGCCCTGTGGTGATCTATGTAAATAAAAGTTGTTCTATTTGTTTCAAAGAACCCCTGGCGCCCAACACTTGTTATTTTACACTACATGCAGTATTGAGGTGTAGTTCAACTACCTCACACGTGTGTTTCCACTTAGCAAAAGCCCTACCTGAGAATACAAGAGTCGCGTGTAACCCATGCTCTGCTCATGCTAGTTGGTTTGGTTCTAATACAGCCAAGAAAGGGTTACATATATATATATATATATATATACTGTATATATACATATGTATATATATATATATATATTGTTTTTTTGCCCATGCTTTTTCCTGAACACTAAAATATTACACTGCTGTGCCTGTCTTTCCGGTTTTTGCTAATTGTAAATACATTTTCATAAATGATTCACAAATGAGACGGGTCTATGTGTGAGTACAGGCACTTTGCTAGGTTGTTGTGGTGGAATTAGCATTGACAGTAACAAATTTGCAATTTACAAAACTGTTTTGTGAATATTTTGGCATCATTTTAATGCACAACGTGTGCATAAATATTTGCAATTAGCAATTTTTGCCATATTTAAAAAGCTCTTAGCTCTTATAGACATTTGCAGTGTGAAAAACACACTTTTTGCACACTCTTTTTCAAAACAAATGTGTTTTCACACTCTTATTTAGCTTTATAAATATAACCAGGTAAAGGGCACATATATTCACTGTGAGAATCAGTCTGCTCTGCGTAAATATTATAAATGAACCCCCTTGTCTAAGATTCTGCATGGGTCTTGCAGCCATGGACCAACTGTAAATTTCTCATTTCAATTCCAAATTCTTCATCCAAAGTTTCAAATCTACCAATCCGAACCTTTCACAATGTAATGGAACTGATTTTTGCTTTTTAGGTAGGCTTAAAGAGATTTCCAAATACAGCAGCAAAACTACAAAGGAAGCAGACCATGCAGCTGCAGGGAGGATCCAGGGGGTATAGAGGGAACCATATTGTTAAAACAGAACATCCTCTGGATATGTTGGGGGTCATAAAATGAATTTGCTTTGGGGCCCAGTAACATCTAGTTACACCACTGCCCATATCTTTTATCAATGTATTTCCTTTGCAAGTAACTTTAATAACTGTTTAATTAATGTATACTGGATAGTATAGCTTTTAATTTCAGTAGTTACTTTTATTATGCAAAAAAAAGTATTTTTGGTGGCGTTCCCTATTTCAAATTCCAGCATTTCTAGTTTTCTCAGTTTATTATAAGTACAGTATACACAACTGCATCAGCCTCTGCCTTGCTCTTTCTTTTCTCACAGGAAAAAAGAATTTGATTACCTTTATAACCAGCTGAATGTAACAGAAAATTACTACTGGCATTTCCTAAGGGAAAAAGCGGCCCAGTTTTTTTTTCCTTGTACAAAAATGGAAACAAAACAAGTGGAATTCTGCATTGTGGCCACATAAGGGTCTAAGTTGGATATCCAAGCATCTATTAGCATAGCCTTTCTGTTTTAATTAGTGCCCCACTTTCTAAGATCCAGCACAACTACAGTATGCACCCAGTTATGGCTGGAGGGATTAAATTATACAGCAAAGTCAGTACATCATATTCTCACAAGATACATTCTGGGTTCATTACATTCTAAAATGGCTCTATAAAATGACAAGGATTTGTTTGCTCATCAGGTCACATAACAATCACTCTTGTTTCTCCTGTCACTAATAAAACAATCTTTTGATATATTTGTCTTTCAAAAATTAGACTCTGGATATTTATTTTCAATCTGAAATAACCATTGATAATATCATATACAGTATGAAAAATAGATTGTGGATATTTATTTTCAATCTGAAATAACCATTGATCATATCATATACAGTAGCATAATTGCCTTTTATTTTTGCCCATTGATAGAGGGGTTGCCAGAAAGTAGAGTGAATCATAGCATATTCCATACAATAGTCATGAAGCTAAAAACATCCCGTTATTATTCTTATAATTTGTTCATACTGTATCTAAGCCTTCATTGTTATTAATTTTCAACAATATTTTTGCAGGTCAGTAAAGTGAGATGAAATAGCAGCACTGGAACCTGATTGTTCAGTTGATGGAGTCATTTATTGTAAAATACTCTTAGCATTCAGCTATGATAATAAGCCTTTTTATACCATATTATAAGATGCAGCATGGATTTATTTACCTTTTTTATCAAACCCTTCCTGATCTGTGAGTTTAAATGAGGCAATTACAGTTACCATTGGTGAATAATTTCCATTGAGTGCAGCTTGTAACATAAGCACTGATGAAGCACATCTTCATAAGGATTCTGGTTCATCTTCATAAGAATTACCGATACCAAGGTTTAATAAGGTTTACTTAGCTGAGCAAACAGCTAATTATTGTTCATTTGTGTTTATTGTTGTTCTTTACGCAATGCATCAAGTAACAAATCTACAGTTACCAATTTCATTTTTCCTCAGTATGAATTTTACTATGTTTTGCAAATTTATCCTTAGATAAATCTGTTTCATTAAAATAATATATTTTATTCTCTCACCAATACTATAATTTGTTAAAGTCAATTATAATACATGGGATTTTTGTTTCTATGAATGTAACTAATCCTATTGCCATTTCTAACCAGGATGAGTTTTTTATTATTCAGGCTCATTAGCATCAGAATGATAAACTGACAAATTGTAACTTCTCCATTCAATGGCTATAGTCCAGAACATCTCACTAAACTTCCTAGGGAAATTAGCTCACAGCTGCAGTCTCTCTGAGATTCTGTGCCCTGAAACCTTGGCATTAAGCCTCAAAATGGGAATTGCTTATTATTATTATACTATACAAAATAATGGAAGTTACAGGGATGTTGCATTACAGACCTCTTTTCACTATGGTCCAAAGCAATTTGCTGCCACTCAATTTAACTTCACCAGTTTAAAATGAATGATGCTTATTTTATTATTAATTTATTTTGAAGGCTAGTAATTAGTTTGTTATTTATTAGTACACCACCCTAACTTTATAAACAACATTGCACACCTGCAATACATGTCAGTTGAAAAGAAGTACACTAACCCTTACTTGCCACACGTGCATGGGATGACTCTTACTCCTTCAGCCACATGGGTGCTGTAGATATCATTGCATATAGATTATATGGATTTCTAAATGACCCTAAATGACCCCACCTTTGTTTTATAATAAAGAAAATCACCCTCTTCCTAATGTGTTCTATTAAATAGGAATGTAACCTCTTCTGGACCATAACAACAATATGTATTGGGCTCTATCTCGTTCCAAAAGTCTTTAGGAACATAAGACACACTGAAACTGTGTACCAGTTATAGCTCCTCAACATACACTTAACATTTCTTCTAAAATAATGCAAAATTCTTCTGTCCTTCATTTTTCTTTAAATGCAATTCTATGGAGCTTTCCAGTTTGCATTAATATAAAATATTTCAGTAGTTTTATGTTGTCTTTTGTGAAGTTGCTTAGAATGACATTTTCTTTCATTATGCAAAAAAATGGTTAGCAATCCTCTTTAACTCACATATTCATGTTTTTCTAGAATAAGATGATCAAAGACAAGCTTAGTCCCTTTTGGGATAAAGGTAGATATATAGGTAATTGTTTCCCCATCTTTAATATAGGGACAGTAGAAGTAATCTTACATCTATTGCTTAGTAAAAACTGTTGGTGCATTGTATCATGCCCTTATGTATTGGCTAAATTCCTTAACAACTCAAAAATTAAATGTACCCCTCAATATTCTACTAACTGACCAGAGAAAGAAAAGGACTTCAATAATTTGGAAACAGGATTGAAATGAACATAAGTAAATTTATATCATAACAGAGAGAGAGAGAGAGAGAG
>CM044435.1:33647545-33692621 GCA_024363595.1 Xenopus borealis | reverse complement strand
CTCAGCGATAACATGCGGAAACTTAAGTTCACATTTACCGCACTTTAGTAAACAGACCCCCAAGTCAGGAATTCTAAAATAAACACCTGATTTGAGGCCACTGGGAAAGATATCTTAGGGTTTGATGAGCAACATGTTGCTCATGAACCACTGGTTGGGGAACACTGGTGTAAATACAGAAGTCATTATTATATAATTATAATTAATCTTCCTTTGGTTTTATATTTGCTATACAGTACAATGCTTTTCAAATACAATTAGGAGGTACCATCTAGAACTTGCCATATTCTGTACACAAAGATCTGTCTGTCTGACCATGTCACTAAATAAACAGGTGTTGGCCACCCAGGCACCATGTATAGGCAAACATTCTTCCATCTTGGTTGAGAATAAGCCAGCCACTATCCAACAGCTCATGTTAAGTATAAATGAAACTCATAAAATAAAAACCTATAAATCTTCCTTTATTAAATACAAAACATGTACATATTCTTGTTCTGTTATACTTGCAATGAAATTATAATAGCTGCACACTATCAAATGGATGTGTTTTTTTTCACAGATAAACTTTGTACTTTTTTTTTTTTTGCTGCACCTTAATCATTTCTCCTCTACACATGACCCATGGAAATGTCTTTAATATTTTATTGCACTTTTGTTGCTAGGAAACATTACATTTGAAATAATATGTCTATTATGATCCAAGAAGCTAGAAAGTATAAGGATCCAAAAAGATGGCTGCTCTTATATGGCTTGTTTGGCCTGATAATTGTATTTTAAGAGACGTTGAATTTGCAGCTTTTTAATACCATTGGGGACCTACTCTTGCTATACTGAAAATGGCATGTTCTGTTGGATCATAGGTGTTGCCTATATTGTTGCCCAAGCTAAATGGCTGCTCAGTTTTTTTTTCTGACAAGCCTAAAAACAAAAAACTCCACCATTTTGTATATATATGTAGCAACGATATTCATGAATGAGACACAGCTGTTAATAAAGCTACTGACATTTTATACAATCTACTTCAAGGGATAAACATAGATGCTGAAACATGGAGCGAGGAATGACTGGTTATTTATGAAATATCAATTATACTGCATGTATCTGAAACTTTGGACGGCAATCACAAGCTAAGTTAGTTAAAATAAAATGTAAAGATACATCTTTATAGACATTTTTTCTTTTTAAAACATCTCTTAAAAATATCAATTTAACATAAGTTTATGCTTACAATGATCTCCATTAAAAAAATATTCACTTCTACTATAAGGCTCAGTTGCTTTTTTCAAAATGGAATTACAAAGGCATGTACAGTACTTATTTACAAATGTGAAACCATTTGTCTATTTCCCAAAGACATTATGTAAGATGGTGTTGTTTAACGTTCTTATATGAACTACAATCCAAAACACATTCTTATTATTTTTGTTTCCAACATTAAACCTTGAAAGTGGCCTCACTTTATTTATATTTTCCACTGAACACCACAAATAGAAGCACACATAAAATACACTGGAAAAAAACAGAAGCAATGTTGAACTTAAAAAGTACTCAAGCAGGTGTTTGTCTAAGAGCCTGTGTTTAATGTCTGCACACCAGCTTCATGCAACTTTATTCCACATTTCCTTATCAGGTTTTTGGTTGCCCATTCTGTGTAATAGGGTTTATCTTTTCCAGAGAGACATCTGCATCATAATCCAAAATCCCTGAAAATGCAGGAGACATTTTCTCCAAGCTTTTAGACAGGCCACTTTCATCTTCTTTTTTTAGCACTTCGTCTTCAGGGCAAATGATTGCATGGGGTATCAGGTAAACTAAATTGCACTCATTTGGTATGGAACCTTTGGGCTCTTGCTGGCATGAATAGACCACAGCTCCATTGTTGTTAATACTGACAGTTTCTATGATGTTGTTTGATGTAGGGCAGAGCCTGTAGCAGCCTAGAAGGTTTGAAAATGCTTTACGGAAATCAGCATTAAAGGCATATATGATGGGATTCAAAGATGAATTTGCCCACCCAAACCATACAAATACATCAAAGGTGGTAGAGCTAATGCAGAATGGTTCTGTTCCACTTATAGTTAGACTAGGATCACAAAATGGCACTATGCAGTTCAGTATAAAAAAGGGCAACCAGCAACATACAAAAACTCCCATTATAACTGATAATGTTTTTAAAACCTTTGTTTCTCTTTTAAAAGAGGTCTTTAATGAGCTTTCTGGTTGCTGGCAGTCAAGGCTGTTTCTGTTGCTAGTACTGTTCTGGCAATTCTTGGCATGCACTGCTGCCCTTTCTAAAGCTGAGATGCGCCTTATTTGTTTGGCTGCTATTCTGTAAATCCGAGTGTAGGTTACAATCATGATGGCCACTGGTATATAGAAGCTAATTAATGAAGAGGAAATTGCGTATGTCCTATTTAGACTTGAATCACAGTTGTCCATTGTTCTACCATCTAAAGTGATGTTTAGATCAAAGAAACTGGTTGTCTTTGCTTTGTGCCAGTTGAGCTGTACAGGAATGAACGATATTAAGACTGACAAAGTCCACGCAACACTGATCATGATAAATGCTACCTTTGGTGTCATTTTTCTTTCATATCTAAATGGACTTGAGATGGCCCAATAGCGGTCAACACTGATGACACAGAGGTTCAAGATTGAAGCTGTTGAACACATAATATCAAAAGCAACCCAAATGTTGCAGAAAGTACCAAAGGGCCAAAATCCAGCTATTTCAGCCACAGCTTTCCAAGGCATGACCAATAAAGCGACTAGTAAGTCAGATACAGCTAAAGAAATCACAAAGAAATTTGTGACTTTCGATCGAAGGTGACGAAACCTGATGACAGCTGCACAGACCAAGGTGTTACCCAAAAGAGTTGAAAGAATTAATACAGAAAGGAAACAGCCTGTAAGAACTCGAAAAGATGAATCTCTTTCAGAAAGTAAAACGTCTTCATCCATACTTGTGATATTTAATGTCATGTCGTTCTCCAGGTGGAATTCATGGCATTGATCTTTGAGTACAGGATCCGCTATTATTTGCTGGTCTACAATTCCCAGAGGAAGAAGGAAAGTCAATTCCAATTTTCATTTTAAATTACTATGACAATATAAACACTAGCTTTTCCTTAGGATAGTTTATTTAGTCCCAACAAGGCATCACATAAATTCATATGACAATAACACTAGTGTTTTGCCTTTTTTTAAAAAGGTGCAAAATTGCAGAAGTAAAGAGAAAATTTTCAATGACCCATTGTGATCACTGTCCCCTGGACTGGTAGCCAAAATTGTAATGGTCTGCATGAAGCATTCTCCATGTTCCCCTGCATGTTTTGCAAATTCATCCCAAGCTCTTATTTAGTTCAGTGTGGCAACCTCTCGAAGTGAACTCTTCATCAGAAGTTTTCCAACAAACTGTAGGTAGGAAAACAGGAACATTTTTAGTGTTAATGCAAATAAACAGCCACCCCTCCCCAACTTTCTTCATCCTACACTTTTCTAAATTCCTGATTTTTCATTCAAAAGGAAATTCGTAAGTGCTATAATGCAGCTTTTATCACCATTAAAATGACATGACAAAAGAAGTTATTTCAACAGTCACATCTTAAGCACTATTTGCAAATGCATGAAGATTACAGTATAGATATATTTGCATTAATGCCCTGCTCAATGCTTCTATCTGGCACAGAATTATAAAAGGTATGATTAGAATAGAATAAGATGAGCCTGCTGACTGGATTTCATAAAGAGTTTGTATGACTGGCAAACTATATTACTGCACTTTGTGCCAACATCACGCTCTTCCTAAACTGTCACATACACCATGGGGAAAAATGTACACTTATAAATAAATCTGCTCCTTTAATTCTTTAGTTACCCAACTGTAAGCTATCCACTCCATGAGTGGTAAAAATAAAAATGCTATGCCCTCCTCATTTCATAATTTCATACAGTTTTGACTCACAGTAAAAGAACAGTATACACCTGAAAAAAAAACTGTGCTTGATTAAATCAAGTGAAAATCCAAATCGTACGATTTTTTCTGAGTTTTTTCCTGAATTATTATATTTTTTCAGACTCTTTCCCAAAAAGCCCAATTTCACTCAAAGACTTTCTAATTCTAGAGCAGTAGAGAAATAGAAGTTCAGCGGCACAACAGGATATTTCTAGCAGGGAAAAACCCTTGCTTTATTTGCAGATGCAACGTTTTGGGGCCTAGCCCCTTTGTCAAGCATACCGGAAATTAGTGCACATAGCTTTTTAAAGTGAAGCAATTAACATAATTAATGACAACAATGTGTAATTAGTGATAAATTCATAACAAGATGTGAAGGCCATACTTATAAAATCAATAGTTATAATGATTCTAGAGCAAACCACAGAAACTTACAAATAGGATAAGGGCCTCTCCCATTGACTTATATACAACCTTGGCAGGTTTGAGTTTCTGGATTTTCAGATTCAGGCTTTTTCTATCCTTAAGGTATAATAAGTCTCAAAAAATAAAAGTTTTTTTCCACTAAAAATTCAGATTTCATAGTAAAAAAAACGAATTTTGTGTGTTTTGAGTGATTACCTTAGTAAGCAATCTTGGAAAACTGATTACTTGTGCCTTGGTTTCATTTGTATGCAGTCAAACAAGATAAAATTTCATCCAAGGCTTTCATGGATTTTGTAGCAAGTTAGTTTATTGAATCT
The DNA here is from genome assembly GCA_024363595.1 of Xenopus borealis. Lineage (NCBI taxonomy): Eukaryota > Metazoa > Chordata > Amphibia > Anura > Pipidae > Xenopus > Xenopus borealis. Next base: position 33,687,920 of record CM044435.1, on the reverse strand, counting down.
ATTTCATTTAAAAGTTTTTTGATGTAACATTGGTAAGTTGTGTCAGGATTTTTAATTTAAATACTGTAAGTGTAGAATTCAGTCTATACGTATCACTATGCAGAATGAAGCATGAAATTTATGAATAATGAGTTCTGCTTAAGAGGCAGACATGCAGTAGGGATTGTCTAGGGCATTTTATCCTCTGACCTAATTTCTGAGAAATTAATATGAAAATATTTGTTTTTATGAGTGTGCATCTCCTTTTAATAGAGCAGATGTTCCAGCACAACAGTTGGCAACATAATTTGAGTTCTCCTTTAAACATAATTTTATGATAAAAAAAATAATAATACAGGTATGGGATCTGATTTTGAGAAAGCTGCAAATTATGGGATTGCCATTTCCCATAGAGTCAATTTCCTTTTTCTCTATACAGTACTCTGTATTTATTCTGGGTTTATTTTATTTTTAATTGTTTTTAAGTAGACTTGAGAATGCATATTACAGAAAGACCCCCTTATCTAGAAACCCCAGATACAAGCATTCTAGATAATAAATGCCATACCTGTGTGATTGGCAGGTATTCAAAATGGAATTTAAATTTGTACCACTGGCCCTAGCAATGAGTCAATGTTTTGAATGATAGATTAGAAGATGAACAGGAGTCTGAACAGAAAGATAATTATAAAAAAAATATATTCCTGGGAATTGATGGGGTATTTCAATGTACCATTTTTTTTACATATTGTGGAAATAGTGACTTTAAAAAAAAGTTTGCAAATCAATCCTCATTTTGTGTGTTTTACCTTATTAGCCTTTTCACTTTGTCTCTGTAAAATTTTAATTATTATGTGGTTTCTAAGGTCAGTGGCTTTAGAAAGTTACTTGGTTTTATTTATACTACTTTGTTATGTTCAGTGCCCACTGCATCCTAATTGTGCCTTTGCTATAATAACAATACTCTCAGAAACGTTACAACTTAGATTGCATCATGTCCTCTAGCTTCAAATAGAGGACAATCCAATATGAGGGATTGCTTGTGAAAGCCACAACAAGGTTTTAGTCTTATATTTTAAAGCATTTTTGCCTTAAATTCAGTCATCAAGAATAATAATAATCATAAATGAACTGGTATTTATATAATATGTTCATACTGATTAGGTGTTCCTGTGTTTCCTAGTATTGTCCTCTTTTTACAGGTTATGTTTTTATGTCTCAACACTCTGAAACTATAAAATAAGACAGGAATGCTCTAGCTTAGTTAACTTTTAGTATGCTACAGAATGGCAAATTCTAAGCATCTTTTCATTTGGTCATTATTATTTATTTTTTCATGGTTTTTATATCATTTGCCTCATTTTCCTGACTCTTTCCATCTTAAAAGCGTGACCCCATAAAAAACAAATGCTCTGTAAGGCTACACATGTATTGTTATTTCTTTTTTTTTTATTACTCATCTTTCTATTCAGGCCCTCTCCTATTCCAATATTTTATTCAAATCAGTGCATGGCTGTTAGAGTCATTTGGACCCTAGCAGCCAGATTGCTGAAATAGCAAACTGGAGAGCTGCTGAATAAAAAGCTAAATAACTCAAAAACTATAAATAATATACAATGAAAACCAATTGTAAATTATCTCAGAACATTACTCTCTACATCATACTAAACGTTCTCAAAGGAGAACAACCCCTTTAACATCTCATTTCACAAAGTGCCTTCACCCTATATGATGCCTACAAGCAATGTTATCAGACAGAATGGAGCATATCACAGACAGCGCACACATACACACTGGATGGCTTGGGAGATTTGAGAAATTCAAATTTCCATCACAAGATTCCCTACCTGAGCCTTGGCACCATGCAGGAGAAGAGTGCATTTGACAGCCAAGGAAAAATTGTTTTGGCAAACTGACCACTATTGACTATGCCTCTATGCCAGCAATGAGATACATTTTGGCAGGGGATGTTGAGTTAGGGAAATCTAATTATTTGCCAGCACTGCTATCTAAAGAGAGTTACAAATAGCAGTTATTTGTTATTGAACAGGTATTTAGCACATTGTACAATGTGCTAATTATGCATTTTTCATTAATATGCATTCATTATTATGCAGATTACTGTGACCAGTAATCACATTGTATATGCACAATAGATGCTGGTACCCATTGTTCTCACTGTATTTCAGATTAGCCAATGCTCACTGCATAGTGAAGTTTAGATTCCGTTGTTGGGACCCTGAGTTTTAGGTATGGTTAACTCAAACAGTTTCCCTTGTATTATTGGATGCCTAAACTGAACCTTTAGATTTACCCAGGCAGCTATGTCTCCCTTCCTGGGTCCACTGTAATTTGAACTAGGCTCTTGTTGCTCCGTAGATGGCAGTGTTTAAAAGTATAAAGTGGTATAGCCCCATGAGCTCATGGTCTTTCCTGGAACTTCACCTCTCTGCAGGGGCGTAACTACCGGGGGAGCAGGGGGTGCAACTGGGCCAGGGCCCGCACCCCCGCAGGGCCCCCCCGGCAGTCTTGCGCCGCTGCAGCTGGCTGGAATCGGCTGCAGTGGAGCACCAATCACACATGGACTAGGGTGGGGGGGCTGGCCGCATGGCCCGCACCATGGCCCGCCCCCATCAAGTTCCATTACTGCTTCTCTGGGATGTTGTTACAGACCCAGGGCTACAGTTTGGTAAAAGTTTAGATAGGATTAGTTAGTTAGTGATAGGCAGGATTGTCATAGTTGCTCTAGAAGCACAAGGAAGGCTCATGGTTAGTGAGCAGCTTCCACTCCAACAAGGAGAAATAATGGGGTTAGGACCCTGGTGGTGTGTAAACCACTAGTGCAAGGATTTCAGTGGGTGAGTTGAGGACCCAGGCTGAGGATCTCTACAGTGTTCTGCCCTCAGGAAAGAATTGCCTCAAGAAAGTGGTAATTAATACCTATTGCTTGTTTCATCTCTGGGAGAGATTTGTCACTCTTTGTACACTTTGCCTTGAAAGATGGGCAGCTCGTTTCATTTCTTGGACTGTGATTTGTGATGGGCGAATCTCCCGCGATTCGCTTCGCCGAAAAATTCGCGAATTTCTTGAGAAATTCGCGAATCGGCGAAAAATTCGCGAAACGAGTCGCGGGACGCTTTTGACGCGCGTCGCGTCAACTTTGACGCGCGTCGCGTCAACTTTGACGCACGTCATTTTCGGCGCGTCGCGTCGTTTTCGGCGCTTCGTTTTCGGCGCGTCGCGTCAAAAACGACACGCGACCGTTTTTTTTGCAAAATTTCGCTGGTGATTCGCGAATTTATTTGCCAGCGGCGAATCGTGGGAATTCGCCGTGAATTCGGCCCTGGCGAATAAATTCGCCCATCATTTACTGTGATACTGTTAATAAACAAGCTATTGCTGCAAAGAAATCTTTGTGACTGGAGGTACCAGGAGGTGTTCAGGCACATGTGGGTCAGTGGCAGACATGGTCCTGGCCACACAATATAATACATACAGTTAAAGTGCACTCAAGGGTATGCTACACCAATATTAATTCATTTCATTATATATGTTCTAAATACAACTACCCCAGCACCCAGTGATCTCATTGTCATGAAATAATAGCCCTTAGCTGAACTATCAGAATCACAGAGAAATGAAATGCCAAACAAAAATCTAATTTTCTCTAAAATGTATGTACCAGAACAGACTACATAGCTAATGTGTGTGCCCATAAAAGGGGGACACATCCTTCAAGAAAACTGTTTTGCAGTGAAACTACAGGAACTACAAAATTCCTTCCTGTTTTCACTGTGTCCCCTCCTAAAAATAATGACTGCATGTGTATAGTCTAAAAATCCAACATTCAGAATCAAAGAAATTAAAGCACAAACAGGCAGACTTGTGTTATTGTTTCTTGTGTATTTAAGATCATTTTGTACAAATACACATACACATGCTAATACATACTATAAGATATGCAATAGAAAAACGTCTTCCTGAAAAAAAGCATTATTCATTATTAAAACTTCTGTTATAACAGTTCAGTTCTGTTCAGTTCAGCACAAAAAAACATGTTATGCACTCGCCACTCACTGTTTGAAGCAATACAAAAGTTCTTGCCTGGGGATGCGACACATGAGCTGTCAAGTAGCCTGGGGCATAAAGAGTGTATGAATGGTTTAAACTCTGGATTCACCAAATCCATTCAATTCAGGATTTGGCCTTTTTCAGCAGGATTTGGATTTGGCTGAATCCAAGTGCCAAAAAATCACTTGACTTTTCATCACACAAGAATTTTTTAAATGCAAGCTGTGTTTGCAGTTCTCTTTACCACTTGTTTCCATAATTTACATATGCAAATTAGGATTAGGATTTGTCTTGGTATTCAGCCAAATCTTTCACAAAGGATTCAGGGTTCAGGTGAATCCTAACATAGTGGATTTGGTACATTCCAATTTTAAACAAACCATGACACTTATATAGTGCATATATGTCTGGGTGCCTGAGTGGGTATAATCAGGTGACACTCAAATAATTCAATGCTCAAAAAGCATATTAATAAAGGCATGGGACCTGTTATCCAAAATGCTCTGGACCTGGGGACTTCCATAATCTGGATTTCATGCTTTTCACACTTTAAAATCATGTAAACATTAAATAACCCCAATAGTCTGGTTTTGCTTCCAATAAGGATTCATTAGTCTTATCTTAATTCATTATCTTAGCTTGGATCAAGTACAAGGTACTGTTTTATTATCACAGAGGAAGAAAAAATATTTTAAAAAATGTTGATTAGTCCAATTAAATGGAGTCTAAGGGGCAAATTCACTAAAGAGCGAAGCGTCTAACGCTAGTGCTAATTCGACCAGCGTGATGTCATTTCGCAACTTTGCAAATTCACTAACACCGGCTCTGGCGAATTTTCGCTAGTGAAGTAGATTAGACTTGCGCAACTTCACACCCTTATGCCAGACGAAGTTTCGCACTGACGAAGGATCGTAAATTAGCAAATTCACTTAGATGAACATTTTCCTCAACGTTAGCACTTACGCTAGACGTTACTTTGCCTGGTCAGACCTGGCGAAGTTCAATACAATAGATAGGAGGTTGAAAAAAAAATGTAAAATTCTTTCTAAGTCCCAAAAAAATGCCGGCGTATTTTAGCATAGGAGGGTGATAGTATGAAAAAGATTGATATTTTTTTGGGGGGGTTACCCCTACATTTCCTAACATTTGGCAACACAACTATACAGGGGGCACATGTAGGGCAATAGGACAACTTTATTTAATTTATTAAAGGTTTCCTGGGCTTGTGTAGTGGAATGTAGTGGCTGTAACATATACTTCTATTATAAGTTAAAGTTCCCGCCATATGCAAATTAGGCTTCGCTAGCGTAATAGCGATCTGCCTAGCGAAGTAATACTAGTGCAACTACGCTACCGTTCGCCGACCTGAGCGTAAATTCGCACTTTAGTGAATTTGTGTAGTGCTGGCGAAAATTCGCCTGGCGTAGTATGGCGGACACTAGCGAAGCCAACGCTAGCGAATTTGCGCATCTTAGTGAATTTGCCCCTATGACAGAAGGCCTTTCTGTAGTTTGAAGCTTTCTGAATAAGGAGTTTCTTGATAACAGCTCCCATACCTGTACAAGAAAGACATACATTTAATTTAAATGCAACATTTTGGGTATATAATGTGTACTTTCTAAATCCCATTTGCCAGCTCACTATAAATATTCATTTACAAAGCATTTAAAGAGACCCAACAGGAAACAACAACAATACTCCTCATACAGCATTATATTCAGTATATTAGAATATGTTATCATCACCTAAACATTCTTTGCATTTAAATATCAAACTTTCAATGCACATCCTTATAGCTAGTGTGCCAAGCCAATTTTCTAAAATCACAGCAAAAATTGGGTATTCACGTATCACAGTTTTAAACATAGTCTTTGTTTAGTCCCGCAGGGGAAAGGGTATTTAATGTGTGCTTCCACCACACTTTGTATAAGCTGCAATTCTCTGTCATTCCAACGGAGCATCTCTCCAATTGAGGTAGAGCACTGGTGAGTCCTTAATAACTATTGAGTGTGCGTCTGCACTTGTGTTTATTTTACCATGAAATAGTCAATATTAGTGATTTCTCTGTTTTGATGTACACTAGCAAGGTTTCGCCTTTGAATACCTCCCATTCCTTCCAAATAATTTTAAATAGGGCATAAGGGCAAACATTTGTGAGACTGTAGGAGCATATTTCTTGACGGTTATTAAGACTTTAACTCAGGCTTGTTTCTACAGTGAGACCTGGCAAATTTAACTGCATGTGCTGAGGGAAAGCTGTAGCTCCCAATGCAGGACTAGGACACATTATGTTGTACAAAATCTTCACTGCAAACAGTATTCCCAGCTGGTTTAGTTCTATCCATATTTAAACATGTTTCTATGCATGAAAAAATAATTAAAGAGAGATTGTGTTTTTTGTTGTTTTTTTCTGTGTTTAAAATCTAAATCTAACCTGACCCATAATCTATTGAGAATGAGTATAACCTGCAGCATGATATATCAAGAGATACATTTTATCAATTTCTTGACCTGTTTGATTGAACATCTCAAATGATCCTGGATTTAAAAAGTTGTTTTCAATGCCAGAGCTCACTTAAATAATGAATTGGCTTCTTAGAATGCAGTCAGACCTTTCCAGCTGGCTGAAATCCATTTTTAGCTTCAGACCGTAGATCGCTGTTCTTTGACTGGCAGGCCTTCTCATTCACAGTTCAGTTCTTTCAGAGAAGAAAAAAAGCTAAAGTGAATGGGATTCGTGACCAATATAGGGAAATTTGTGATTTAACAAATCAATTCTAAGCCTTTCCTCCTGTTACAATATAGATTGATAACAGGACAGCACCACACAGTAGTAATACACAAGTCAACTAAATATCCCACCAGTCTGTGCTCCAGGATGAGTTGTAGAAGACAGTGTCAAGCTGAAAAGAGCCCTAGTTATGTCTCCAAACACGTCACACTTCAGTATATGAGATGTGAAAGTAGGCCAGCCAGATAAAGGAGATGTTCTACACCAAAGCACAATAAAAAAAATCTTTGAAAGTGTATCTTTATCCAGCACTATGTCTCCACTAGTGATGGGCGAATCTGGGGCGTTTCACTTCGCCAAATTTTTCGCGAATTTAAACTGCGAAAAAATCGTGAAATGCTGTTGCGTCTCGCTTTTGATGCAGGCGTCCATTTCTTGGATGCCGGTGCACATTGCTGGTGTCAAAAAACAGACACTGGCATCAAAAAATGGACACCCGTGTCCAAAACGAGACGCTGGTGAATTTTTGGCAGGCGGAATTTTCCTGGCGTTTTGAGAATTGCGGGAATTCTCCCATCACTAGTCTCCACCTGGAAACTCCATCACTTCATCACTATTTTTGTGACCACTCTACTAGGTTTCTACCCTCTGAGTTCAGTAAAATCCATGCCTGCTTGCTGAACCATAAGCCATAAATCTGACCTAGACAACTTGAGATTGAGTTGTTCATTGTCATGGAGTAATGTGAATGCACAAAACTGATTGCTAGGGGGTCAGTTGGGGGCTTGTTGTTTGGTATAAGCCCATATGCAGAATGCAAATAGGAAGACAATTTAATGGAACAATGGTGTAACAGGAGGAGGGAGAACATAGGTGTTTATACATAAGTGGTCAGGGTTCCTAAGCAATATTCATTGTCATAAGTAGACTAAAAGGAGCAGAGCTGGGTGGGCAAGAAGGCAAGGCGAACTGCTACCCCCCCCCACATGATTCCCAACATCACCAGTTCATCTCGAAACCACACACACTCCCTTTAGCCCCCTTCAGTCACAGATGCTCAAAAGCTCCAATAGTAATGGTGCTGGGTGTTGCACCCTAGGCATGTCTCTTTATAAAAGGATGACCCAACAGTCTGACACAGTTCGCTAGAGAAGAACTCTTAAAGAACTCACATATGATTGAGTGCTGTTCATAGCCATTAAATAAAATTAAATAAATAAAATAAAAATTGCCATGTCTGCTAGGAATATGTGTAAAAATAAAGTAAGAAGATGCACACCCTTAGAATAAGATATGAGGTGCTAACCCATAGGAGGGATTTCAGACTCAATTTTCAAAAAAGTAAATAATATTGATTAATAATAATAAGTGAGCCCAATGCATAGTGATCTTCCTTCGGGGGCGCAAATAGTAAATAATCAAAAAGAAAAAGGTATTTTTTGAAAATTGAGTGTGCAAACCATCCTTTGTTTTTTGTTTTTTTTTTCTAGGAATATGTGTTCATGTCATGTGCACATTTATCAATCTATAATTATATAAATGGGCATTAAATGCCTCAGTTGCTGGGTACTGTGGTCAGTATCTGTGAAAGAGCTTGAGAGTCTAATTCTAGGACTGGTAGTGGTTTCAATGCAGATGAGCTTAAATGTAAGAACAGTACAGGGTCCCATTGCGGCCTATGTCTGCATGGGTAGATATAGGAGGGGGAATGCCCACTGCCCCTGTTTCACTGGTAGTAGGCCATTTTGCTACAATAAATTTCACCCAAAACTCTGCTGTGGACCAAGCAGCAAGACAATATGGCCTAACATTCCAGTAACCTAAAATGGAAAAGCTTAGAAAAAAGTTTTAGGGTAAACTTAATAAGCAAAGATATTATTATTATTATGCACAGATAAAAGTGCAATGTAAGGAGCCACATGAAGGCAATTTGTTCTGTAGGCAGTGTGTAGGCCGGGTGTATAGCATTTTAATGGTTGCAAATTAATAAGTGCACCCAGAACTGTGCCGACTTGTAATAATTCTATATATGAACACTATGGCAAAGCTTGAAGTGAGCTGTTTACACAAGGGATCCCTTCATTACAGAAGAATGGACCATGTCACCAGTGGGAGGGAACGATGAGCAGATTCTATAAAACTTAATCTTGTTAATACCCAAAGAAAGTGAAACAAACTGATGCATAAAGAATTGATTTTTTTTATTTCTTGCACCTTGTTCTTGCATACATTATATGCCTTTTTCTGTATATTATTTCTTTTTCGAAATGAATTAAGTTAAGATCCAAGCACCTGAAACAGAAGCAGTGTGTGGCAGCACTACACACCGAGCATCTTATTAGTAGGATAATCTTGCTAAAACAAGCTCAGTTCAATTGAAAATGGAGCTGTTTTACTATGATTGCCTGGCATGCTTTTGTATGAGAAACAGCAAGCTCCATTGTTCTAGCTGCTTAATTTAACTTTACTAATGAGCAGCAGGAATAAAGCATTGCAACTTACACGGTTTCACTATAAGTGGCATAATCCTTTTAAAACGGCATTACAAGAACATAAGTCATTCAGGATGATGCCGTATATAAGCAATAATTGCAGTATCTCTTTTTGGATTCTTGTTTCTATTCCTAGAATGAATACCTTACTCTTTATAGTTGACTGAATGTAAAGTTACTATAAATAAAGCCATTCTAAAGAAAATGAATTATGTTTATGTTGCAACTAAGCAGTGGTTGTCCCTATTGTTAGGGCCCCATGTATTTCTAACAAGTCAGATAAGAGACATCAAACCATTTCGAATCTGAATATATTTTAGAGGCAGAAGGAACAGAAAAAAATTCAGAAGTTTCTATTCTCATCAAAAATATACAGGGGAAGAAATAACATTATAAACATTATAAAGAAATTGAATATCCCTTGGTATAGTTTCTATTTTGAAATCAATATTATCAATAAATCAATATTATGCTTTATTATACAGGCAAGTCCGTTTCCCTGTAAAAGGCAGCCAGAGCAAATGCCAGCTGATTAGTTCAAAGCTACAATAAATAATGGGTAGAGGTAACACAATTAATCCTGTTGTCTTGCAATTGCATTCTTTCTCCTTTCTCTCTGTGACTGTTCTCTTAGTATACATTCTGAACTCTGACTTTCTGTAAAGTGCTCACTAAAATGAAATCAGTACCTTTTATTCCTGCCCTCCTATTTCATTTTCGCTCATTATAATAAATGACTTTAATAATGTATAAGGCATTAAAGCAAGCAGCTATAAAGATGATCCAAAATCGCTTTATACTGTAGCTCTACCAAAATAGACCATTCCTTGCATATGCTGCCTAAATATAAAAATACATATTCTATTATTTGTGTTATGTTATTACTTCAATTGTATTCCTTTGGTGCAGTTTATGTATTATAAATTATTATGTATTATGAAATTATTGGTTTGATCCGATTGTTTGACCCTTGGGCCAAATGATCAGATCAGAATGATGGGGATACAGGCCTTTAGGGCAAGGACCCCATCAACCAGCCAATGTGGTCCAACATCCATCTGATTTTCAGCCAGGTATTGATGGGGTAGGCCCATCAGAGGGCCCCACACGTGAGTTGATAATCTGCCAACAGCTTTTATCAACTCATGTACTGCCACCTTTATACAGGTAAGGTACCTGTGATCCAGAAAGCTCAGGACCTGGAGTTTTCCAGATAAGAGGTCTTTCTGTAATTTAAATCACCATTCTGTACCTTGTGGCTAATGAAAAAAAAATGTAAACATTAAAGGGAAACTGTCATGGGAAAACATGTTTTTTTTAAATGCATCAGTTAATAGTGCTGCTCCAGTAGACTTCTTGGAGTCCACACAATCTATTGGGTTTAATTAAATTAATTAATTTTCAAAATGCATCAGTTAATAGTGCTGTTCCAGAAGAATTCTGTATTGAAATCCATTTCTCAAAAGAGCAAACAGATTTTTTTATATTCACTTTTGAAATCTGACATGGGGCTAGACAGTTTGTCAATTTCCCAGCTGCCCCGGTCATGTGACTTGTGCCAGCACTTTAGAAGGGAACTGCTTTCTGGCAGGCTGTTGTTTTTCCTTCTCAATGTAACTGAATAGTATACAGTGGTGCATGGGTTTTACTATTGAGTGCTGTTCTTAGATCTACCAGGCAGCTGTTATTTTGTGTTAGGGAGCTGTTATCTGGTTACCATCCCATTGTTCTGTTGTTAGGCTGCTGGGTGGGGGAAAGGGAGGGGGTAATATCACTCCAACTTGCAGTACAGCAGTAAAGAGTGATTGAAGTTTATCAGAGCACAAGTCACATGACCAGGGGCATCTGGGAAATTGACAAAATGTCTAGCCCCGTGTCAGATTTCAAAATGAAATATAAAAAAATCTGTTCTTTTGAGAAATGGATTTCAATACAGAATTCTTCTGGAACAGCACTATTAACTGAGGCATTTTGAAAATTAATTAATTTAATTAAACCCAATAGGATTGTGTGGACTCCAATAAGGATTAATTATATTTTAGTACAAGGCACTGCTTTATTATTACAGAGAAAAATTAAATACTTTTTAAAAAATTATTTGATTAAACTGGAGTCTATGGGAAACAACCTTCCTGTTATTTTGAGTTTTCCGAACAACGCTTACAGGATTTTGGATCCCATGCTGTGCTTTAAAACATAACCTGCTGCAGGTCCTACAACTATCAGTGGCTTTTGGCTTTCCATAAATAAACATGCTGAAATATCATTAAATAAACTCTATATCAGTGTTCCTTGCTATTACCCTAAACCTGGAGGATTAAATATCCATTTACTGACCCATTTATTTTGTAGTTAGGATAACATTAGCATGGACAGTGTTGGCAGGCTTTGGGACTACAAAGGTGTCTGAGTACTGTTTCTGCATTGCCATTACAATTGATAGATTTATAACTCAACACTAGTGATGGGCGAATCTCCTGTGATTCGCTTCGCCTAGAGATTCGCGGGACGATTTTGTCGCGCGTCGCGTCAACTTTGACGCCTCGCGTTGTTTTTGTCGTGCGTCGCGTCGTTTTCGTCGCGCGTCGCATCGTTTTCATCGCGTTGCGTCAAAAACGACGTGCGACTGACGCGCGACTCGTTTTTCGGCAAAATTTCGCTGGTGATTCGCGAATTTATTCGCCAGCGCCGAATCGCGGGAATTCGCCGCGAATTCGACCTAGGCGAATAAATTCGCCCATCACTACTCAACACACCATAAAGAATCTTCACCAGTTGTCTTCAACAACCTTAAGAGGCTGATTATCAACATTTAAATTAGAATTTTTACCACAATACAAGTGTGTATGCTCACGACATCCTGATTCAAATTAGTGTTTAAGAAAAAAAGTGCAAACATTTCCAAAAACTCTAATGTCAAACGGGGCCATCAGAAAGTGTGTGAATTCATGTCAAAGTCAATGGGAGTTTTTCTAGGCACAACTAAAGGGAGTTTTTTCAATTAGAATTTTGTGAGCTTTTTAACTTTTCTCATTTTTGAGAGAGTTTGTAGACCCATTGGGGATAAAGTTCGCGCAGCGCATAATTGTTCTCAAATGGTTGTTTTGCCCATGCTTTCTCCTGAACATTAAAATACTGCACTGATGTGCCCGTCTTTCCGGTTTTTGCGAATTCGCATTGTGAATACATTTTCGCAAATGACTCACAAACAAGATGCGTGAGTACAGGCACTTTGCAAGGTTGTTGTGCATGAAAATAGAGTTGACAGTGGGGGTCATTTATAAAGTTTGCGCATCGCATAATTGTTCGCAAATGGTAGTTTTGCCCATGCTTTTTCCTGAACGCTACAATATTGCACTACTGTGCCCATCTTTAAAGTTTTTGTGAATTCGCATTGTGAATGAACTTTGTGTGAGAACAGGCACTTTGCGAGGTTGTTTTGCACGAAAATAGCATTAAAAGTAACTTAAATTTGCAATTTGCAAAACAGTTTGCGAATATTTTCTCCGCCACCAAAGTTGTGGCAGAGTGTTCGCAATTTGTGATTTTTGCCATATTTAAAAAGCTCCTATAGACATTCGCAATGTGAAAAACTGTTTAGACACTTTTATTCAGCTTTATAAATATAACCAGGCGCAGGGCAAATATATTCACTCTGCGAATCAATCTGCCCTGTGCGAAGTTTATAAATGACCCCCAGTAACTTAAATTCGCAATTTGCAAACCTGTTTTGCGAATATTTTCTCCGCCACCAAAGTTGTGGCCTAATTCAAACGCAGAGTGTGCACATAAATATTCGCAATTTGCTCTTATAGACATTCGCAATGTGAAAAACTAATTCGCAAATCTGTTTGCTCACACTTATTCCGCTTTATAACCAGGTTTGCAAACCAATCTGCCCTGTGCAAAGTTTATAAATGAGCCCCATTTGTTCCTGAGTACTGTTTCTGCATTGCCATTACAAATCAAAGCAATTTATAGATTTATAATTCAACAACCTTAAGAGAATGATTATCAACATTTAGGTGCATATTTATCAAGGGTTGAATTTTGACTTGAAAATACTTTTAAATTCTAATTCAAAAAGACCAACCAAAATTAATTTGAATTTTTCTTTGGTCGGATAGGTCCGTTTTCGATCAAAAAGGTCCAAATTCAGCTGAATTTGAATTGTTTGAATCGAAGGAATAACGCATTTTGATCAAATTCGATTAGAAGTTTTTCCCAAAAAAACCCCCTTCACATTTTTTCCACCAATTGACTCCAAATAGGTTCTAGGAGGTCCCCCATAGGCTTAACCAGCAATTCGGCAGGTTTTAGATGGCAAATGGTCAAATTTTTAAAGAAACAGTACATGATAAATTTCGAACAATTTTTGCAAATTTGAATCGAATTTGGACTAATCCCTAGTCGAGCAACACAAAAATAGCTTGAAAATTTTTTAGTTCGAAAATTCACTTTGACCTTTGATAAATCTGCCCCTAAAATTAGAATCTTTACCCCAATTCAAATTTGTATGCCTATGATATCATGATTCGAATAAGTGTTTAAAGGGGTGGTTCACCTTCAAGTTAACTTTTAGTATATCGTAGAAGGGCCAATTCCAAGAAACTTTTTAATTGGTCTTCATTATTTATTTTTCATAGTTTTTTAATGATTTGCAATTTTGTTCTTTTTCTTTGCAGCTTTCAAATGGGGGTCACTGACACCATCTAAAAACAAATGCTCTGTAAGGCTACAAATGTATTGTTATTGCCGCTTTTTATTACTTATTGTTCTATTCAGTCCATCCCCTATTCATATTCCAGTCTCTTATTCAAATCAGTGCAGGGTTGCTAGGGTAATATGTTCCCTAGAAACCAAATTTCTGACACTGCAAACTGGAGAGCTGCTGAATAAAAAGCTAAATAACTACAAAACCACAAATAATAAAAAATTAAAACCAATTGCAAATTCTCTCAGAATATCACTCTCTACATTATACTAAAAGTTAACTCAAAGGTGAACAACCCCTTTAAAAAAAAAAGTGCAAACATTTCCAAAAACTCTAATGTCAAACAGGGCCAACAAAAAGTGTGTGAATTCATGTACAATTCAATGGGAGCTGTTCTAGGCACAACTAAAGAAAGTTTTTTCAATTACAATTTTGCAAGCTTTTTAATTTTTCTAATTTTTGAGAGAGTTTGCAGACCTATTAAAAAGTTTCAGTAGAATTCTAGTTTTTTTTTTTCAATGATTTAAATCAAGTGTTTTTCGATTAAAATTTTTCAATAATTCAGCAAATTAAAAATTAAAAAACTGTCACTTCTTCCTCATACTCTTTTGAAATCAATCCTATTTTCTTAATCTGCAATGCTTATTTGTTAATGTATTGCATTGTATACAATACATACTGGGGAATTCGATTCTGAGAGAAATAAATTAAAATATACCCTTCTATATTTTTGGTCTACTGGAAATTAGTATAGTCCAGCTGTTCAAGTGTATACAGTTTTAATCAAAGGTTTGGGCACCCTTTGACAGATTACATATGTAGTTCATTTCCTTTTCTAAGTGAAAAGTAATAACTACTTCAGTGTGTTAAAAAAAACATTTGCAAATGTTAATGCACAGTTACATTTAATTTAAGACTTATTATACAAATTTTTGTGTCTGGGTGACGGGTCCACTTTAATACATATAGAAACAAAGAAAAATAAAAGTAACATGATCAAAAGGTTTGGGACAATAATCAGTATTTAGTACCACCACTTTGGCACAAATCACAGTTTGTAAACACATTTTGTTTCCAGCTGAGTCTTTCAGTTCTTGTTGCAGGTATATTTGCCATATCTACTAATTCCAAGATATTCTTGGGCTTTCTTACTTGTCCTTTGCAAGATCTACCAATAGATTTTCAATGACATTTAACTCAGGGGAATTTGAAGTCCAGTTCAAAACCTCCAGCTTGCTTTGCTTCAAGTAGCTCGTGGTGGTGATATGTAAAGGATCATTGTCTTGTTGTAGGACTCGGATAATTCGCGCGATTCGCGAAACGGCAGCAAAAATTTGCCGCCAAAAAATTAGCCAACAAAAACGAGTCGCGCGTCGTTTTTGACGCGGCGCGCCGAAAACGACGCGGCGTGCGCTGAAAACGATGCGACGCGTCGGAAATGACGCAACGCGCGTCAAAAACGACGCGCGACTCGTTTCACAAATTTTTTGCCAATTCATGAATTTCTCTGCGAAGCGAAACGCGGGAGTTTCGCCCATCACTAGACTCGGATCCTGTTTTCAGTTTTAGCTTCTTGGATGAGAGTTTCGCATCCAGAATTTGCTCATATTTAGTGCAATCCATTCTTCCCTCTATAGGTAATAATGTTTCCTGTGCGAGTGGCTGCCACACAACATCAAAGCATAATTTATCCACCTCATGTTTAACATTTGGCAGGGTATCTTTTTAAACAAACAAGGCTTCCTATTTTTTTCTCCAAACAAACCCTGATTGTGGTGTATGAGTTCCATTTTTACTTCATCAGTCCCACAGCACTTGTTTCCAAAAGATCTCTGGTTTATCTAGATCAGGAATTTTTAAACATTTTTTTACCTGTTAGCAAAATTCAGATATAAAAAAATGTGGGAATAATTTTCATAACACACGTTCCTGGGCAGTGCCAAATAAGGACTGTAATTGGCTATTTGGTGGCTGTTATTTGGAATGTCAACCTACACAAGGCTCTGTTTGGCAGTAATCCTGGTTTTAATGCAACCAAACTTTCTTCACAAATAAGCACCTGCTTTGAGCCACTGGGAGCAACATCCAAAGGGATGATGAGTAACATGTTGCACACAAGCCACCGATTGGGGATCACTGCCAAAATGAACTAAATACAGTAGGTAATTTGGCAAAGAGTGCCCAAACATTTTGATTTTAACAGTATATACTTGAACAGCTGGAAGATACCAATTTCCCATGGACCAAAAATATAGTAGTTTATATATTAATTATTTTTTTACAGAGAAACAGTATCCTGAGGTTAGTTAATATATCAAATATAATACATTTAATAGATCATTATTACTCTCATATTGAAATGAAAACACTCAGCCTTGTCTCACCAGAATAGTTCAGTACTGGAACCAGTAACTGTGTTAAAAAATCCAACCCGAACTTTTCAAAATCATTTAGCAAGATCTACAAACTTTACAACATTAGCAGTGGGCTACATTGGTTCACCCACCACTTCAACCAAGATAATCCAATTCCCCTGTGTGTACATGATCCCAGGAGCAGCACCCAGCTAATATATGACAGACTAGCAATACCTGAAGAAGTGTGGCTCTTTATGGCTTATAGATAAATAGAAAATTTGTCTTACAAATTGATTGCATTTAATTTCACAAAGGGAATATGTATAGCTATATTTTATATAGCATTATTCATATTTATGACCCTTTGGGTATACTAGCAATGAATAAAGTTCTCACCTTACTTGGAAGGGCCACCAATTCATGGCTACTGGGTAAAAGGTCCCTTAACTTTAACTTATATGTAAGCATATACTCCATCTAAACAAAACTCACTGTCACTCATAATGTATGAAACATTTCCCTCAATAACCATGCTTTTTCCTGAAAGTTGGATATGTTTAACATAAATTCTCTCATGAATATGACACCTTTATGCTTTAGAACAGGATTTTTTGTATATATCACAAACTGCTGAACAAGTGTTTTCTGCAAGGGCAAAATATTCTGTATTAGTGTTGTCAGGACCCAGCTGATCCCTATCACATCACATATGCTGTCTGTGAATAATTTCTCCTCTGACCCACAGGTCACATTGAGCTTTTGCAATATCACCAGCTCTAAGGCATGCAACATATGGAATCCCAAGCCATGCCTCACTTGGTAGTCTTTCACAAGTTCACTAGAACTGGTCTACAGAAACTCACATGGATTTACTCTTCCTGGACTCATCCAACAAATGTCACTCTTTTTAAGGAAGCAATCTAGATTCCAGGGAACTCCTACCCTTTACAACTATAGTCAGGTGATCCCACTGGTGGCCAATAAAAGGGCAACCAAGTTTGGGAGTTTTACATTGAAAACAGCAAGTAAGTTGCAGGTAAAACTTAGTCCCTTTGTAAAATGTATAATGAAGCAATAACATTCTTTATGAATTGGATGAAAGTTGAATGTAGGACTAGCCATACTGGGGATGACTTTGATGTAGTTGGCCAGCTTAAATATATTGCAATATCTGGAGAAACAATCCCTGTTTTGTCTAAAGGGTAAGGCATTTTTAGTAGTTTAAGGCACACAATGTTTCAATGCCCTAAATATATTGAAAATGGGTTGAGTGAAGAGTTTTTAGTGCAGTCACTATTAAGGAGTGCTCACCTCATAAATACACACTGTTGTAGTGTCAGGTGCTGAAGACCCACTCCTGTCACCGGGTCGTTACACTATGCAGAAGAAAACCAGCAGCACACTGTATTCAATTGCTAAGGTGCATACAAAAGAAATTTATTGTGCCCACATCATACAAAGTGGCAAAGTTTTGGGCCCAACCAGCTCTTTATAAAGCCATGTGTTACACCATCTTCCACCCTTTTAAAATGGAAGAGAGGGGGTGTGGGAGTACAGGCTCCACCTCTCTTATGCAGATCATTAATAGCCGAAAAAATAAAGCTTGCTGGGGTATAATCCCTATTCAGACCACGGGGCCAAATTGTGTCTAGTTTTGAGCGTTTTGAGCATTAGAAGCCTATTTCCGCCTCTTCTGGGTGTTTCTACAGAATCGATTACCTGGAATTTAAGTTGGTTGATGGAGTGTCATGCTGTGTGAAAGTGTGCAGGGACCGGTAATGCAGTCAACTCCCTGCGTATAGTGGATTTGTGCTTAGAGATACAATCCCGTATATTCTGTGTGGTTTCCCCCACATACAGTAAGCCACACGGGCATTTCAACAAATAAACCACAAATGATGAATCACAAGTGAAGTATTTCTTTATCTCATATTTGTTACCCTGGTATGGATGAAATATTGCCTTTTGTAACTGAGCTTTATTTTTTAGGCTATTAATGATCTGCAGAGTGCTGACAAAACATCTGACATACCATATGGCGTCTCAGATGAGTGCTGAGTGGGGTATGCAGAGTGAGTCCTACTGGTGTCTCAGGTATGCGAGATCATGATAATATAATTTTTGAGATGATAATTTATCATTTTTGAGATGATAGTGATACATTTTGTAATAAGTGTTGAAGTTAATTTTGAAACAAAAAAATCCCTGGAGGAATCTATTTTTCACAATTTCAATTTCTATGGCATATACAATGGGATGTTTTTTCATGGACATTGTGATGGACAAAAGACTTGGACTTTTATCACTGGATATTGATGTAACACTTGTTATTGTATATAACACCCCTGTGATGTCACAAGGAGAGGGTGGAGCCTGTACTCCCACGCCCCTCTCCTCCATTTTAAAAGAGTGGAAGATGGTGTAACACATGGCTTCATAAAGGGCAGGTTGGGCCCAAAACTTTGCCACTTGTATGATGTGGGCACAATAAATTACTTTTTTATACACCTTTGCAATTGAATACAGCGTGCTGCTGGTTTTCCACTGCATATGTGAATTTTAGTGGTCACAACCTCATTGCACCCGCGCTTTGTGTTTTTAAAAATTAATGGTGAGCACAACTTTCCCTTCTTTGTTATAATTTAACTTTATGGAACCAATGAAGCACAGTTTTAAATCCACTCTTCCGTGGACTGTAAACCATGGCATGGAGCTGTAGTATTTTCTACTTCACTGGGAAAAATAGTTTTTCCATTATGTAACAAAGTGCCATCTGAATTAACTTAATATATATTAAATAAACAAGGAGAAAATAATACAACCAAATATGAAAGTAAACTACAAATTAATTAAAAATATTGATCTCACTGACTTACATTTGATGTTGTATAAACATCAGTTCAATAGCGGCTGACCTCAAACACAGTGGCAGTGCCCAGAGGGCCTTTGGGAGGTTTAAGAATTAGGTCACTACGTGAAATCACATGATTCTCAGATACCAAAGCCAGAGACTCAATCTGTGGCATAACTAGGATCCAAAATAAGCATTTGCAGGTTTCCAACAGGGTCTGGAACATCAGATCTTGTTAAAATATAGATGCTGTGGCCACTTTATTTATACATGTGTAATAAGTCAGCAAGTGTGTTAGAAGACTTGAATGGAAAATGTCAAGACGATCTTGTACTGTAATAAATATGATAGATTGAGGAAAAGCAGCTTAATGATCAGATCTGTGACAAATGTTTTCAGTTCTTATGTGAAAGCTCTACAAAATGTATTCCACATTTGGTTATATGTGGAATATTGGACATACAAAGAAACCAGTATGGGTTGGTCCATGACATGCTACAACGCCTTTGGCATGTACGACCTGTGGGGTTAACACATGATGCCATTGTCTGTCTATATACACAACTGAAACACACAAATTAGTATATAATGCATTTTTTTTAGCTATAAATGTCTAGATATGTGCCACATATGGGGCCGCTGTTTTTTGTACATAGCTTTTTTTTTTGTCGATGGCTGACCACTACACTAGTTGCAGGATGCATTTTACTCTAAATCCAGCCCTGCTTGTAGGCATTTATAATCAGATCTCCTCAGGGCCAGATTAACATAGCAGGCGCCCCTAGGCCCACTGTGGTTCATAGCCCGGCCCCTCCTCTTATTCAATCAAATTTTCAACATCAGGACCAAAGCAATGGGGATTGGTGTACAAGAAATTTTAAAAACGATGATATCTCCTGTTGGGCAGCATACTGCCCCCTAAAATCCTGCCACCCTAGGCTCGGGCCTTGGTGGACTATGATACAGTACACATCCATATTTTTTGTCCATATGGACAATTCCATCTATATCAGTATTTGTATCATCAAACGTTATCAGTAATGTTGATAATTAATTATCTAGCTAAATTTAACTACTAAGATCATACCAGGGGCGTAACCAGATGATACTGGGCCCCACAGCAAACTAATATTAGGGCCCCCAACATATACAGAGGTTATCCTGTCTTAGAAATATATGTTAAAATTGCTTATAAATTAGGACCTCATGGGGCCCCTGTAGCTCTTGGGGCCCCCTGCAGCTGCAGGTTCTGCTTCCTCTATAGTTACACACTGGATAATACCTTGTTTCTGTTTGGTTTCAATGGGGTTCTCAGCTATGAACTCAAATGATGGAGCTCCATCTTCAATGATACGCAACCATTGCTAAAGGTCTAGACTGTCCATCAGCCTTAAATGGGACATTTGTAGTTCTCAGGGTCCTTATGTCAGCTATCCTTGCCACAGAATCATACATAATCTTAGGTTAATAGTAACCATTTCTTATGAGATATGAGGGCTCATTTGAGTTTATTGTGGTCCCCTAAATTCCCTTGCAGTAAGCTGCATGTAAAACCACTTTCATTAGGTACTTGCACTAATTGTGCACAGCGCGGATCAGTATTATCTGTCTTCCATTCTTAATAAAGTATCGTTGTGGTGTTAATGCAGAGGAACCCTGTAGTCACCATCACCTACTAACCATGGTGTCAAATGCCGAAAGACACAGCACACTTGAGGACCAGTAACATTAAAAAATGTGTTAGTAAATATAGAAAAATAAACACCAAGACAAATAACACTTGTTTTATTTATTAAGAAATAACTTACTGAAACTCTGCTTTAGAAAAGGCGATAGGGCACCGATCCATCATGCGGCCCTCGATTTCTCCTCCCTGGCTATCTCTATATCTCCTATAAGGAAGGCAGAGAGGAGCGCCACACAATGGATCGCCCAATCGCCTTTTCTGAAAAGGAGCATAAGTGGAGTTTCGGTAAGTTATTGCTTAATAAAGGCTTTGCGATTTAAAAGGGTTGTTTGCCTTGGTGTTTATTTTTCTATGTATATTAACAAATTTAAAAAAAAATTATGTTACTGGTCTTTAAAGTACAGGGCACAGACTTCACTCGAATGCTGAACACTGGAAATGGCTTCTGTGCAATGACGTCCAATTTGCAGTGGAATGCACACACAGTTGAGTTAATTTTGGTGAACAAGATTCAACTGAAGTAGGCACATTGCAGTTGCATTGCCCTGCTATTTTCTGACACCTGTTACGACGGAAATTATTCTAGAATTCCAGTAACAATATGCTGTATTATGGGGGGAAAATGATCAAAACTTTGCTCGCTGTACTTGCAAATGTAAATGAGCTCTATGGTTTAAGTTACCAAATAATGGTGGATAAATTATGATAAAGTGATTTAAACAAAAAAATGTCAGTTAAAACAGTTAAGGATTTAAATGTTTGCAGAAGTAGGTATGATAAATGGTGAAATAGTTATATCTATAATTATTTCACTAAAGGTTTATAAAAATGATTTATGAACTCATTAGGTTGTATGTTAAATGATGATCTACTGCACTTTATATGCTACAAAAATAAGACCTCTATGATTCGTAGTAATTTTGGGTTTCTGTACAATCAAAGGTGCAAGGTTGAATTAAATTAGATTGTAAGTACTACAGGGCAGGAACCTCCTTCCTCCTATAACGCTACGAATATGGCATTTGGGGCAAATTTACTCTTACTCCTGGAAATTTGCTCGACCAAATTCGCAATTTGATAAGCATTCGACCATCATTTTACTCGCAATAAGATTTCTCGATAAATTCGTACAATCGGATACCGATCGTTAATTTTCACAATAAAATCGTGAAATTTCCTTTGAGCGTACGATTCAAATGATCGAACACTCCGATCTTATGAATGGTATTCGAGCAGGACTTAGCGTCAGAAGCCTATGGGGAGCTTCCCATAGGCTTCTATTACAATTCGGTAGGTTCAATCTGGCGAAGTAGGCAGTCGAATAACTTTAAAATTTTTATTTCTCGAATTATCGAATATCCGGTCATTCGATCTATTCGACCTATACGATATATCCGATTTCACGAAAATTTGTACGATCGGTATTCAATTGAATTCCATCGAACTTCGTTCATTTCATGTGAATTTCATAAATCGACCCCTTAATCTTTATAACTCTGTTTTTGTACTTATTTCAATAAATAAATAAAACATATTATTTTAAAGTTTGTCCTCTTTTTGGCACTTTTCTGTACAGGTATGGAATCTGTTTTGTAAACTGTTCAGGTGATGGGCGAATTTATTCACACATAACTACCACTGTGTCATTCTGCAATGGTTAAGTAACTCACGTGTCCGTATCCAGTGTCCTCACCACCACGCACCATTTTCTGCTGCACTTCCACATGCTGGTCTCCCATCCAGCCAGTATTACTTGCAACAAACTTTTGTAAGGGAGGAGGTCCATGCAGCATTTCTTTAAAATTCAAAAAGCTTTATTCCAGGTTACATTAAAATCATGAACAGGGGTTTCACAAGACTCACATTTCCTATCTATGACAAGATGGTCACCTGACTCATTTCCTGCCTCGTTCTGGCACTTCATCAGATCAATGCTGCATGGACCTCCTCCCTAACAAAAGTCATCCTGCTATGGGGCAGATTCACTAAAGGGCGAAGTGGGCGTCACTAGCAAAAATTCGGCAGAAATCTCATAGTGTCCCATGACAATTCACTAGTGAAAGAGACCATCACTAGCATTTGTTGGAACTCTATCGCCAGGCACTTTTCGCTCTGGTGAATGGCCATTACCTGAACGGTATTTTACATGAACTTGCCACTAGGTAATCTTGCTATGAGATCTTGGGTTATTTTACAACAAATTGCCACTGCATTCATCTTGCTATGAGTTCTGTGGGAATTAAACTTGAAATTGCCAATGAGTTCATTCTGCCATCAGTTCTTGGGATGTTTTATATGAAATTACCACTGTGTTCATCTTGCTAAATGTTTTGTGTATAAATTAAATTGACAACCATGAATGCATCAGTATTTTTGTATTTCCTAAGAATGATGATAATTTTGTTTAAAAAATAGCTAATATAGATACTTAAGCTGGTCATAGACGTAACAATTACGATCTTTCTTAGAAAAGATCGTTCCAAGAAAGATTGTTCGTTTCAACACACACATGTAGAGCTGAATCGTCAAATATACAGGTAGAAACAATAGAATTCTACTTGTATCTGACGATTCAGCATTAACAATGGCCGATGTCAGGGTGCTTTCAAAGGCATCCGATCAAAATTTTCCGTCCAGCCCGATCAACCAGTCAACCGATATCTAAATCTTCTGACGATATCGGTCGGCTCATTTCCCACCATACATGCACCAAATATCGTACGAAAATTCGTTTCGTTATATTATCTGTGCATCTATGGCCACCTTTAGCTATGTATATGGTCAATAGGGAGGTGTTTTTAGGAGGCATGTCTCCAAAAGTGGGCATGGTCAAATATTTGCCATAGTGCAATTCACGTCCCCCCTACTCATACCCCTCTCCCCACACATAACTTTAAAAATTGGGTGCCTCAAAAGCACTAACCTGCCTAAGATCCCATTTTGTCTTATCTAGCTCTGACTAGATTAAATAAACCCAGTAGTCTGGTTTTGCTACCAATAAAGATATATATATAAAGATATATCTTGGTTGGGATCAATTACAAGGTACTGTATGCATGTATTATCACAGAGAAAAAAGAAATTTTTAAAAATGTTGGATTAATTGTATACAGTGGAGTCCATGGGATATGACATTTCTATAATTTGGAGCTTTGTGGATAACATGTTTCCAGATAACAGATTTCATACCATTGTTTGGGATTGATTTGGCATATATACTGCAGATATATAAGTAGGTTGAGTATAGTAATACTTGTATATATTTTTTTGCATTAAATGTACTTGCTGCTTGTACAGCAGATATGAAATGCCGTTATCCAGCTATCTACTACCAAATACTCTTACTGCTCTGTGTTTACATCCAAGTCAGCTCTGCAGTCGTAAAACTAGATTTCAAGCATATAATTATAATTTTTTTATACACTTTTACGTTCTACAAACCCTCTCTTATATCTTACAACTGTCATAAAGGAAAAGTTTAGCCCACTCATTTGCTGATGTGCCAGTTTAACTAGATATGATCATCCTAATAATAGATATTAAAACCCTGTATCTCTGTTCACCTAAAACTCTTTCATAGTCTTAATAAACCTACAGAGCCGCTTGCAAATATGGCTTCGGAAATTGCTTTATTCTGTAGCTCAAAGTCTCCTGCAATGTTGAGGTCAGGTTTTTTTTTTACTTTTATGTCAGAGGACATAAACAAGTATGTATCTTACTTTAATTACTATATTCTGTTTTAAGAGGAAATCACACTTGGGGGAGAGTGGAATACTTTTTTGGATCCTAATTCATTGGTTAACCCTGCTTTATATATTATGTATATTTTTCTCTCTATTGATTTGTCTGACTAAACAATAAATGACCTACCAGTGGAAAGAAATACAATACAGAGAATAGATCAAACCTTCACTACTACTCTAATCTGATTTTTTAAAAATTCATATCCCAGTGGAATGAGAGTACAAGATTTATAATATGGGCAAGCCTACAATGTTGATGTTTTTGAGGGCGATTACTAAAGTTGAAATCAATATCCTCATGGTTTGAGTTAAAGACTACTAAAGCTGCCAATATATGATTATACTTATATAATGCTTTACCTATTAAAAGGCTGATACTCTACCTGATAGAAGGATGACCGCTGGCTTCCAGATAGAAGTTTAGGTGGAGAACTTCTCTAATACTTAGTTAAACTCCTTTAAGTCTGCTTATACTTCTACATTCTTTTGTCCACAGAGTTGCTGGATAACTAAGAATATTCACTGTACGCTGGCTCTTCCCCGAGGGCTTTGAGGAAATGTGAGTAGCTCTTTATCCTCCATAGTTGGATTCTATCCATGTCAAGTCAGACAAAATCTCCTAATTCATATACCTTTGTAGTTACTGTTTTCCAATACTTAGTTGTATTATTAAAATGTTTCTAATGATAAACTGTCACTGATGTTAGACTCCTGCCTTTAATGCAGTGTTTGGGGAAGCTCCCAAATTAACTGTTTAATCTTCCGACTAGTCAGAATTCCAAGTGTCCTACAGTGCCAGAGAAATGTTCTAGGAATCTCTAATCTGCTGTCAAATTGCCTGGAGATTCCAGAGGTTTTCATGTGAAAGCAAAAATTCCCAACAGTTTGTAATTTGAGGCTTTCCCATAAGAGTCTATCGTGGAATCATGCCTTTGTATTTCTTTTTTCTGCATCCCTCAAAGCTTTTCTTATGCAAACAAAATCAAGGTCCACACTGGAGGAGGATCCTGGTTGTAGTCCCACTATTTGACATTTTGCTGGTAAGTTTTTATCAGAAAGCATCGTATTGCTCTGGAGCAACATCGCCATTCAGTCTAATGTATAAGAGTAAATTATATCATCAGAAGGCTGGTTCTTCCTAGTTGCAATAGCCAAGCCAAGAGCAAGATTTTGTGGCAACCCTCAGCACGACCTCAGCCAATAAAGGAGTGAACAACTTCAGTCCTGGTATCATTGACTGGCCAGTCATTCCTTTCTGAAATACACCATATAGGCAATGAAAAAATAGTAACAGAAAATTCTCATGGTAAAAACAGTTTCTGTGTACACATATAAAGTAAAAGATGATATAGATAGATTAAAGAAAGAAAGAAAGAAAGAAAGATGATAGATAGACAGACAGACAGATGATAGACAGATAGATAGATAGATAGATAGATAGATAGATAGATAGATAGATAGATAGATAGACAGACAGACAGACAGACAGACAGATGATAGATAGATAGATAGATAGATAGATAGATAGATAGATAGAGAAAGAGAGAATTGGAAGATGATAAAAGATGATTGATAGATAGATAGATAGATAGATAGATAGCTTGATACAGTCCCAATAAAGCAGATACAACCTTGCTGCCACTATGAAATGTAATGTGCTTATGCCAGAACTGCACACAATGATATTGGCATATTGAGACATTTATCAGGATATGAAAATTCACAGCAAAAATAAAATTGCAAGGCATTGCATCACCTACCTGGTTTTGTTGAAAACTGAGCTGATCCTTAAAAGGGTTGCAGTGGCTAGATACAGGAGATAAAAGCAGCATCCCTATTCAAACAAAGCTGTCTTGTCTTAAACACTTTGGAAGTGCAGTTGTTTCCATAAACCTGACCGTGCTTCCTACACATTGGCTTCTGTCCTGGTTAGAGAACGTGACTGTCTGTCTCCCTCTAGTGGGCAAAATGAAATTAGGTAGCCAGCACATTATTGGGCTACTTTCCGAATAACTGCAGCAGAAGGAACAGAGACTCCATGATTTAAGAGAAGCACATGAAGAATGTCCTCAGGGCATACTTCAGTTTACTATGTTAGTCTAATGCATTGTTTATTTGTTGACTTTTAAGTATAGTTTTCTTATTCCTTGTCTTTACTTACGGAGGGCAAGATGATGTTTAGGGTAAAATATTTTAAAAGGAAGAATGTTAAATATGATACATAATAGCATCAGTGTGCTGGATGGAAGTTGTGAATATTCTGCATGTGCAGTAAATGGTACAGAAGTGGATGGCAAAGACTTTTCCTGTGGCACCTGGTGGTGGTGACAGGCAGCCACTCACCTTGTACAATATAATGCTACATAGACAGGGAGCAACCATGCATACAGCAGTCATATAGACTGCATCAAATGAATGCCAATCAAACACTAGTGAGGGGAATGTAAGAAAATTTGCAAAGCTCAAAACTGTAATATTCTCCATTAGCCATTTATTGCATTGTGAATCTTACGGAATCATTAACACCTACTCTGGACTTTTGTTAAATATTTTGTGGCAAAAAAACAGTTTGTGATTGTAAAATTTTATTACATACACTGCAAACTTTTGCAAAAGCAGTTTGTCCGCAAACTTTGCGAGGAAGTCATTGAGATCTTAATCAGTCAAAAATAGCTCAAATATGGTCGCTAATGGGCAATATCGTCTTTACAGACTATTGTTTAATAACTAAGTATATAACGTTCCCCTTATGCATTTTAATCATTTCACATACAAAAAGCCTCATGTACAGCAAGTGTCGTGAATGCATATAAAACACAATACTTGCTGATTGTAAGCACTTGAATAAATGGTTGAGAATATCACTCAGTGTTTGTTGTGCATTTGTTTATGCATTTACAAAGCATGCATCATGGTACACCAATGCTAGACTTTTAGTGTGAGATTTGGGAATGAAAAGCCTTATTTACTGTGTGAAATATCAATTTAGCAATAGCAGAGTGCCTGCAAAGACCATTCTTTCCATAAATCTGTAACCTTGTTTTAGCTATGATGGTTGAACTAAATAGTTGGCCCAAAAAGTGAGGTTTAGTTCCAGAAATAAGTAAAGCAAATTAGTCTACATCAACACTTTATACCTACTGTTTTTTTTGCTATTGTGTTATTATTTCTAATGGGCTTTGAGTAATGTTAAAATATGGGCCACTAGTGAGACAAAGACTTATGTGATGAAATGTGCCTGCTCTGTGTGCACAGCTCCCTGGGGACATTGTTAATAGATAGCTTTCTTTTTACAAAGCTTTGCACTTGCCCGGGGGTTATTAATGAGAGCGTGTAAGGCTGGATACTTTATATTGATAATCTGCTTGTTGCTGAGTGGAAGGATGGGGAACACTGTTTCAGCACTGACAAGGTTAAAGAAAATATGTCACCTTGAGGATCACGTTGCTGCCCAGCTTGATATTATCAGCAGTAAACTGCAGCAGGGTTTATCTGCAAGAAGGTAGCACAGGTCTTTAGCTTGCCAATATCGCACATGCATTGTGTGACTCCTCTATGTGTGCACCCTCTTATTTCTTTTACTTCACTGACTGTGACTAGGTTATAAACACATACCTCCCAACATTTAAGAAATAGAGAGGGACAAAAAGATATGCATAGTGACATATCTTTGACCATGCTCGTTTTGTGGCCACACCCCCGAATTACCATGTTAATGTTACAAAATGTGGCAGGTAAGGAAAGTTTGAACACATTTCTGTGGTTTTTATGTGTTATTACAGTTTTGTTAATAAAGGTGAGTTGCTGCAAATTACAGTTTTCCAAGATACCTGCTTATCTTAAATTGTTACAATTGCTTCTTTGCTTATCTAAAATTGTTTAAAACGTATTGAAGTGCATCTGCTGAGTGTTCTGCAACAGTTTTCTCTGAATGATCAGCATGGATCTGTGTGAGAACTGCACCAATGCCATAGTCTGAAGCATCTGTAATAACCACAGTGGGTAGTGCAGGATCAAATATAGCTAGCGCTGGACTGTTCACAATTAACTGCTTCACTATTTCAAATTTATGTTGAGTAGTCTCTGACCAAACCAGACTTGAAGTTCCACATAGTAGTGCTCAAAGTAGCTTCACAACTGAAGCATAGTTGGGAATAAACATAGAATACCATGAAGTAAGACCTAAGAAAGCTTGTAAGGTCTGGAAATCAGATGGAGTAGGTGCTTGTGTAACCGCGTTGACAGGGTCAAGGTCAGGCAGTAATCCCTCTTGTGAAATTATATGACCCAGAAATGACAGCTGAGTTTGTCTGAAGTGGCATTTGGAAAGGTTTAGTTTGAGTCCTGCAGAATCAATGCATTTCAGAACCTTTTCCAGGTACTTGTCATGAAGATCCATAGTTGGAGCGTAGACAATTATATCATTCAAGTAGCATTGTACTCTAGGTATGTCATGGACTATAGAAGAATCAGTCTTTGAAAACAACTCGGTGCTGAAGCTAGTCCATAAGGTACACAAACCATCATACATGATAAATGCAGTTAGGTCTCGGCTTTCCTCATGCAGTAATACTTGATGATAAGCACTCTGAAGATCCAGGGTTGAAAAGAATTTTGCTCCTAGGAGTTCTGAAAAAATGTCCTCTATATGTGGCAAGGGATGATTTTCCATAACAACTGCTTTATTAGGTTCATGGAGATCAACACACAATGGAATACCTACAGTTTTCTTCTATGTTATAACAATTGGTGAAACCCATTTAGAGGATTCTTATTTTTCAATCACATCTTGCTCTACCAGTTTCTTTAGTTCCTGTGAGACAGTCTCCCTTATAGAGTAGGGCAATCGCCTCAATTTCTGGTTTTACATCTGGTCTCAACTTAACTTTGTGCACAAAGTTCTTTGCACAGCCAAGTGAAGTGTTGCTTTGTGGTGAGATTTTAGACACAGGCTGTGTGGCAGGCACTGGTGTTGTAATAATTAATTGTAGGTTTAATGCAGCAAAGAGATCCCTTCCAAGTATAGCAGTACCTTAATTCACACTGTAAAAGTCACATTTTGCAGTATTTGATTCATTTACAATCACTGACAAGCAACCAAGCACAGGGATTGGATACTTTAAGTAACTGACTAGTATCAGAGCAGGTGCAACAAGCGGATCTTTTGCAAAGTATTTCAAGAAAATATCCTTTGGTAGTATATAAACAGCTGAACCAGCATCAAGCATCAGGTTAATGGAGTGCCCCTTGCAAGCAGAAGCAGTACTGACACTGACAGTGCATATAAACTTGTCTGGAATAAATGTACCAGCTTTATCCACACTTAATACTGTAACATTTGTAGTAGTAAGTATGAACTTCTTTAGTAGAACTATGGCAGACCGTAGCAAAGTGACCTGACTTTAAACATTTGCGGAACTGTATAGCTTTTGCAGGACATTTAGCATAGTTTGCAAGTGTTGTGTTGAACCACAGTGAAAGCAGTATTTTTTATTTGTATTTGCTGCATGGTTTTGCAGTGAATCCCTTTCCTTAGCAATGTATTTTTCCTGTGACTGCGCATTATTAGGCCACAGTTTTGAATTCACATTCTGTACATTCCCAGCAGTTCCCTGACTGAGCTCTCTGCCACAGCTGTTTCAATTTGGCTAGCAACTGTAATAGCCTTTGTAAGGGTTAAATCTTGCTCTAGGAGCAGTCTCTATCTAATGTGTGGTGAGTTTGTTTTTTCCACTATTTGGTCTCTTAGCCTTTCATCTGTTAGATTCCCAAAATCACAGGTAACAACCAGCTCTCTCAAAGCTGCTACCAGCCCAAGGCAACCACAACCCTTTAGCAGTAAAGATATGTGTCTCCAAAGATGCCCCAGTAGCTCCCCATCTTCACTTACTGAGCTTAGGGACCCACTCACAATATACAGTACACATTTAATAGAAATGTCACAATATAAGGCTGATTAGTCATTTAATACAGCTAATTACTACATGGCAGCACAGAAACCAGTGAAACTAGCACCAGAATTTAATAATCAGCCCTGTAGCATCAGCTGATATTACAGGATAACCTAATTTTCTGCTTGATAATTAGTGACAACCTGTAAGCTTAGCTTCTTGACAGCTGCTCAGAGCCCACTGAGCATGTGAGTGTCACAGACACTTTCCAAGATGGTGACCCCCTGTGACAAGTTTGAAGTCCTGGAGCATTGCTGCTATTGACAAGCTGAAACTTTAGGCTGGTGCAATAAGTTCAGTTTTTATTGTATGTCTATGTGACAGACTTACCATAATTTGGAGCTTTCTGGATAAAGGGGGTGGTTCCTGATATTTGTTCTCATACCTATCATTCATCCTGGTTTGGGGTTATGCGGCAACTCTGATTACATGGTTAATTTATAGAATAATTTATATGGATAATTACTACATTGCAGGACAGAAACCAATGCAACTAGCATCAGAATTTAATAATCACCCCTGTAGCATCATCTTATATTACAGACAAACTTCATTTTCTGGTTGATAATTTATGATGACCCCTAAACTTAGGTTCTCAACAGCTGCTCAGAGCCCACTGAGTATGTGAGTGCCACAGACACTTTCCAAATGGTGACTCCCTGTGACATGTTTTAAATCCTGAATAAATGCTGCTATTGACAAGCTGAAACCTTAGGCTGGTTCAATAAGTTCAGTATATAAAACATGGCAGTTTTTGGGGTAGTTCTCCTTTAAAATGGAGTCTATGGGAGACAGACTTACAATAATTTGGAGCTTTTTGGATAAAGGGGTTCCTGATATTGGTTCCCATACCTATAATTCATCCTGGTTTGGGGTTATGTGGCAATTACAGGGTTAATTTATAGAGTTCCCTTGGGCCATCTGGTACATCTGAGACCTCCAGGTTTATAGAAGCGCAGTGGGTCCAGACAGATAGGGTGCAAGCTAGAGGGCATTTAGGATACCAGGTGGTTAAACGTTACCCAAGTGCTGTAGTGCTTGTTAAAATTAAATTGTACAAAAATAAATTGTGCATGTGTCACCAGCCAAGGCACCACTAGCACCTGAAGTTCAGCCAAGGGCAGAGATAATAACAACCAGTGGAAGACTATATCCAAGTAGAAGTTAGGAGTCATTTAAGGGTACAGCGTCAAGTGTGGCCTGGGTAATTGGCGAAAAATTTGCGAAACGAGTCGCGGGACGCTTTTGATGCGGCGCACCAAAAGCGATGCGCGACTCGTTTTTCCAGCGAATTTTCGCTAAGCAAAATTTAGCTGGCGATTCACAAATTTATTCGCCAGCGGCGAATCGCGGGAATTCGCCGTGAATTCGCCCCATGCGAATAAATTCGCCCACCACTATTAAGTAACCATGTACAAACACACTCATTGCCCTTCCTTATAGTTGCACCACGTGTAATTAAAACTGCTTCTTTTGTTGAACAGAACTCATGGGAGCTTCTTGAGCTACTGGCACCCTGTACTTGATGGTAACACTGGGGTCCCCACAGTGGGTTGTGCAATTAGACTTTATGAAAAGAACCTCACACAAACATAATGGAAGCAATACAATCCTGACTCTGGCACTTGTGCCAACATAAAATCTTAATTAGGATCACAAAATACTGCCAAGGTGCCTTCCTAAAATTGGCCAAGGCAGAAACATCTTGACAGGCACTTCTATAATTTTCATCTGGCAAATGAACAGTTGACATGATTTATAGATAAGCAAAGTTTTCAGGTCAGAGCTTCTTTCTGTACAACCACTGAACAGCCTGTAAGGTCACATGTATAATGAATACATTCATATCACAACTCACAAGGGGAAATAGTGTGCCAATTTGATATATCCAAAAAGTTATGTCACATTGTCATGTATTAAAGCAGTTTAAAATGTGTGATGGTAAAATCCAATCAATTGGCTTCATTGCAAGAAAAAAAAATTGTAAGAAGTCTGACTGGCACACATTGCATTGCAGGGAAAATGTGCCAGCCATGTTTTTGTCTTATTAAAAGCCCAGTGTTAACATGCCAACATCATCTCATTCCTGGCAATGAAAACTAAGCATAATTCACAGTTCATTTTCATGCAGTGGTTACCTGAAAACATGTATTGGTCCATGTTGGTGCCAATTTTCAGTGCCAGAAAATTGAGATGTTTGGAGGCATTTTTCATGCTGCATTTTCAGCATCTAATTATTTTAGAAAGGATTGGTATATGCTATCCTAGCTTCTCAAATTTTTTGAGTATCTTCAACTTGTCATTTCAGTTATAGATTGTGATGAAACACACACAAATGTATAGGGTGGAAATTCAACGATAACAGCACTTGAATGCAATATCCACAGCCCATATAACACATGAGAAAATACAGTAAACCTGGAAAACTGAACTAGATTCAACTTGCAAACAACAATCCTTGGGCAGCTGTATCATAATGGAGTTGTTCTGGAATGGTTCTCTGTAGTTTCATGTCTGTAGCATGCTCAGTGCAGTGGTGATGTGCATTTCAGGAAATACTGAACCCATTTCTGACCTTGTCCTGCAAAACTTTAACCTGCACCTAATCCTACCTTCAATATGTTTCCATTGTAAACCCACACCCAACCCATACCAGGGTCTTCTATCTTTGTCTGCGTTTTCTGTGGACACCTCTGGTTCCGATATGGAATCTTCATGAGCAGTGGAGAGTGTACTGCCCCCAAACCTAACCCACAATTGGTGACCAAATTTCTACCTGCAAAATACCAACCTGCACAATCACTACAGTGCAGGTCAGTGATGGGCGAATCGGACCCATTATTTGGCCGAAAATTAGCGAAATGGTAAAAATTCACCAAAATGCAAGTATATGGCCAACAAATTTTTTTTTGACTCATGAAATGTTTTTTCACCAGCTGCAGTCTATGGGCTTCATTTTCACAGTTAAGTTGGCACTGAATCAGTAGTGACAATATTTCCCTACAATAGAAATGACATGGCATCCAATGTAGCACTTGAAACTAAAATGTAGAATTCCTTGGAAGACTTTATATGGCCCTATGGCCTAACGTTGAACATCGTTATACATCAATTACGTCAGTCCCTGCCCCAGTAGAGCTCACAGTCTAAGGTCCCTATAGTAAATTTTATGAGCCAAATAACCTTCCTCCTGTTAGAGGGTAGGAGGAAATTCAGAATACATGGAGGAAAACCCAGGCAAGCAAACATACAAACTCCTACCAGACAGTACTCTAGATGGTATAAAACCCTGCAATGCAAAGCAGCAGTACTAACAATAAATGCTTCCATCTACCAGGACTGCATTATCTTTGCCAACTTCTCACTTCTGTTTCAGGTTATTATTCATCAGCATCATCCATTTGATGTATAAATAAGTCTATTTCCTTTTGAATCATAAATGTTTTGTTTCATTGGAGTCATTTTCATACTGTATATGGGGGTGGCATTGGCAGCCGTGGGTGAGTGCTGAGTGCTTCCCGACACAGTCACACAATGTTGTACTAAATGTGAGTGAGTTTGGAGAGATGTTAAAGCTTCTCATGGAGACTGTGTGACTAGCTGCAGAACTGTATAAATCAAGACGGTTATTAGTTAACTGACCTACATTTTTCAGAAATGAAAAGAGAAAAGGATCTGGGATTTATCTATTCTGTGCTAAAGAAACATCTACCCTTAATCAAAACAGCCATTCTATATTTGGGCCATAAATGCATTTGTATCATTTGTTGTCATATTTTTATGTGTATTTATGGCATGAAAATGAAACGCTGTTGTGTGTGTTTCTTGCCTTATTGCTTAAGAACCAAGTAAATATTTAATGTATATTGCTAAACATGGGGGGAAGAATCTATCAATAAATAAGACTGCAAAGTAGGCTGGGTGCATAAAGAGAACAACTACTGCTATTTTATTACTACTTCTCGTTTGTACAGAGGTCTGTCATTTTAGAACATCGCAAATTTAGTCCGTAAAATCAAATCTTGATGATGTTCAGGCATTCACCAATAATTTATCACATCCAATAGATCGAAACCATTCAACTAGAAATAAATTATCCAGATCTCCAACCCCTGAAATGTCAGGTAGGGGGTTAATAACTAATAGTGATAATTGTGATACGTTTAAGTTAAAAAAAATACCTAAGAACTGGAAAAAATCTTAAATTAAATTGCATATTAAATAAATTTAAAATGCAATGTGATAACATCTAGGTCTAGTAACCCATAGGGGTTGGCATTTATTGGTCACATAACTGATTGCTATCATTACTAGACCTTAAGAATCTTTACCCTTATTATTACATTACCCCCAAATCAGCATATCCAGCATAATGGCGCCCAAGCCAGCCCACATGCCCAATCTCCCTCAACCCAGGTGCTGCAGTTGTCTTGGCCTCCACCTTCCGCAGCTCCTAGTAGACAGCAGTGAATGGGGAGATGCAGTGCTCTGGAAATCCTCGAGAAGACCCAAACTTTAAGGGGACCTGTCACCCTAAGAAATAATTCCAAGTCTTATTTTTTTGGTGTTAGTCATACAAAAAAAACTTTACGTACACTATATAATTCTTTTATATCTTGTTTCTTTTAGTCTTGGACTTAATCACAGCAAGCAGGCAGCAGCCATTTTGTGAAAAGCGTTTGTCGCATGCCAAAATCTTATTTATGCACCTGATGCCCATGCCCTGGCTACACATAGGAGGGAGGGGGAATAGGGGAAGTGCAATGACATTAAACAAGTTGGAAAGTGGAAGTAAGTGCCTGCTCCGCCTCTATGCCTAAGACAAAGAGGAGGGGCTAACAATATAAAGCTGAGAATTTTAAACAAGTGTGTGTTAATAAAACAAGAATTTGGGGTTCATGTTTAACATGAAAATAACTTTTATTATACAGCTTTTTATGTCATGGTGACAGGTCTGCTTTAAAGGAGAAGGAAAGCTACCAAGGTAGTTTATTGATGATTCATATACGTTACAGTTTTCAGTCACTTCGCTGATTTACTAACAGGCGCAGGTGTCACTTCACTAGCGAAAGGAGATAGATGCTAGTGTTGCTTTGCACTCTAACTCCAGGAAGATTTTCGCTCTGGTGATTGGACGAAACTCCGCAAATTTACTAAGATGCGGATTTTACTGAACGTTACCTCTATTGCCAGACTTGCCTTTGCCAACTCTGACCTGGTGAAGTGCATTGGAAAGTTAAAAAAACGCTGACGTCTTAATTTTTTCAGGGTGTTAGGCTGCAAAAGGCATAAAAAAATGTTGGGGTACCCAGTTTCCCCCATACATATTCTACCATATGGCACATTATTTAACAGTGGGCTTATGTGTAGGACATTAAAACAATTCTATTGAGGTTCCCTTGGCATGTGTAGTTATCAGTGTAAATATAATGTTTTAGATGCACCTTGTAATATAAATAGCTCCATTCCACTTTAAATTTCCCGCGTATGCAAATTAGTCTTGGTGCAAGAACTCTAGCAAAGTTGCGCTAGGCAGAATTGAACACTAGCGCTTCTTCGCTTTGATTTGCTCGCTCTGCCGAAGTAATGCTAGCAAAAATTTGTCGCCCCGGGACGAAAACTTCCCTGCTTAGTAAATTAGTGTTGTATGAGTGAATTATCGTCTGGTGAAGTGTTGTGATAGCTGTGAAACCATCTTCCTGCCTGAGTTTCTCCCTGCTAGCTCATAGCTCTGAGCTTAGATTACAGCAAGGATGGGAGGAGGGAGAGAGGAGCAAACTGAGCATGCTCAAGCCCAGGCTCTGGAGGTTTATGCTGAAAACAGGAAGTCTGGTACAGAGCCCCATGTGCACACAATAGAAGGAAAGATATGCGGTGTTTCTTTTGACCGAAGACTCAGAAGAGCATTAATGGTATATTCATATTGAGCATTCTGATAAAGCTTATTTAGTTTTAACCTTTGCTTCTCATTTAAGGGAAATGCAGGCAGAAGAGGTTCATGCCTAGCACCCCCGTACCATTGCACCCTAGGTATGTGACTCTTCTGCCTAGCCCCAGTTCGGGCCCTTATTCTTCCTCTACCGCTCCCAAGACATTTACATATTCTGTGGAGTGTGTACAATAGATGTGACAAAATTTGCAGCAGCTGAGATTAATTCAAAGCACCTTATCATAGATTTTACATGAGTCAAATACAAAAATGAGTATTACCTGCAATGACATCCAGAATTGCCTTTGGTGCTCATAATCTATACTGGGAGGCAATTGCTATAAATCACGTAAAGCAGAAACATGGCTTACAAAGACACACCGCCGCACTGCTTGTATAATAATAGGGAGCAATGAAAAAACTATTTAAAATGTTAAGTTTGTTAAGTTGTTAAGTCACCTTTTGGTATCAGTGCACTTGCACAAAGAAGGACATATATAAAAGGGATGATTACATAATTACTCAACAATTCATGTAATCTCTCAACCAATCCCCATGCAATCGAAATCTGTAAATCAAGTCAGTGGTTATTCAGTGCATGCATGCCTATGTGTACATGATGTAAAACATATATACATCTGGTGGGGACTGTGTGGGAGTTTGAGATATTTTATAGGTGTACTATGTGCGTCACAATTTTATTTAGGTCCTTTTTTAACACTGACAACAAGGGTTACATCCTAGACTGCCAGTTAATACAGGTTTGGGAGCTGTTATCCATAAAGTGAATTATTATTTATTATTTTCATGTTAAAAAATTATTTCTCCGTAATAATAAAAGAGTAGCCCATACTTGATGGTAACTAAGCTGCATGAGTCCCTAATCAAATCAAACCTACTGGTTGCCATTTTGGTCAGTTCTAAGACAGGTGAATATTTGTTCTTTATTATTAAGAGTCTGCCTTTATTAAATTTGGCACAGGTTCTAGTAAGACTCATATGTTTATTTCAAAATACCTGTAGCTTTTCTCGTTGGGCTATTGTGGGCCACTTCCTAAATATGTATTATCTAAGACTCCAATGAACACAATAGATCAGGTAGGGACATTGTACAGACAAGACAAATGATGGCTAAACACAAATGAGAATGGTATGTGTACAGGGTAGCAATAAATAGAGTGGCAGGTCAAATAAATGATTTGCACTTCTCTTTCAATAAGCTGTTATGTGTCATTTAGCTGAAGCACCGCATCTATGAACTCGATTCAACTACTATACATTAAAAACACTCGCCACTTTCTATGGTAATGTACTTGACAGTAGCATCTGCAAATAGCACTCAAGCATTCATTTCTCTCTTAGGTATTCTTCCTAAGTAACTGCTATAACCATTTATTCTCATCTTTTCCCTCACTCAAGGTTCACATAGCATAACTGGAATTCTAAACTGACAGTTGCTATTATAACGGACTGAATTAAGAAACCTTGCACAGAGAACCTAGTACATATTATGCTTGTTTTTGTTCCATTTGTATTAGGCACAGCTTTATTCTATATGGGTATCCCCAAACCTTTTTTTTTTACCTGTTAGCCACATTCAAATATAAAAAGAGTGGGTAGCAACACAAGCATGAAAAAGTCCTGGAATGCCAATTAAGAGCTGTAACTAGCTATTTGGTAGCCCAAATGTATGAAGGAGGCTTTATTTGGCAGTATCTATTTTTATGCAACCAAAACTTCCCTCCAAGCCTGGAATTCAAAAATAAGCACCTGCTTTGAGAGCAACAGCCAAGGGCAGTGGCGGAACTACCGGGGGAGCAGGGGGTGCAATTGGGCCAGGGTCCACACCTCCTCAGGGCCCCCCGGCAGCTTGCGCACTGCAGAATTTCCAGCCACAGCGGCCGATCTCCCCCCGCAGCAGGAGAATAATTTCATATGGAGGGGGCCCTGGCTGCATGTCCCACACCAGGGTCCGCCCCCCTCCAGTTACGTTACTGGCCAAGGGGTTGGTGAGCAGCATGTTGCTCATGAGCCACTGGTTGGGGATCACTGCCCTATACAAATGTCAGTGACAGAGATCTTTTAAAGAAGGAAATTTTCATATTCATTGGTTAGCATTTTCATATTGTCATATCATTCCCTGCCCCAGTAGGGTTTACAATCAATAGCCTTTTTTTCAGGAGCCAGTTAACCTGCCTCTAGTAATTAGTAGTGTAGAAGAAACTGGAGTATCTGTAGTAGACACAAGCTACCGGGGGATCATGAAAATGTTCACTGTATTTGATCCCTTGGCTTTGCTCATCACCGTTAGTCTTGAGTTCCGCAGATACAGGGTTAAGAATAAGTAATTACTTTCTAGTACACCTTTGCAGTTTGAAGTCCAATATTTGATGAGAGTTCCCATAGCATGTAACATAGTTTGACATATATTTTATTTTAAATCCTAGCAGCTATGACTGCCTCATACAGGGCTCCAAGCCTGAGATAAACAAGGATTGCTTAAACCTCAGATATGAAAGAAATCTGTCTTGTTAATCACTGCAGTGACTGATTCACATTAGTAATAAATAATAGTCTGGGAAACTTGAACACAGAATGCATGCTTTTAGCCTTCCCTAGTGCATTCAGTCACAGCCCTTAAACATCCCATGGGAGAGTGGTGCCTTCACTTATATAAATGCATTAGTTGCGTAATGCCTCCTAAATTCAGGAAGGAAGAGGGTCACAACAAAATTGATGGTGACCCTGTCTTACACCCCTATATCACTGTAATAGCATTCTGACAATGCAGCTGCCCTGCTGATATAATAACTTTACTAAAAGAGACCTATCATTAGTAATGTCTTGACAACTGTTCTATAGAATCCTAATGTTTTCCAGGATCAATGCTAGAGTTCCTCTACGCAGCATGCAAAAGAGATCCTTCATGATCACTGTTCAGCACTTCATTTGAGACACAATTTTACATATATATAGATAGGTGCCAAACATGCAGGGAGTGAGAGTTCCTCGGACAGAGGTTCCAATTATGAACTTTACTGTGTCCTCTGTTAATTAGTATAACTGGGAGTACTGCTTAGTCACCCCGAAAACTGTCAGGCTATGCTAGATACTATGTGAACTGCTGTATGTATAGTAAAACTCAAAAGGAGAATGTTGGCATAAAAAATGTTCCAAGAAGCTTGCGAACATTAGCGACCATGTTTGTGAAATTTTAGCCTGATTAAAGGGCATGGAAATGCAAAAAAATAAAATCCAATTTTTACTTTCTTAAATGAAAAAGAACCCTATCTCCAATATACTTTAATTTAAAAATGTGTACCATTTTTTATAAGAAACCTGACTGTATCCAGTGAAATTATCCATTCATTTACTTCTGTGGCTAGGAATTGTCAGACAGTCCCTAACTGTTCTGCAGGGAAACAATCATACAGCAGGGGGAGCCCCCGTCTTGCTTGTCCAGCCATGCAAAACTCTACACAGTCAGCGACTGTGTAGAGATTTGTATTGGATTTTATTTTTGCCTTTACATCCCCTTTACTGTTTCCAGCTGCAGGGACAAAGATCATGGAGCCAGGTTTAAACAGATAAACTTGGATTCTGTTTCGAGGATTATTTTGCTGCAGTCACTGGTTCTGCAGAGTTGGAGAAAGTTTGTATTAAACACAAATTTATTTGACTTGTGCTGTTTTATTCATTTATGATGATCCCTTAGGAACCCAGTCTCACATAGTAGATTCACACACTGCTTTGGTGGTGCTGGTTCTCCGCAGACCAGGCAAGGTCCTTAGCAACAGCAAAAACGAATGAATGGATCCGGGCACACACCACACTATTATTCTGCAGTTGAGGAACTTCCCCTTTTATTGT
>CM044435.1:33619919-33631143 GCA_024363595.1 Xenopus borealis | reverse complement strand
TAATAATAAAAAGAGAATACGAATAATGCGGTTCCTTTATACAAACATGTTTCCATACCTTTTCCTTTAAAAATCATGATACCTGTGATTACTTAACAAAGAAAAAAGCCTGCAGATGTTTTGAAAGAGAAATATTTTGCCAGGCTTACAGTGACACTTGCAGGTTAAAGTGAGCATTACAACTTGGGGTGCCCAGTTGGCTAATCCATGCTTGCACAGGCTTGAGGTATGGGGATCCAAATAAAGATCATGAAAATATCAGGTCCAAAGCATTCTGGATACTCCATTTACCAGAATGAATTCTGATTGGTATCCCTAATTATGCATCGTGCGCAAGTTGCAATGGTTGCTATTAGCGGGGGCTGGCTATTATGCTGAAAACTGCACTGTGGGAAGAATTTTGAACATGAGAATGAGAAATTATGCAATGCTTTATAATTGCAAACTCTGAAATAAAAAGTGTGGTGGAATTGCTCATTAGGTAGTAGCAGCATCTGCTGTCACAATAATAAGAGACAGTACACCAGGGGGCAGATTTACTACATTCGTGTGAAGGATTCGAATATTCGCTCGAATAATGTATATTCGATTGTGCGACTATTCGAATATGCAAATTAAGTATTTTGGACCATCGATTACGGAACATTCGGTCTCATCGAATAGATCGAATAAATATATATTCGCCAGTCGAAGAACTTGCCCTTTATATTTTTATTCGACTGCCTACTTCACCAGATTGAACCTACCGAATTGCATTAGAAGCCTACGGGAAGCCCCCATAGGCTTTTTTTTAAAGTTTTCATATTGAATATTATTCGTACAATCGAACGCTTCGAATATTCAAATCGTACAAATTTTTGCCCTCAACAATGCAACCCTTAGTAAAGCTGCCCCCAGGTTTCCAGCTGATCTTTGCATGTGCATTTATTTAAAGGGGTTGTTCACCTTCTGAATATTTTTTTCAGTTCAGTTGTTTTCAGATTATTCTCCACAAATAAAGACGTCTCCCATAGACTCCATTTTATCCAAATTATCCAAGTTTTTAAAAAAATTATTTCCTTTTTTTCTTTTTAATAATTTATTGGAATAAAAACCAGTCTATTGGGTTTATTTAATGTTTACATATTTTTCTAGTAGACTTAGGGCTGAACTCCACGGTTTGGTTTATTCTGATCCGACATAATGCGTCTTCATCCGAGGGTCATGTCGGATGCAGCAGCTTGTAGGTCGGACATTACAATTAGTTACATTATATTCAACGCATCCATCTCGTCAGGTCTGATGAAGGCATGCCGCGTGGTTCAGCTCTAAAGGTACGTAGGTCCAAAATTACAGAAAGATCCGGTATCCGGAAAACCCCAGGTCCCAAGCATTCTGGATAATAGGTCATAACCCATCCCTGTACGTATACAGCCATCATTTCAGTACTAGTGCCAGATTCATTTGAGTATAAAAAACATAACATATCAAGGGTCTTGTTGACTCAAAATTTTCAGTTAAAAAAACATCTTGTTTTTTCGAGATTTATACCCCGGAGCTGGAAATAGAATGGGATCCAAAATCACTCTAAAACCCATCTAAGGGCCCTTACACACGGGCGTTTTTACCTGCGCTCCCCTGTTTTGCTGCGTTCAGCCGCAGGGGAGCGCAGGTATAGACGCACTCAATTATTTTCAATGGGTCTGTACTCACACGAACGCATGTAGGCGCCAAACGCAGGAAAAATGCAGCATGTTGCGTCTGAATCTGCGTTCGGCGCTTACACGCGTCTCGTGGGTACAACCTCATTGAACAAAATGAGGTGCGTCTAGAACTGCGCTCCCCTGCGGCTGAGCGCAGCCAAACACAACGCAGGGGAGCGCAGGTCCAAAACGCCCGTGTGTACCGGCCCTTAGTCAATTAAAAGTCAATGGCAGAACAATTTGAAGATGTTTGCAGCCTTAGTTATGTTCAGGTTGTTTTCAGTGGGTTTCACTTGAAAAACTCAAACAGTTCAAGAAATTCAAGTTTTTTTTTTTCAATTAATTCAAGAATTCAGGTTGTTCACCCAAATTCACTCATTAGAGATTAGAGATTAGTTGTGTTAATTCGAGGTATAAAAAAAAAAACTTACAAACCTTTAAAACTTGACTTTTGATAAATAACCCTGTAAGATACGAAATAATCTCATGCTTAATATCTTAAATACTTTTTTTACAATTATTTATTATTAGTATATTAATTAATGAATTATTTAAATAATACTGTAGCAATTTGCTTTATTTTTCTTTATGAGGAATAACATTGATTTATTTGCTGCAGAAGCCTTAAAATCCCATTGAAGTGTGGATGGTACCGGTATGGGATCCGTTATTCAGAAACCTGTAATCCAGAAAGCTCCAAATTACAGAAATAGATAGATTCCATTTTATCCAAATAATCCAAATTTTTAAATGTATCTTGTACTTGATCCAAACTAAGATACAATTAATCCTGGAAGCTAAACCAGTCTGTTGGGCTTATACAATGTTTACATGATTTTCTAGTAGACCTAAGGTATGAAGATCCCTTTTCCAGAAAACCCCAGCTCCTGAGCATTCTGGATAACAGGTTCCATACCTATAAATATAACCAGTTAAACATGCTATAAAGATTCTGATATAATAAGTTACTCTTCACTATTGGCCAAAGCTGGGCCCAGGTGATTTGAGTCATAGGCAAGGTGTTCCCACCTTGTGTCGTAACTTCTATCTCCCCCTTTTCTAAAATCACACATCTCCTATTTGTCTCTATCAATGCACAGTTTAAATGCTAATTTGCTCAGACGTGAATGATGCGTGGGAGTAGATTGTGATGCACTGAACTAAAGAAGAAGAGTGATTTCCTCCTATGCATGAAGATCACCTGAGAAAGGAGGCAAGTAAGTGATTCACCTGCAAGGACTGAGGCAAGAAGGGGATGTGCACATTCAAAAGAACTGTTCCCTTCTATTAATACACCCAAGACTCCCGCCTCTTTTCTCTATTCCTATTTCTGGCCCTGCTACCATCTCTCTACAGGTAGGCTTTGTGTTGGAGTTAATTGTCTTGAAATACGGTTAGCCCTATTATACAGTCTAGGCAAAAGGAACACGTCAATGTGTCTGACCTAAATATCAAGCAATATCTGATTCCTTCATATTCCTTGGAGAGGGTTAATGAAGAGTAACTTGATTACTTAAAAATGTTACATTATTGGTCATGTTTGTATTCAAAAAGTTCCTTGTTTCCAGAAGAAACATCTTGTAAATATGTATTTTTTTTTACAATAGTTCCCCTTTATATTATTCCTCGCTTATTTTATCAATGTCACCAGACTTCTCAATATCAACGCCCCTATAACAGAGCCTTCCAGCACCAGGTTGGACTGGTTTCACACCCAGAGGTTGCTATATGGCAATTAATATATTCCAGCAGGTTTCAAACCTAAATGCATGCAAGGAGCACAGCACTATTGAAAATGGCATTTCATTTGTAAAAGTGACCATCATGCATTCAGCTTCAGTTAACCAGTAGTGTCATACTGCCCCGCACCCTCAGGGGCCCACCAGCCACAATGTCCTCTCTGCTGCCAAAGCCATGGGTGTGTGCTTACACATAGAATATGACTTTCTGATGGCAACTCACCCTGTGGAGGATATGCATTGGCCCACAGCCATTCAGCTACCCAACTGCCAATCAATTTCCATACCTCCAGGCACCAACCCACAAGCCCTCCTAGAGAATGTCAATAAAGGATGAAGAAGATGATAGAAACTCCAACTAACAAACACAATGACATATAAGACTGTGTGTGTAATTGTATAGTTTACCACTATTTTTTTTTTTCAGAC
The DNA here is from genome assembly GCA_024363595.1 of Xenopus borealis. NCBI lineage: Eukaryota > Metazoa > Chordata > Amphibia > Anura > Pipidae > Xenopus > Xenopus borealis. The sequence continues at coordinate 33,627,293 of CM044435.1, read as the reverse complement.
ATACCATACCTCCCAACTGTCCCGTTTTGAGTGGGACAGTTCTGCTTTTGACAGCTCAACCTGCAGTCCCGCGTTTGTACTGGAAAGTCCCGATTTCTCTGCATTGAACGGGTAAGTCCCTATTTCTCTACACTGAACAGGAAAGTTCCTATTTTTCTGCACTGAACAGCCAAAAAGATACAATGTTTCTAACATTTCTACTTAAGATACATTTGTAACCGTTTTGTCCATTGGGAGAAGTTAGACTCGCAGCTTAAAGGAGAACTAAACCCATACTTTAAAAAAAAACCCTACCTCGCCTACTTGCTACCCTGGGCATATGCCCCAAACTTTTTACTCACCCCTTGCAGCAGATTCAGGTGTTGGGAGTTCTCGGCAGCCATCTTGTTCTTTCGTAATCTTGGTGTACTGAAAGGTGGTACGGCGCATGCACAGTTGTTGCAATTCCCGGCTTGCGGACAACTATGCATGCGCCGAAATTAATGGAAACGCAGAAGAGCCGAAAGAAAAGACAAATATTACCAAAGAAGAAGAATATGGCTGCCGTGAACGCCTGAATCTGCCACGAGGGGTGAATGAAACGTTCATAACCTGGCAAAATTTGTAAAATGGGCATGGTAATTACGGGGTGTGGTAGCAAAAAGGGGTATGGTCAAAATGTTTTGTCCCTCTTTCCATTTCCCAAAATGTTGGGAGGCATGGATATGCAACACAAATAATTCTCAGGGTTTTTCAAAGTTATCTGTAAATGTTATTGCTACTGAAAGCAGTGTCGGTCTCTAATTCTGCACGGGTGGTTCTGACTCCCGAAACGACATGGCTCAAGCCAGCAGATAGGTGGATGTTAACAACTGATTTCCAGCTAAGTCTTTTTAATAGTCAGGATCAGAGAAAAACATAGTTACAGGCAGTTTTATACATACTGGGTTTGCACACTCAAAAAACAGCAAAGAAGACGGTGGTATGCAAAAAGATTTTTTTACTTTATAAAAGAAATTTCAATCAACATCTACATAAGTTTCAAGCATTGTTTACAGTCAATGTACAAGTATATGAGCGTTATAAGGGCTCCTACTAGGGTTGCCACCTTTTCCGGGAAGACATACTGGCCTTCCTATATATTTAGCTTGTTTCCCTATTTCTAACATTGGGATCAGCCATTAATTTTACCGGACAGGCCGGTAAAATACCGGCCAGGTGGCAACTCTAGCTCCTACACACGGGCGTTTTTACCTGCGCTCCCCTGCGTTGCGTTTTGCTGCGTTCAAACGCAGGGGAGCGCAGGTATAGACGCACTCAATTATTTTCAATGGGGCTGTACGAACGCATGTAAGCGCCGAACGCAGGAAAAATGCAGCATGTTGCGTCTGAATCTGCGTTTGGCGCTTACACGCGTCTTGTGGGTACAACCTCATTGAACAAAATGAGGTGCGTCTAGACCTGCGCTCCCCTGTGGCTGAACGCAGCCAAACGCAACGCAAGCGTGAAAGCCTTTGTCAAGGGGAATATTTACCAATTTTGTTACATAGTTACAGGCCCAGACTTGCAATCTGTGGCTTGTGGCAAATGCCAGAGGGGCTGCTGTAAGTAGGGTTGCCACCTTTTATATATTTATCTGTTTTTCCTATTAATAACATTGGGATCATCCATCAAAAATACCAGCCAGGTGGCAACTCTACCTGTAAGATGCCATAGATAGACAGACATTATCTAGTGGGCTGCTGTTTGGGCCTCTCTCTGTGTACCTAAAATGCCAGGGCCTATTTTGACTCCCAGTCCAGACCTGTTGTAAGGTCCCATAGACAGTCACTATTTATTGGCTGGTGGAGGACTATTTGGGCCCAGGCCCAGACTGGCAATCTGTGGGTTCTGGCAAATGCCAGAGGGGCTGCTATAATGTCCCATAGAAAGTCAGTATTTAGTGGGCTGGTGGGGGCTGTTTGGGCCTCTGTGTACCTGAAATGCCAGGGCCTATTTTAATTCTCAGTCTGGACCTGTGTGTGTGCTTGGAATGCCAGGGCCTATTTTGACTCCCAGGGGCCAACCCTACTCCCAGACCCCCAGTCCAGACCTGTAAAGTCACTGTTTATTGGCTGTTGGAGGGCTATTTCAGTCCAGACTCCAGACGTACATAGTTACATAGTTAATTTAGGTTGAAAAACAAAAGACCAAAGTACATCAAGCTCAACCTCTGGCTCTGGTACACCTACACAGTACACACACACAGTCCTATCTATACATATATATTTATACATATATATATCAGTATCCCCCGCGGCATAACTGCAAAAGAAACTAATGGCGAATTAGCAGCAAACGTCGATACCAACTACTACCAAGTAATAAACGATGCCTGACAACATTTTGGTCGCTCTGCCGTTCCGTAGATAGCTGACAGCGAAGCGCCACGTGATCATCCCAGAGTCGCCGCGGCACAGCACAGGCTGAACACAAGCGGACAGCGAATACAGCCGGTTCCACAGCCCAATCAGTGTAAGTGTCCGTGTGGCTAATTTTTTCTTTCCCTACTTACTGGCCAGTCGCCGGGATTGGACTGAGAGATACATCCGTGCCTTGCCAGTGCCACGCGTTCATGCGCCTATAGGTACCGTTCATTACATATACATACGTAGTAGTGTACAAAGGGAATGTAACGGGAATGATTGGATCCCTCAAGCAAGTGCTTCATTCACCCTTTGTATGTTCTACGCATTGTATATAGTTCATTGTAGCGATGAATTCATGTATAACAGATCCTTGTTGCACCCAGATGCTGGTGGACTGCAAATCCCACAATTCCTCAACATAAAGTGAAGGGTTAAAGCATGCTGGGAGTTGTTGTCCAGCAGCGTGAGAGGATGATTTTGCCGGTGTGTTACTGATAAGATGGCAGCAGCAGCAGCAGTCCCTGGGGGAACTTAAATGGCACATGTGCTTCTCTTGGGGGTTGTGACATGTTGTGTTCAGAGGGCAAACAATTCCTTCATTGTGTGGCTGGGATCCTGCTTAATCAAAACAGTGCATTGCCTCCTATTCATCCTATGTGTGCCTCTGATTGCACTAGGCCTAGGTAGGGTTGCCACCTGGCCGGTATTTTTGATGTTTGAGCCCAATATTATTAATAGGAAAAAAAGAAAAATATATAGGAAGGCCGGTGTTTTTTTTTCAGGAAAAGGTGGCAACCCTAGGCCTAGGGCAGGAATACATTAGCTAAACACAGACGTTTACTCCCTAGTAGTAGGGTTGCCACCTTTTCCTTAAAAAAAAAATACCGGCCTTCCTATATATTTATTCTTTTTTTAATTTATTTGTGCAATTTCACCACAATTAAAATACATTGTCAGTGCAAGCGTTCATGCATAGCATCTCACATGGCAGTGTCTGCCGCTCCCATTGGGCGCTTCATCAGAGGAGGCGCAAAACGCGTCAGAAGGGAGCGGCGGACACGAGGTATGCAGACGGGTGGAGACGCTGCCACGTGGTATGCTATGCATTTACAATGTATTTTAACTGTGGTGAATTTGCACAAATGTTTGATGTGAGGTTCTGTGCATGTTTCTAATTTGAGTGTCAAAATAATAGCCCTCCAGTTACTGTACTGGAAATCACAATAGCACCTGAGTGTGGCAATGGCTTTCAGCTGGGCTTTCACTTGCAACTATTGGAGTATTCTTGCCTGATTGTCCCTGCTGTCATTAAGGGCAGCATTCTAGCCAGTAAATCTATTTAGTACAGGTATGGTATCTATTATCCCGAATGTATAGGATCTGGGGATTTCTGGAGAAGAGGTTTTTCCCTCACCATACCTTAACTACTAAGAAATATTTAGACATTGCATAAACTAGGGATGCACGGAATCCAGGATTCGGATTTGGCTGAACTCTTTTCCTAGCTAAACCGAATCCAAATTCTAATTTGCATATGTAAATTAGGGCCGGGAAGGGAGACGTTTTTGTCACATAACAAGGTAGTAAAAAAAAAAAAAATCAAATTTTTTCCTTTCTTGTGCCTAGTTTGCATATGCAAATTAGGATTCCGTTGGGTATTCAGCCAAATCTTTCATGCAGGATTCAGGAATTCGGTGCATCCCAAATTGTGGATTGGCGTGTCCCTAGAGTAACCCGTTAGTGTGTTTTGCCCCAGTTTGATTTCTGCAGCTTAGTTATGGACTCTGTATGAGAGATGGCCTTTCCATAATTTCCTATATCCAAGGTACTATATGTAAAAAAAAAATCTATTATTATCTTTTATATAGTACTGACATAATCCTAAACACCTTAGAGAGATGATTATTCATTCACATCAGTCTGTAAGTTCCATTTTCTTTTGTTAAAGGGGCCAAAAAACAGTGATAGAAATTATAATTTTGATCCTTTCCAATATACATTCATTACATTTTGCCACTGTCTCATGTCTAATTTTAAATGTAGCTGCTTACATTCTCTGCACTCCTGACTCATGAAACAATGTTGCAAGTTGATAAAAGCTTATTTAAAGACCTGGAGGAGAATGAACTCTTGTTACAGAGAGACCCAAAGAAGAGAAAAGGGTCAAATAATGTTTTAAGGCCAAAATGCAAGAGGGCAAAATGCAAGACAACTATGCCATTAATATCCTTGTGTGTGTGTGTATATGAGATGTAAAAAAAAAACATTAGCAAAGCACTTAAGCCTATAAAGCAGAATGTATCCTCTGAAATGTGATAATGCCATTGGTGTGAATGTGCACTGTTGTTGCTATGGGAACAGGCCTGTTTGCATGTGCCATTTTAGCCGCACATATCCTCTTTGCATCTCCCTATGGGAATTCCATGTACAAGGGATGCTATGGAAACCAAATTCTAGCAATCGTTCTTGTGTCAAAAGCAGATGGCCCTTAACACATCTGTCTGCTGATAAATCTGTACAACAATTCTCTCATAACCAGGTTTCACAAAATATCCCTGAAATGACGATGCTTTACAGCCATATGCACGAAGCCAAAGGTATCAGCTATGACCTTGTGCAAGATGATTGACCTTCATGTCATTTAGTAAACATGATGGAGACGGCAGGCGATTGTCCGTTTCCTGAATTATGAATGAGGCACAAGGTTCTTCTCACATTATTCTGCTCACTGGGTGCATCATTTCTCCTGTCGTGCCAGGTGGTAGGCCTAGGAGTTGGCACATAGTGTTTTGTTGTGTACTTGGCACATTACTTGAGACTGAAGCCTGAGGCTGAGCAAAGAAGTCTTTTTCTCTGCAATAATTAAACTTGATTGTAAAGAAGCTGCATAAATTCAAATTGGTCAAAAACAATTGGGGTTGTTTTAAATGTTTAACAATGTTAATAGTAGCCTTAGGGCTGCACTACACGGATGATTTACCTCTGCGACGGTCGCACAAAAACGGATGCTACGAGTATGATGCGACAGGAACAAGGTAAGTAATAGAAAAGTCGGATAGTGTCGCAGCAGGGTTGATGCAGCTGCATCTTCATCCGACAGTTGTGTCGCATCTGTTTTCATGCCGACAGTCAGATCCGCAGAAGACGGAAGTAAGTTGTTTGTTTAGTCCTGCTACCGAAGAAGTTTATTGCCAATAGATTAACCACAATTGTTCATATAAGTGCTACAAGATGATATTTATGCTGAAGAATGCTTCAGCAGCTCTAGAAACTCTCTGTTTGTTTAGGATACAGCTGCCATATTAGCTTGGTGTGACATCATTTCCTGTTTGAGTCTCTGTTTGCTCACACATAGCTCTGGGCTCAGAATACAGCTGGGAGGGGAGAGAGGAACAAACTGAGCATGCTCAAGCCCTAGCCCTGGAGGTTTAAGCTGAAAACAGGAAGTCTGATACAGAAGCCCATGTGTACACAATAGAAGGAAAGAAATGCTGTGTTTCTTTTGACAGAGGACTCAGAGCAGCATTACTTTAAAGGTTTACTGGTGTATTATATACATCTAAATCTTACTTAATTTTAGTCTTTCCTTCTGCTTAAAGGTATAGCGATCCAAATAAGAGATACTGACACCAGAAATTAAACTCTTTTTTTACATCTATCATAATATTGCATTTGAAAGCTACTTATAACTTTGCCATAAAGTATTTGCATGTTGCTTTTACATTACTGTTGCCCCATGTTCCTGTATGAGGGAGCTGCCATATTTTTGCAGCAGGAGTCCGTTCGCAATTAGAAACTCTGACAGGCTTAGCTGGGACAGTCAGGTTGGCAAAACAGTCAGGTTTAGAAACTTCAACTAACAATTACTTATAAAAATAAACCTCTCGGCAACCTAACCTAAAGGCAACTTTTAGGGGCAGATTTACTAAATTCACATGAAGGATTCAAAGTTCGATCGAATTTTCTATTGTTTTTGAAGTCTACTTCGACCAGTGAATTTTGTAAATTTGATTCGAATAAAATTTCAATATTCGACCACTCAACTGTCGAAGTACTTCCCCTTTAAATTTTTATTCGACCACCGACTACCGAATTGGTATTAATTAATTTTGATCGAATAAAAAAAAATCGATTGATGAAAAAAATGTTCCTATTCGATCGTTGCGGTAAAATCCTTCCCGGACCTATTCACATGGTCGAATTTCGAATTTTTTTCAGTTCGAATTTCAACCAATAGTAAATCTGCCCCTTAATGTATAGTCATATTTTAAAAAGTAGTTTTTTTTAGTGCCAGTATCACTTTAAGGTTTTAAACTTACTCAGAAAACACCAGATCTCAAACATTTTGGATAATAACATAGTAACATATTAAGTTAGGTTGAAAAAAGACACATGTCCATCAAGTTCAACCTTTGAACTCTATTTTAACCTGCCTAACTGCTAGTTGTTCCCATATCTGTAGCTATCAGCATGGACTATCAGTCCATAACTAAACTACGTTCTGAACTTGGTTCTTCTCGGGTATCTGTTCATACTTAAATGTAGGTGGGCAGTGTCATTCTCACATTATCCCCATTTTTGTGTGTGTGTCAAACATCTATATCATATATTTGTATAAGAGTCTTGATATAAACAACCTCTTGGGAAGACAGTGACTGCTACACATGACTTATTTATTCTGTAGTGTAGGGATTGACCTTTGTACTTGCCACACATAGTCTTGTAACTAATAAGGAGAGACCGGCTTTTAATTCTACTAGATGTGTGAGTGGTGCCTGAATGTTTAAACCTGTCAATATCTGTATACGAATCACCAATTGTAGTGGTTAAAGAGATAAAAACATCATAATTGGGATAAAGGTGATCCATGTAGTATATTGAATTATACCTCCTCATTTATTGTCCTGTTACATATTAACAAAAGTCAACATTCTCCGATATTATAACTGTAGCTTTAAATTCCCTTGAACATTCCCATGAGAATCCT
>CM044435.1:33583351-33610299 GCA_024363595.1 Xenopus borealis | reverse complement strand
TTTTGGCTCCTTTCAGTCCTTCTTACCCTAACCAGGTTCGGTTTCCCTTTATGATGGAGTCCATGGGAGACGGCCTTTCCGAAATTCGGAACTTTCTGTATTAGCGGTTTCCGGATAACAGATCCTTTACCTGTATATAATGTTTATTTTAATGAGAAATATATTAATAAAACAAAGGGACAACAGTACTTAAACCTTCACCTGTTTGATCGCTTCAGCTCATAAAAGCCACTTTCTAAAAATAATAATTTGTAAATCAGACATGTCCTATTATTGAATTGAGATCTGTTCAATCTCTGATATGCCAGTTCACCACCCATAACACCAGTTTTTTTCCCCCCCTACTTTTTCTTTCATTTTAGCATGTCTCGCCACTTATAGGAAGATTTGTTCCCTTTGCTGCTGTTGCTGCTGCTAACTGTATCAATATTCCATTAATGCGGCAGAGGTAAGTCAGTCTCTTTGTTTCAAGCAAATGTAAGATTGCGCTAACTTCTGTAGTTCTATGTTATTTAAGGAAGAAGGCCAAAGCAACTGACCATAAACGGAGTGCTGCGGCTTCTCTCTCATTTTAATTAGTGGTTTATGCAAATTAAATCTTATATGTTAAATCCAATATATCTTATGGGGGGGCTTACTTTCCTAGCAGATGTATCTTATCTCTAATATATCTTATATGGGGGGAGCTCCTTTATCCTAGAAGATGTATTAAAGCTCTATTAAAAACCATGTCTCTCTACGTGCAAAATGTCTGCAAAAGGCAGTTATGTTAGATTTAGTTTGTACTGGAATCAGTTATTTGAGTGAGCGCTAATACAACTGCTAGGAAAGGAAGCCCCCCTCCATAAGATATATTGGATTTAACTGTCAATGAATATCTGACACCCAACTGTTGCATGAAGACCGTATGAATGGAAACGGATGCTGAGAGAGGAATAGTGAATATTGATTGATTTCAGAAACAATTCAGACGTTTTAATTGATTGTAGAAAGTTTCTTACTTCAGTAAGAGGAAGCTTATATTAAATGTAATTTTCGCAATAGTTCCCCTTTAAAGTCTGATATAATTACAGGGTAGTCTATCCAGAAATAAGTCTTCTCTATACATGCCTAGTTCTGGACACGCATGCCAGCCTCCGGCATTCAGCCATAATTGTGACTGTAAGGAATAACATTGGCCGTGTTTGTATAATGTGATTGCCAAGATGTGTTTATTCTAAAGTTTGTATTGTTGGTTTCAATCTGCAGGGAGTTGAAATATGGTATTCCAGTCACAGATGAGAATGGAAACCGAATTGGAGAATCTGCAAACGCTGCTAAGCAGGCCATTACTCAAGTTGTCGTTTCTCGGATCTTAATGGCTGCTCCTGGCATGGGTTGGTATCACTATCTCATCCTCTGTTAGGAATTTCTAGCTTATAATGTAATACCATTTTCCACAGCCGATGGTGAAACCCTTGCTGCACTGTTGCTCTTTGCCAAGTTGACTGTTACATTTCAAATGCGTGCTGTGGCCTTTTCAGCGTTGTGATGCCAAATTGTACAATTAGTGCAGCGTAGATTGAAGAGCAATCAATGTCAAATCGATGTTTCTGACAGTCAGGTCCTTGACAGTTGGTACTGGAGATTTTATGATGTACTGTAGGCATGTAGCTAAACATCCTTAAAATGTGTGTTGTAAAGTCAGTTTTTCCTTTCAAGAAAATCATACACGCTGTTTTATTAAAATGTTGTTTTTTGTTTTCTAACTCCATATTGCACGTGATTTACAGCCATCCCTCCTTTCATAATGAACTCTTTGGAAAAGAAAGCCTTTCTAAAAGTAAGTCTGATTTCTTATCTCTTATCTACTCATTACTGCACAGAGATTTCATTATTGTATTACATCTATACTATCTTGTTTTTTAATTTAGCGATTCCCATGGATGAGCGCCCCTATCCAAGTAGGATTAGTAGGATTTTGGTAAGTAATTTTTTTTTTATTTTTTAGCACTTGCCTCTTTTCAATTGTAAAAATAATCAAGAAATCATTACTGAAATCATTTTTTCCAAAACTGCCTGTAAACAATGATATTAATTACTGAGGATAACTGGAATCAATTCGGTATTCTCAACCTACTCCAATTCCCTCTCCTGGGTTGCTAGCACTTCCTCGTGGGGAGGCCCATTCATCAGATTTATCTCATTATTTTCTGAAAAATACTCCCACCAAATCCACACTGTTTTCCCCACTTATTTATCAAAAATTTCCCCGAAAAATTTGTGCCGGGAGAAAATCCGAAAAAGAAACGAATCGTATGAATTAATCAGATTTTCCACCTGATTTTTTTTTCTTTTCTTATTTTTGCTCAAAAACCATGAAATCTTCGATTACTGCACAACACCCAGTGCAGATCAAGATATCTTCAGAACTTCTCCCATTGACTTATATACAACCTCGGTACTTCTGAGATGCCGGATTTTCTGACTTTTTCCATCCTCGGAGTATAATAAATCGCTATATTTTTTTATTTTTTCCCCATTAAAAATTCGGATTTTATAGTAAAAGAAAGATTTTGAGCTTTTTGCATTAAAACCCCCGTAGTGTCTTAATTCTTGGCTTATGTCATGTGAAAGTGATAATAGAAGCCTCCAGGCTGGATCAGACAGGTTAAAAAATCCCGGCTGCATCTTTTCGTTGATGGAGCCCCGCAATCCGACCTCCCGTTTGGCCTCCATTCTGATCTGATCATTGGGCCCTAGGGCCCATGATCGGATCAGTCCAATATTGCCCACTTAAATGTGGGCATATCGGGGAGAGCAACATCGCCAAATGAGCGCATCTCCCTCTGTATGGCAACCTTAAAGGGGGATTCAATCCCTCGGGCGATAACCTCCTCCCTGCATTTTTTATTAAGCAAGTGTAGTGGGAAAAGTGTTTGTTTTGCAAAGTCCTACCACTTTGAAAGGACTTTGCAAAAAAGAGGAACAACCCCTTTAAGAGCTGCAAGTTTATGGATTTTGCAATAGTTTGTCCCGGAGCTGAAAATACACATCATTTTAGAAAAATACATATCTCAAAGTCTTTTTTTAGAAATGTTGGTTAACTTGTAGTATGGGAGCATGTCATTAATGATCTGTAATAACATTGAAGCATGTATGTTTCTTATTTTCTCAGTTTGGTATTTGCCACGCCTCTCTGTTGTGCACTGTTTCCCCAGAATAGGTAAGTCTGTATCTGTTACTGCCCTTTTAAATCTTATGATTTGCATATGTGTCTTTATGGCGCATACATACACAATATAATACAACTGCATGCATTCATGTAAAGCCAATAACTGCTTAAGTAACATTAAACACTACTGAATTCTAGTGTCACAGTCCCAGAAAGGAACTTTCCAATGACTCAACATGCAGTATCAGGAAATCCTCACAACAGTATATGTTTGCAGTTAGAGCTCTGCGTGACAACGAGCCATAAGTTAAAGTTTGTCACATTCATTTTATAATATTACCGTTATTTAAGAAATAACAAACCCTCTGACATTTGTACATAGCACGTATTACTGTTATTAACTTTGTTATTCTGGTAGCAGATTTAGTGGTTTCATTGTACAGTTATGGGATGCGTTATCCGGAAACTTGTTATGCAAAAGGCATTGAATAACGGCAAGGTTTCAGTTTTAATCTAATAATTAAAATGATTTCTTTTCTATTCTGTAATAATAAACCAGCACCTGTACTTGATCCCATCCTATGATCCTTTCTGCAGTTTTCACAATCTGCTGCAGAGATTTTTGTTCACGCCATAGTGTGATGTAGCTGCAGAGAACACTCTTGATGGTGCCTCAATAGAATTAGGGATGCACCGAATCCACTATTTTGGATTCGGCCGAACCCCCGAATCCTTCCCGAAAGATTTGGCCGAATACCGAACCGAATCCGAACCCTAATTTGCATATTATGGGTGGGAAGGGGAAAACATTTTTTACTTCCTTGTTTTGTGCCCGAATCCCGAACCAAATCCTGGATTCGGTGCATCCCTAAATAGAATGGCGTGAGAATCAATGGGGGAAGACTGGCGTTGTATGTATGGAGATCCAAATTACAGAAAGACTTCTTATCCAGAAAGCCTCTGGCCCTGAGCATTCTGGGTAACAACTCCCATACCTGTACAACTCCTTTGGCTCTGCCTGAAACCAGTTCTCCCCTATCATTCTGTGTTTATAAACCTTACGAAATATTCTTTCAAGCAGAAATTATTTTAGGTGTTTGGCTGTCTTTATTTGTTCTCATGCTTTTTCTGCCACAAACACAATTGTACTATTACTACTACTACTACTACTACTACTACTACTACTACTACTACTACTACTACTACTACTACTACTACTACAACATCATATAACAGGCAATCTACATTGTAGCAGAAGTCTATGTCACATTCTATATACATTAATGGGAAGTGTTTTAGGTTGCCTCCTACAAAGAGTTCTAGTCCTAAAACATAGAAGTAAAATTAAATGAAAAGCTGATCTTTCTCTCTATATATAGAGTGTGTTAGCAGTTCACATGGATTGATACATATCTGCATTCCTTCTGAGTGCCAAAGGTTACTCTATACTTGTTAATTACTAATCTTTTTTGTTTGCTTAGCTCAATGTCTGTGACCCGTCTGGAGCCTGAACTTCAAGCAAAAATTAAAGAAAACAGCCCAGGGTTGGCTCGCGTTTACTTCAACAAAGGATTGTAATTATGGCAAACCAACTAAATAACCACCAACAATCATTTTAAGCTTCATGTGCCAACAGTATTGGATGAAAAAAAATGAGAATGCGGGGCTTTGACCTTTTTAGTAGGAAAAAAAAAACTAACCATACTTATTTTATACACTTCTGAAAAAGACAAAAAAAAAGTTTGTTTTTAACAAGAGTAGTCAATCTGCAATTAAAAGCACCAATCCATTACAGACTAGTAATAAGCATCTCCTGATGCTGAACCTTAATTAAGTTAATTAAATTACAGTGCTGCAGTGGCTCATAGCACAAAGATTTGACAAGCACAAGATCTGAATAGGTTATGGGAAGTCCATTTAAAGCCCTGTTCAGGCCATGCCCAAAGGTATACCCAGGGCTTTCACATTACACCCCCATTCTGTCTTTTTGCAAGCACAGTATGAGAACTCAGGGAGTTCTTGGGCCATGTATGCAGAGCTGTTAATAATTATCTGTAAATAGGTCTAATATATCCACGTGCACATGTATGTCATCAGTAAAACCTTCATAAAAACTTGAGAGAAGAAAAAGGCTATCGGGGTTAATGAAATGCAAATGCATTAAAGAAATGCAAAGAGAATAATAAAGGTACCATGTTAGCTTTATATTCTCTTTATATTTCAGTAATATACTCTCTGGGTGCAAGAAATACAAAACCTGCATCTTTATTATGCTGACTATCTTTATTATGCCTGTGGACTCATTCAGTGCTGACAGCTTATTGGTATAAGGGGCCAAAATAGCAACATGGTTGCCAAATATGATGTAGTTGGCTTGTAAATCTTGTAGGGTGAGGACTGTGGATGTGGTTTTCTCCTGACACATCTGCTCAGACCCTACTGTTGTTGAATTACTGGCCAGGGGTATCAGATTTGCTTAGTTTAACCTATTACCTGTGTATTCAGGCAACAATCTTCTTGGGGTGGGGGAGAGAAAGTTCCAAGACTTTGACCCTGTAACAGCTTAAAAATAGACTTCTTGTACAGCTTTATGTAGTTTTTTTTTTTTCCTTTGTGCCAAATCTGCTTGGCTTAAAGAGACAAAGTCTGGAAGGTGAATGGCATCTGTAAAGAATAGTACCTGGACCAGCATGGTCTCAAAGTCAAGGTTAGTGATTGGGGTCACTAAATGTATCATACAGACAGCACATCCTCTTCCAGTTGATTTTGTTCAATTTCAGATTTTACCAATATTGCTGGGTGTCATGGCGATGTGTGAATTATGCATACCTCACTTATGTTCCCTTCAAGGGGCATCAAATTATATATCGTTTTACATTCAATAGTTTTTCTGTTGGTTTTAGAAGGCTCCCTCAGTTCATTTTTGTTTTTCTCCTCATTCGTCTCTTTACTTGACAACCACATATGGCAAAATGCTGCTTGAACTGGAACTGGATGCGGTACAATGCTCGGTAAATCGAGCTTTGATAAATAAAAAATAAATGTAGCTACGGCCAGAGGAATGCAAATAGCAAACATGTCTTAGATCTCCTGTGTTGAACACTGGATATCTTAAAGCCATGGTTTTGGTTCATAGAGTGACCCATCCAATCCTTCCCTTTACTGACTGCCCGTGAATGCGTTTGCTTTTAGATTATCCGAACTGAATATATGGAATATGCCTGCTGGATATGTATATTCTAAAGGCTGAGAACAGATTTAATGGCTACTTCTCTCCCATCTCCTGCTCCCTTACTATTTGTTTCTTCCCAGCCCTAGTAATGTCACATAATGCCCACAGTTACTAGATCATGTTTCCAAAAGCAGCATTTACAGAGTTTTTGGTTTTAGGCCACTTTCCCTATCCTAACTGGACTCCTTATTTGTTTTTATATAAAGGTGTCTGTTTAATAGCAGTCCTGCCATTGAAATGTTTTTTGGAATTCATCATGAATATCTTAAACCTCTCAATTAGGTGCAAATTTAGTTCTGTGCAGCCAATGAAAGGTTTTTAAGTCTGATTGGTCAGTGATACCTACTATTAAAGCAAGCTTTAACAATTTCCTGCCTTGAAGAACTTACAGTTTTAAAAAGTGCAATATACTAGTGCCACACCAGTACGAACTACTGCAGGCCGGGATTGAAGTTGTTCTCTGAATACATGATCATCCTTCTGTAATTACTCACTCCAAATATCTGTCCTTTGTATCTCACAAACACTTCCATTCTGATGGCTGAATGTGTCATATTATATTAGTTAAAGCGGTGGTTCACCTTTAATTTTAACTTTTAGTATGTTGTAGAATGGCCAAGTCTAATCATTTTTTTCAATTGGTCTTCATTATTTCTTTTTGACTCCTGTCAAACTGTAGCAGAGGGACATTATGATTTATTTGCCACCTTCGTCTGCCTCTTGCCAGCTTTTAAATTGGGATGAATGACCCCATTTAAAACAAAAGCTCTGTAAGGGTAGAGTTCCACGAGTGACTTTCAATGCAATACCGTCCATTCCGACTAATCGCAGGCATCATATCGGATGCGACGAACCTGACGCAAGTAATAGGAATAAATCGGCTTCTACATGCCACATTCCTATTACTTATGTTAGGTTTGTTGCATATGACATGACGCCTGCGATTGGTCGGAACGGACGGTATAACATTGAAAGTCGCCTGTGGAGTTCCACCCTCAGGCTACACATTTAGGGGCAGGTTTATTAAGGTTCAGATTGTAAATTCTAATTTGAATTGTCGATTTGGCCTACCTTGACCCTGGGAACAACTCGAAATTCCAGAGTACGCCATCTAAAACCTGAAGAGTTCATGTAAAAGTCAATGGCAGAGATCCAGTGACCCATTTGAAGATGTTAATAGCTTTCAAGAAAAAACTTGGTTAAAGTTTAGTCAAATTCCATTTGAATTAGATCCGAGTTATCAGGTTGGTAATATTCATTCAAGTTTTAGGCCTTCGAGTTTTTTTTTTTGTTTTTTTTTTTAAAATAAGCTACTATTCAAGGTCATTCCAGGTAAAAAAAAAACTTCTATAACTCGACCTTTGATGAATCTACCCCTTATTGTTATTGTTACTTTTTACTTCTTGTCCTTCTATCCAGGCCCTCTCCTATTCATATTCCAGTCCAATGTTTAACAACAACAACCGCAAATTATCAAAAATGAAAACCAATTACAAATTGGCTCCAAATGTCACTCTCTACATCATACTAAAAGTTAATGTAAAAGTGAACAACCCCTTTAAGGTGAGACACCTAGATTTCAGGATTTCAGGAAAACTTTTTGCTCTCAATAAGCCATAGACCTCCCCATTGCAGAAGCCATGTTCATATTCACCTGTTTCAGTTCTACTATTTCATATGAGCTAAGAAGAAATCCTAGACATTCCACGTTGCTAAATAAGTTTACCGTCACGCAGACATCACTAATGAACCAATGAACAGTGATGGGTGGCTGCTTTTAAAGATTCCTACGTGTTTCCACCCCTTAAATGACCTCCTATTGTGTGTAGTAAAGTGTGTGTAGTAAAGTGTGCGTTTTAGTTTAGAGTAAAATGAATTAGATCCGTGTAGCTTTATTGGCTCTTCTATGAATGTACTTATAGAATCATTAATCCTAATACAGTGTGCTAGATTTGGGAATGCTGAGGGTTCATTTGTGCAAAGTGAAAAGCAGTTGACACATGCCGTTAGGTTAATGTATACTTTTCTGTCGTCCCCCCCCATTAACACTCCTGACCTAAACAAGGATATAGATGGGACAAACCTACCTAATTCTCTGTTAGAATTAGTTTATTGTAAAAATCAGCCCCTAATAAATAATAAGGCATACAATAAAAGATATTGACACCTTTGCTGTAATCCCATTGATCCACTCTAGCCTCTGTTATAACACATCTCATGCTCCTAAAATAACTGTAGGAAATGGGCTTCTTGATCTTTAGCCAATCACAGCTTTGCCTGGACACATAGAAACATATACTGCAGTTCCCTGTCAGGTCCCCTGTGCAGCTAGACAGGTCTCTTGTAAGATTGGGCTTGACTGGCATACAGAAGTGCTGAGCTCCCGGCTAGGGGAGCTTGAATTGATGTATGGTGCTTGTAAGGGGAATTAATAATAAGGAAACACAAAGGGCACTTCTGTTTTTCTTTTAAGTGGCACAAAGTGTTTCTGATCGGTTCCTCTTGTTTTATTAACCCATGCTCCCTTGCCTCATTGAAGTACATTATTGAATGTGCATAAGATTCGCTGACCGGAGTAACCGCCTTCCCTAAACTGTTTGCATTCATATAGACCTTAAACAGTAAATTCATTTTAGAAGAAAATTATACCCTAAACTATAGTTGTTTGTGGGTAAAGAAAGGGTCTTTAAAGATTTACTTTTACCATTGCAAAATCAATCTGGATGTATAACCTCCTTATCCTACAGCAGCAGCCTTAACCTTTGTTTTTTTACTTTTATGATCTACCTGGAGACACCAAATAATCCAGATTAGGCATTGTGCTCATCAAACTGTGTATCTAGCTTCCATTCCACTGAAGTAAGGTTATGCTTAAATGCACTAAGTGGCACACAGGGTGTTATACTCACTGGGATCTTTGCAAGGCTGGAATATACCAAGAGAAAATGGTAGTGATGAAATCTCCCATGTCCCAATGGTACTGGCCAATTATCATGTTTAACCTTTGGACTGCCTATAAACCAATACCACCTTCAAGTTAGAACACTGACAGCGAAGAGTTCACATTGAGCCTCTCGTACTGCCAAAATGTCTTGGAATGGGGTGTCCATTAGTATGTTGCTTGTTTACGAGGGTCAGTCTTCTCTGTGCACGTGCCAGTTCTTCCATGTCCTCCTCCTGACTCCGTACCTCCTGGGGAATACATAAAATATCATTGTCTATTCCTTTATTATCCATGTGATTTCAGTGACCTTTTTTTTAACCAAAGAGCATCTTCTTAAGATCTTCTTAAACTCTCATTCCCAAAGCTTCGGTATCTTAATGTTATTTTTCTGATTTTTTTTTTTACAAACTGTGTTGCGTTTCTTTGTGTGACTTCATGATTCTATGTCGGCAACCAATGTGCAGTGCTGAGAGCAGACGTACAATGTTTATGAAACCTCCAGGTCAAGTGCAATACAGTTTGAGACTGGAATGGATAACCTTACCTATCTATCTGGAAAACAGAGTCAAATGTGATAACAGTGGCAACTGCATTTATTTTTCAGATTAAGTATTAGCAAAGAGTATTCGGGAAATATCAATGTCCTATTTAATTGCAAATAGATCAAATAAAGTGAAATGAAAGTCTTAAAATTGTCTTGTGTGTTTCTTTTATTTACTCCTCTAACAGATATGGGATCTGTTATGCAGAAACCCATTATCCAGAAGGCTCTGAATTATCTGAAGGCTATTTCCCATAGACTCCATTTTAATCAAATCTGATTTTTTTAAATTTCATTTTTCTTTTTAATAATAAAACCTTTCCTTGTACTTGATCCCAACTAAGAAACCGTCAATCCTTATTTGAAGCAACACCAGCCTATTGGGTTTAATTCATTTGAAGATCAAGATTATGGAAAGACCCATCATTCAGACAAAATAACCCAGGTCCTGAGCATTCTGAGTAACAGGTCCCATACCTCTACCTGGCTGATATCTGGCCAGGAAGGACCAATTTGGTAAGTTTTTATTTCCTCTGTGTATGGGCTCCTCTAGAAAATAAGAGGAAAGACCAGATTGGTGCTTGTGGGTATTACACTTATGATGGCAAACCAGCCAATAAAAGTGGAAACTTGTTTTTACATAGTAATTCACACTGAATCTAGCTATCCATATTGGTTAATGGAGTAATAGGAAGTCAATTAGTCCTGGCATTGTTGCATAGCCTTCAGTTGTATAGCAAGTACAGTATCTTGCAATGTTCTCCCCAAGCAGTTTTTGCCAGGGCATCACCCCGCACTTCTGCCCAACAGTAGAGCACCACTTTGCAGAAGCACACTTCTATTGACTTCTGGAAGATTATTGTTTAGAGTGAAAATAGAGGCAATTGGCTTACATGAGTCCACTTTTTATGGTTTTATTGAAACATTCACAACAAAATATAATCGATAAACTCAGGGAAGCATGCAGCTAGACAATATAAACCTTATGGACAATTAAGATTCCCTCCCCAGTCCCTTGGCCAAATGTCCTGATAGAGAACACTGAACTGGCCTTATTGTTAGAAACAAGCCTGAAGCAGAGCCAAGTATAAGCTTTGTGGGGCTTCACTTTGAACAACTAATATTTAGTCAATTTATCTTGACTGTTTCCAAGACAATAAATGCAGCAGAATATCTTCCACTTGTGCTGAGTTACTATATTATTGGTGCACTCGATGGTTAAGGAATACAGAGTCATTAAGTCCAATGTGCTGATAGCTTGGGAGGAGTTCTAGTATCTGGAGGAAGGTCTCATTATCAGGCACCTTTAGACTTTGCCCCTTGTGTGTGTCTGTGTGTTTCTCTCTAAGTTAGGGTGTCTCACCATGGCAGAACTGGCAGCTTATCCAGTGATATCAGTGGGTTATTTTGCACTGGTCTTCTGGGAAAGTCAAGGAGACCGGTTGGAACTGGGCACCGCTGCTTCCATCAATGTTTTTTGCCTTTTTGTGCTCATTCAGCCACTGTGCCTAGTACTGGGTGGGCTTCGAGGCATAGGTGCCTATCTGGTGACTGCGCTCATATCTTATGTGGCTCTGCCAAGACGTGAAAAACAGAAGCGAAAATCAGAGGATGGAGAGGAAAAAGGAAAAGGACAGAAAATGGACACAAAAGTCAAAAAAAGAAAATCTTTTAATGAGGAAAACAAGAAAAATGATTTGAAGGGAAAAGAAAGGGGGGAGAAAAATGTCTCAAGGAAAGACCAGTAACAAGAAGAGGAGAAACAATGAAATAACAGAGGCGTCTGGGAAAGGTGTCGAGTTGGAACGACTAAAGTGTTCAGAAATCCTGTACATGCAGCCCAATGATCCCAATCTCATCAGCTTAATAGCCTGAACTCTAGCACCGGCTAAGTGGAATGACTTCAAGGACTGAACAAACAAACATGACATTATCTACACAAACTACAATTCACTGGGATTTTTATTTGGATCAAATGCTCAAAAGTAGTTCTCTCTTATAATGTTACTGCAGAAAAGTAGCCAAAACTTGCCCCACGTTGTATGTGAAAGAAAGTGAATGGAGTCATTGCCCATGTCTGTCCTGATATCACTCTGGCAGTTACGGAATCTGTAAATCTGTACAGAAATCATCACGTGCCACTCACAGAAGTTCTAGTGGGAATACATTTTACATTTAGCAAGGCTTTCACTGTATCAAGATGGACCCTTCCGTGTATCATTAACACAGCATCATCTTATAATGAAGTGTACAGTGCTTTGCCATGTCATATCAGTCACAGACTTGTCAGATGCATCTATTCATGTTCTTCCTCTGCTTTTCTGTTTGTCTTTTACATTTCTGTCATTAGGCTGTTGGTTTTTCCTTTGGGTTAATCTTGCAAAACACAATTATCTACTGGATTATGATTATGAAAACCTGCTGTCTGTATACAGTATGTTAAAATATGGTTGATACCTTGACTTTCTTCCTGTAGAATCCCAACGTTCCAAATAAATATTCACACTGTATTAGGGTTCTCCTTTCCTCAAGTTTTTCAAACTTAAATATGTTTTGGAAGAGGAACCTCATCAGACCCCATAGTGTTTTCTCTTTTTCCGAGATATCCCATTACACAAACATTTGGGAGAAGTTCCGCACTATATGTGTCACAACAGTGCATCATTGCTTCTTGCAAGCATTCTTGTCAAGGTATTGCTCTTTATTTTGCACATAATTCTAGCTAATGAATTTTGAAGGTAATGAGCCAAAATTGTAGTAGTAGTAGTGTGCAGTCATAGTATAGAAGACCACCTTGTAATGATCAATTAGCAGAGCAATTATGAGACATGGGTTGGCCTATGCCCATCCAGAAGTGCTCCTAGTTATATCCCTGATAATTATATTTAGATGTGCATGTGAATGGATTTTGCTTGCTGGTCTCTCTTAGAACAGTCTATGTGACGAGCCTCAGTAATATGAGACAGTATATAATGCAATGGTGTTCTTTACAATAAAAGTATCAAATCATCAGTAGATATAATTATATGCCGCATAGTCACTTGATGTGCTACAGCCACTATGCTCCTTGGGACTCTCCATTGTCTACTTTTTCAGACTTGAACTGAACATATATACTTTTTGACCAAAAACTTTTATTAGGGGAAATCTGTTCCCTATACATGTTGAGTAAAGGCTGTTATAAATAGATTAATTAAAATTGCCCAGCTCATCCCCTCCAGAATGATTCAACAGTTTATAGGAACATGTATGGGGGCCCAACTAATGGGCCTTCACAACTGATCTGAAAATCAGCCAGATGTTAATCAGGTTTCTATTGGGTCGAGGAGGCATTGGCATATTGATGTGGTCCTCGTCCATTGGTCCTCACTGATCTAATTATTGGTGTCACAATGGTATCAGTGCAATTTGGTCCTGCGTGGTGGTGGCAAAAGGAGACCCAGGTCTATTTGTGGGGCGAGGAGATTGCAGCGTGTAGACACCTTATGATTAGGGTGATTTCGGGGGTTATTTACGAGAACTGGATTTTATCTCATCATTTCAATAAAAAAAGCTCGACCAAATTCCCATTCCTGATTTTGCATTATTTCCTCATTTTAAATTTGAGGATTACTAAATGAACGCCTTAACTTTGCCAGTCAAACAGCCACCAGATGGATGCATGTGAACACACACCATACCATTTCTGAATCCAAACTTTATAGGGATGATGTATTTTATTTGCAGATTATATGATATATTTTTCTTGTTTGGATTCTCTGGTTATTAACTGTTTAAGCTGATTTTACATCTGCATGCGACCAGTGAGTATCCATGCTGTCTCTGCATCGGCGCACCATTAGCATTGATCACATTCAGGACTTAAGGCCCCCATACACGGGCAGATAAAAGCTGCCGACAGACCGTATGCCATAAATTCTAGGGCCCACGAATAAATCAGCCCGATACCGCCCACCTCAGTGTGGGCATATCGTGATGGTGTATGGCCACCTTTAAAGGGCAAGGAAAGTGTAAAATAGAATAAGGCTAGAAATGCTGTATTTTCTATACTAAACATAAACATGAACTTACTGCACCACAAGCCTAATCAAACAAATGATTTATGCTTTCAAAGTTGGCCACAGGGGGCTGTCATCTTGTTATACATCTTTGCAAGACTAGACTACATACACATGCTCAGTGTGGTCTGGGCTTCTTAGGGATCGTCAAAAATGACCAAAAAAACAAAGATGCTTGAGTTCTGCATGGCTGGTAAGTAAGGTGGGGGCTCCCCCTGCTGTTCATAAGTATGGCTGTTTCCCTGACAGAAGTTAGGGACCGTCTGACAATTCCTAAGAAGTAAATGAAGGGAGAATTTCACTGCATACAATGAGGTTTCTTATAAAAACTGTAGACATTTTTTAATTAAAGTATATTGGAGATAGATTTCTTTTTCATTAAAGAAAGTAAAAATGGGATTTTATTTCTTTGCCTTTCCTTGCCCTTTAAGTGGTTTCCTCCATCTTTTTGCATCTCAGCAGGGTGTACACTTGTGCTGTGTGTTCAGATAAAAGGTTGAATACATAACTGCACTCTCCTTTACTCTTATTATGTTGATGATGGCAGAAATCACAAATAGGTTTTATTAGCCTACTACAGGCAGAATTTTCTAGGAAAATAGCCTGCTATGGGTTACTGGACTGGGGCAATTATAGCATCTGTTATCTGGAAACCCGTTATCCAGAGAGCTCCAAATTACAGGAAAATTGTCTTCCATAGACTCTATTTTAATTAAATAATTCAATGTTTTAAAGCATATTTCTTTTTTCTCTATAATAATAATAATAAAACAGTAGTTTGTTCTTGATCCCAACTAAGATATAATGAATTGGTGGGAAAACAATTTGATTTATTTCATCTTTAAATACTTTTTTTTAGAAGACTTCAGGTACAGGTATGGGACCCTTTATCTGGAAACCCATTATCCAGAAAGCTTAAAATTATGGGTGACCATAGACTCCATCTTACCCAAATAATCCCCATTTTTTTAAAAATGATTTCCTTTTTCTCTGTAATAATAAAACAGTACCTTCTACTTGATCCAAAACAAGCCTATTGGGTTTATTTAGTTTTTACATGATTTCCTTTAGACTATGGTGCAGATTTACAAAATTCACGTGAATAATTCGAATTTCGATCGAATTCGATCGAATTCCGATCTTACGATTTTATCTGATATTCGAATATGCAAATTTGCCCACTTCGCTCATCGAATATGCAAAATTCAAGCGTATTGAATAGATCGAATAATCGAATATTCGATAATTCAACCATTCGATGATCGAAGTACTTCAACTTTAAAATTTTATTTGACTGCCTACTTCGCCAGATTGAACCTACCGAATAGCAATAGAAGCCTTTGGGAATCCCCCTGGGTTCTCATTGTACTCATCCAGCTGGAGCAGCCCCATCCCTGCAGACAAGTACAGTATACATTAACAGATACTAGAATTCAGTGAGGGTGGGATGGACAGTGAAGCAGGAAGCTGAAGTCATGGAAGTTTTGCAATAAGTCACAAACACAATTGAAGGAGCTTTCACTTCATTCTCGAGCCGCAACTTAAACCCGTGGCAACAAACTGGGAATTTAAGCAACTGGTCCCTTGTTTCTTGTCTTTTCCTCCTCTCTAATGGGCCCGGCTTCATATACAGTCGGTCACTTTTGACAACAAATAATCTGAGGTAAGAACCTTTATTTTAAATTCAGTCTCATAGTAACAGAGTAAATTAGATTTAAAGCCCCTTAATCAAAGGGGTTGTTCACCTTTAAATTAACGTTGAGTATGATGTGGAGAGTTATATTCTGAGACAATATGCAACGGGTTTTCATTTTTTTTTTTTATTTTGGGGGGTTCATTTTATAGCATTTTATTCAGCAGCTCTCCAATTTGCAGTTTCTGTAATCTGGTTGCTAGAGTTCAAATTACACTAGCAACCATACACTGATTTAAATGAGAGGCTGGAATATAAATAGGAGAGGGCCTGAATAGAAAGATGAGTAATAAAAGGTAGCAATAAAAATACATTTGTAGCCTTACCAAGCATCTTTAGATACAGTTAGTGACCCTCATTTGAAAGTTGTAAAGAGTCACAAGGAGAATGCATATAATTCAATAACTATAAAAAAAAATGAAGCCCATTGGAAAGTTACGTAGAATAAGCAATTATCTGATAGCAAACGTAAGTGAACTAGTACTAAGAGCTTTTTTCAATAATCCTGTATTTTATCACTTGCTAAAAAGCCATATTGTGCCTATTTAATGTATCTTCCAGTGTGACTGATTCATGGAGAGATTCCACAACTCCCTTTCTGAATATTTAGGCGGAACCTCTTTCCAGACAAAACTGGAATGGGTGGACTCGCATCAGCTGGAAACAACTACTGGTAAATAAAGCATTAGAGAGATTATTATATGACCCCCTTATATATTTATACATAGTTATCATATCACCCCTTAAGCGCCTCTTCTCCAGCGTGAACATCCCCAATTTGGCCAGTCTTTCCTCATAGCTAAGATTTTCCATACCTTTTACCAGCTTAGTTACCCTTCTCTGTACCCTCTCTAATACAATAATGTCCTGTTTGAGTGATGGAGACCAAAACTGTACAGCATATTCTAGATGTGGCCTTACAAGTGCTCTATAAAGTGGAAGAATGACCCCCTCCTCCCGTGACTCTATGCCTCTTTTAATACAGCTCAACACCTTATTGGCCCAGATTAGTCTGACATGACCTTTTCTTCATAAAGCCAATTTTATTGCTCCAGTAAATCCCCCATTATCATTACATGCCCCAAACAAGCAGCCTTTTCTATTCACATCAGGAGCTTAGCCTCCTCCTCTTTACTTACATTAGGGAATGTATAATTAAATTGCTGGACTTTTTATGAAAAGCTCCACCCATAAGACTACAGGCCCCAATTTTCCATCATCTTCCTTTTGAATTTTGTTTAATATACATACATATTGCCCCATCCCTCCAAAACAAAGTATAGCCTCCTATATGTACTGTCCAGTCATGTGACTCATTCAGCCATGTTTCATCAACACCAAACAACAATCATATTTCCCCTCCAGCTCTCCCATTTTACTAGTCAGTCAGCATGTGACTTACAGGTTTCCAGTTATTGGAGGCACATACATTCAGCCTGTACTGCACAGCAGATCTACGTATTTAATCATTGTCCTTGATCATTGATACAGATCATTTTACATACATACATGTGATTTACATAACCATTGAAAATGCTGACAATGTTTCCTTGCTCCAGTATCTGTATGAGTATTATTACCAGCATTCCCTTGCCTTCCTGTTAAATACTCAGATTATTCTTTCAGTGCTGTGCCCCTCACATCTGAGGGGGTTATTTACTAAACCACATTTTTTTTTTGGTCGGGTTTTTTTGGGCAAAAACTCAAACCTGTCAAGGTCATGTAGTAGTCAACGGGAGTAAATAATACAAACAAATTTGGGGTTTTCTGGTGATAACCTGACAAAATTGATTGATATGGCCATCAAATCCAAAAAAATGCATAAGATTGTTTTTTTGCTCGGTTTTTTCCCAACCCAACTTTTTTGAGTACTTTTATTGATAAAATCGTGGATGAAAGTTTGGTCTCGCTTGATCGCAATTGACCTATTGCTCTTGTTTTTTTAAATATATTCTAAATCATTTGTGTGCATCTTTCAGCTTGCAGTTTAAATTGCTTGCAGGCACTGACTCTGTTCTCGCACTGCTGTTGCCCAATCACAATGCCTTTGCACTCTTAGCAATCCTTTGCCTTTCTGCAAGTGAAAGAGGCAAGGAAAGGGTTATTCTGATGCTGACTCAGAGATGATCAGGTTGTAGGGTGAAGCAACGGGAAGTTTACTTGTGTGGTTAGTGCTTACATCACTGGCGGCCAAGACCGGTCTGCAGTAACCCTCTAAGGGCAACATTATGGGTTTTTGGATGGTGAAAATATCAGTATTTAACGCCCAATCACATTCTATGCAGTGACATATTTTCTATATTAGCTCCCAAGGGCCTGTGCCTAGAGCAGAAGCTTTAGGACCTCAGATGCCAACATAGATGCCAGCTGATATCTTGTTTAACCATGAGTAATAGATTTTACTTGCGGCAAACTTAATGTTATACTATGGACATTCATTTTTGGGAGATTTGTCATCTGCAGTAGTAAAGAATAAACAAAATATCTCTACTTGCCATGGCCCTAACAGTAAGCAACCTTTCATGTTATTATTATGGCATCTCCTTTCCTACAGAATCAAGATGTCCTCTTGTAACCTTCTTTTTCCCAAGGCAAAGAACGTTCTTTACTCATGGGTGTGAAACTGAGTCATATGGAATGGCCCTAAAGGGTATCCACCAACAACAATAAGCCACATGGTTATACTATACCTATAGTTTTCAAATACATTCGTGTATTTTATGTTCTGTAGGTTTTCAGATTTAGTCTGGTTGCAATAATAGTGTCCAAGTCCACGCAAATATCATATTCTTGAAATTCTATATATGATGACCATACACGTTTCCATCTCATATCCCCATAATCATGGCACTATGAGTCAGTGATAGTCATATAAATATAGCCAGCCTACCACTGCTTCTCACTACCTCAAACACTGTCTATAAACAGACATTGAGTATTATTTTCCACTTCTAACACATCTCAGGGAAGCAGACTACAGAAAAAGGCACTTTTGTGGCTAACCTAACAGTTAATACTAGAAATTATCCTCTGAGTTTTGTTCAGCAGCCAAAATACATAAACAGGTTGTCCTATAATACGGGGCTTGGATCTCCCGCAATCTTTTAACATTTTTTTGAAAATATATAAATTCTGAGGGGTGCAAAGACCAACAGTTTCAGTTTATTCACCTTGGTTATACAGTGGTGTGAAAAACTATTTGCCCCCTTCCTGATTTCTTATTCTTTTGCATGTTTGTCACACTTAAATGTTTCTGCTCATCACAAACCGTTAACTATTAGTCAAAGATAACATAATTGAACACAAAATGCAGTTTTTAAATGAAGGTTTACGTTATTAAGGGAGAAAAAAAACTCCAAATCTACATGGGCCTGTGTGAAAAAGTGATTGCCCCCCTTGTTAAAAATAACTAAGAACAAAAGTAATTGAGATCTATCAGTCTGGTAAAGGTTATAAAGCCATTTCTAAAGCTTTGGGACTCCAGCGAACCACAGTGAGAGCCATTATCCACAAATGGCAAAAACATGGAACAGTGGTGAACCTTCCCAGGAGTGGCCGGCCGACCAAAATTACCCCAAGAGCACAGAGACAACTCATCCGAGAGGCCACAAAAGACCCCAGGACAACATCTAAAGAACTGCAGGCCTCACTTGCCTCAATTAAGGTCAGTGTTCACGACTCCACCATAAGAAAGAGACTGGGCAAAAACGGCCTGCATGGCAGACTTCCAAGGCGCAAACCACTTTTAAGCAAAAAGAACATTAAGGCTCGTCTCAATTTTGCTAAAAAACATCTCAATGATTGCCAAGACTTTTGGGAAAATACCTTGTGGACCGACGAGACAAAAGTTGAACTTTTTGGAAGGTGCGCGTCCCGTTACATCTGGCGTAAAAGTAACACAGCATTTCAGAAAAAGAACATCATACCAACAGTAAAATATGGTGGTGGTAGTGTGATGGTCTGGGGTTGTTTTGCTGCTTCAGGACCTGGAAGGCTTGCTGTGATAGATGGAACCATGAATTCTACTGTCTACCAAAAAATCCTGAAGGAGAATGTCCGGCCATCTATTCGTCGACTCAAGCTGAAGCGATCTTGGGTGCTGCAGCAGGACAATGACCCAAAACACACCAGCAAATCCACCTCTGAATGGCTGAAGAAAAACAAAATGAAGACTTTGGAGTGGCCTAGTCAAAGTCCTGACCTGAATCCTATTGAGATGTTGTGGCATGACCTTAAAAAGGCGGTTCATGCTAGAAAACCCTCAAATAAAGCTGAATTACAACAATTCTGCAA
The DNA here is from genome assembly GCA_024363595.1 of Xenopus borealis. Classification (NCBI taxonomy): domain Eukaryota; kingdom Metazoa; phylum Chordata; class Amphibia; order Anura; family Pipidae; genus Xenopus; species Xenopus borealis. Next base: position 33,590,384 of record CM044435.1, on the reverse strand, counting down.
AGATGAGTGGGCCAAAATTCCTCCAGAGCGCTGTAAAAGACTCGTTGCAAGTTATCGCAAACGCTTGATTGCAGTTATTGCTGCTAAGGGTGGCCCAACAAGTTATTAGGTTCAGGGGGCAATTACTTTTTCACACAGGTTTGGATTTTGTTTCTCCCTAAATAATAAAAACCCTCATTTAAAAACTGCATTTTGTGTTTACTTGTGTTTACTTGTGTTATCTTTGACTAATAGTTAAATGTGTTTGATGATCAGAATCATTTTGTGTGACAAGCATGCAAAAGAATAAGAAATCAGGAAGGGGGCAAATAGTTTTTCACACCACTGTATATTATTATTCCAGCATTCTCCTGATTCTCAGAAGATTTCTTTTTGTCCAAAATGTAAAGAGCAGAATGTTGATTTTTTTGCACTATATTTGGCTGTGCCCATTTATTAAAAACATATGGGAGAAAATTAAGCCTTTTATTCAAGACTCAATTGTTATTACACTGAGTCCGCTATTTACATGATTAGATATGAAATACTTGTTTTATTTGGTAAATAATATTTCTTCTGATAACTTTCCAGTTAAAATTCTGGATTTCTGCTGGTTAGTAATGGCAGCCAATCGGAAATCTAAATTTTTGTGCTGGATTAGAGAGAAGCCAGCAACATTGAAATATATACTTTCATATTTGTATAATATATGTATTCAAGAATCTCAAAGAAATAAAATTAAACGTAGATGGGTAAAATATATTTCAACTCTAGATGACAATTAAAAGGAATATATCCATAAACGTGTGCGGAAAGTTGACTGAAAAGTCATTAATATAATGTAGAGGCATCTACGAATTAATATGGCCCAAAGAGGTATCCACCAAAATGAATTTTACAAGGGTTAATAAGCCTTTTGGCACCAGCCAAAAGATTCAGCTTGTCAATAGCAGCAATGATCCAGGACTTCAAACTTCTTGGAAAGTCTCTGTGACACTCACATGCTTAGTGGGCTTTATTCAGCTGTTGAGAAGCTAAACGTAGGGGTCGTATCAGGGCCCCTCTGAAGATTTTTTTGCCTTTAGTATAGCACAATGTCAGCTTTACATTTTATAGTTCCTTTTATTCAGCTTCATGGAAATTCAATATGTTGTAATTCCTCTAAAAGGAGAACTAAATCCTTGTAATGCAACCTGTGATTTTTTTTGTTTCTGTGAACAGGGAACAGTGAACAGAGTTACATCAAGCCCCTCAACAAAAGTAAACAAGATCCATGCTGCAAGTCATGTACATTTGTCTAAAAATCAAAAGAAATATTTCTGCAGTTATCTGCCTTCTACATAATAGTCCTCCTAGTAGTACAGTGGGGATATACAGCTAGTTCTATCAGTGGCTGCAGTTTAAGATGTTGTTTCCATTATTAAATTGTCTAGTGCTGATTCATTTGGTTACAAGAGGGGCTTCCTATGCAATTAAAGGCTGTGAAGTCCATATGCAGTACAATCTGAAGGTTCTCTGCTACAACAGAAATTTAACCAAGGTCCCAACACAGCTTCCACCGCTAACCTTCATGCTCGACCTTTCTCACAACAATATCAAGTCCATAAACAGGAGAGACTTCCAGAATCTTACGATCCTTCAAAAACTGAACATTTCAAACAATAATATTAATTATATAGAGAATGGAACCTTTGGAAACCTGGCTGCTCTGGAACTGCTCAATCTTACTAAAAACATGATTAGTTCTCTGTCCAGATGCACATTCGAAGGATTGCAAAACCTAAGTACTCTTTTACTGGATAATAACAATATTGTGACCATAGAGCCCAATACTTTATCACATTTGTTCAATCTTCAATCCCTTAGTCTTTCCTTCAACAGTTTTTACAAACTGAAGACTCTGAACTCTGTTTTTCAGCTTGAGAGCCTCAAGGAGATAAATATAGCAAATTGTAGCCTACAATCATTTTCCACTGAGGACATAGTTAAAGTTTCTCCTACCCTTAATTCAATCGATGCATCCAGAAATCCATTTTCAGTAATCAGTTTCACAACCAATATCTTACAGAACCTTACCACCCTGGATATATCTTTCTCTCAGCTGCCTGTCTTATGGTATGTTAAAGAACCTTGCTTCTTGAGTGGGCTGAAAAAGTTAAATATTAAAGGGAATAATATAAAACCACCAGCTATAATGGGTATAATAAAAAATCTCTCATGTAGCTCCCTTGAAGAGCTTAACCTAGGTTACTTAAACCTAACAAACTCTGATAATCTTATCCAACAGCTATGCCTTAGACACCCGAAACTTCAAACACTCAAGCTTACAGGTAACCAGTATACAGAATTCAAAGAAGATACATTTCAAAACTGTAATTTTGTAAAAGTGTTAGATTTATCTCACAACCGAATGCATAATGCACCAGGGTCTACTTTCCAGCATCTTACCTCTATCAGAGAGTTGTCTCTGGCTAATAACTCACTGGTTGCTCTACCTGATGATCTCCCTTTTATGGTCTCCTTGCAGAAGCTGAACCTCAGTTACAACCATCTTAAGGAGGTCAATTTAAAAAACTCTAGCAGCAATTTAAAGGAACTTGACTTATCTGGCAACAAAATGACAGTTTTTCTTTCCTCGGCACAAGGCAATTGGAGTCTGCAAGACCTGAATCTGAGAGAAAATTACCTTTTAGACATTAGTGCTTCTTTTGCATCAAGTCTGTCCATGCTGCAGAGGCTCACACTTAGTAAGAATAAGTTAAGCTCTATTTCAACCAATACTTTTCAAAATTTAACCTTTCTGAAACATTTGAATCTTGCAGACAATCAGATAGAGGTGATAGATCCTGGTGCCTTTTATGGTCTTGACAACCTGTACACTTTGATAATGGGTAGCAATAAGATCACGAGGAACACTCTCCACAATATGACTTTCCAAGGCTTGAGATCACTCCATGAGCTACAGCTTTTTGGCAACTATCTGAACTACGATTCTTCAAGTTATCTTGATATTGTGCCATTCTTTCCATTGAAATATTTAAGAATGATCACCCTGAACAGTCAAGGACACAATGGAATGCAGAATCTACCCATCAATTTCTTTGAAGGTCTGGTGGCATTAGAAAAGATCCATGCAGGCAATTTAGACTTGTCTAGCATTGACTCGAGAACGTTTTCATACACTCCGCGTTTGAGAGAACTTGATATCAGTGATAATCCATTCAAGAGTCTTGATCCATTTTTGCTAAAAAATGTGAGATATCTCACAGAGTTGCATATAAGTCAAACTCATTTGGAATCTCTGGATTTTCTTATTCAATTAAATATGACCCATCTAAATCTTCTCCGTGCAGTAGGTTGCCAGCTGAATTCATTTACTTCTCAACAGTATGCAGCCTTGCCATCTCTGAGATTCTTAGACCTCCGTAGCAACCCACTGACATGCAACTGTGACAATCAGTGGTTTATAGACTGGGTACACAATGATACCAAAACCCAAGTACTGCATTTCTATGAATACACATGTGCTTATCCACCTGCCGCCAAGAATACCAAACTGTCAGCTTTCAACATTTCTTCCTGTCGGTTAGACTATACCTTTATTTTGTTCCTTACATCAACCCTCTTCATAACCACTTTTTTGATTTCTGCAACGGTCTGGAATTTTTGGAGATGGCACATGATTTATGCTTACTACATTACCCTCGCTTATTTCTATAACAGAAAGTGGCAAGGCAGGAAACAAAAATGTAAGTACGATGCTTTCATATCTTACAACTGCCATGACGAGAAATGGGTCTTCGGTCAACTGGTTCCTAATCTAGAAGGGAGATATAACTGGAGGCTTTGTCTTCATCACAGAGATTTTGAACCAGGCAAAGCTATTGTTGATAACATCGTTGATGGCATCTATAGCAGCAGGAAGACCATCTGCATTATCAGCAGGCACTATCTTGAGAGTGAATGGTGTTCAAAAGAAATCCAATTGGCCAGTTTCCGTCTCTTTGAAGAACATACAGATGTTCTGATTCTGTTGTTTCTGGAGCAAATTCCTGATCACCAGCTTTCCCCCTACCACCAGATAAGGAAAGTTATTAAAAAGAAGACATACTTGATATGGCCACGGGAGAGAAATGCTACCTGCATATTTTGGTATAGGGTGAGTCAGGCCTTGCAGACTGAAGAAGGAGAAGAAAATCCAAACTGCCTGCTGTAGGCTCCATGTCCTTCATATAAATAACTTTAAAGACTTCAAAGTCTTTTAGTCCTGTATGAGAAATATATTACATTGGCATTAACTATTAGGAGTGTTATACTGCATGGTATATATATATGTGTGTGTATGTGTGTTTCCCATAAATAAGTGTTTTGCTGTCAAACTGTTCTGTCTATTAGCTAAACTAGTTCACTAGAGAACTAGTACAGGTATGGGACCCATTATACACAAACCATCTCCCATAGACTCCATTTTTAGCAAATAATTAAAATATTTTAAAAGTATTTCTTTTTTTTTTCTCTGTAATAATAAAACTGTACCTTGTCCTTCCAGTAGCGGTTCCTAGACCAGTACTGCAGAGCTTTCAGAATCGTTGCTATATATATACATGGGGAGGAAAGCTGCAATGAGTACGCCGCCTATTATTTCTGATTTTTATACATACTATTTAGCAACCCAGGTCTGGCAGACAATACAATGGTCCTCTAAATTAGCATATACCAAATGGATGGAAATAGAAAAGCTAGCCTTAGCCCCAGTACACCCAAGTACATTACTGTGGAATAATAAGTGTAAAGTACTGGGACAGCAGGCCCCACATACAATTCAATTCACTTTAAGAATATGGTCCAAATGCAAAAATAGACTATGCCCCACTGATGGACTAATGCTTACACCTTTCCTCTATAATGGGGCATTTCCACTAGGCCAAGAAGCACACTATGGAAAGATACAACGGCATTTCAGATTATACATTTATTCGATCAACAAACAGTTTTCTGGAAAAACAACAGCTGGTAAAGAGATTGAACAGGTTTAAAAGATTATATGTACTTCCAGTTAAAACACTATGTAAAATCGATATGTACTAGTATGAAACTAGGGATGGCGCGAACTGTTCGCGCGCGAACTTGTTCGCGCGAACATCCGCTGTTCGCGCTCGCAGAATATTCGCGAACGTCGCGCGACGTTCGCCATTTTGGGTTCGCGTATAGTCGGCGCTTTTTTTGCCCTCTCACCCCAGACCAGCAGATACATGGCAGCCAATCAGGAAGCTCTCCCTCCTGGACCACCCCCACACCCCCCGGACCACTCCCCTTCCCTATAAAAACCGAAGCCCTGCAGCATTTTTTCATTCTGTCTGTGTGTGCTGAAGAGCTAGTGTAGGGAGAGAGCTGTTAGTGATTTCAGGGACAGTTGAAAGTTTGCTGGCTAGTAATCTGCTTGATACTGCTCTGTATTGGAGGGACAGAAGTCTGCAGGGATTTGAGGGACATTTTAGGTTAGGTAGCTTTGCTGGCTAGTAAACTACTGTTCTTCAAACAACTGCCATACATTGACCTGTATTTTTTCTGTGCTTCAGTGGCTGCGACTATTTTCAGCATTTATATGGCATATTTTTTCTGTGCTTCAGTGGCTGCGACTATTGGATTTTTCAGATACATTTTCGCCCTTGATCCCCCTCTGGCATGCCACTGTCCAGGTCGTTGCACCCTTTAAACAACTTTAAAATCATTTTTCTGGCCAGAAATGTCTTTTTTAGCTTTTTAAGTTCGCCTTCCCATTGAAGTCTATGGGGTTCGCGACGTTCGCGAACCGTTCGCGCGTTTTGTCGCAAGTTCGCGAATATGTTCGCGAACATTTTTTCCGCGGTTCGCGCCATCCCTATATGAAACTGCAAGAATTAACTATATTTGAAAAAAATGGAGAAAGAGTAGGTCATATATCCCAATTGTATCGGATACTTAACTCCCATCCCATAGAAGAAAAGCCCCATCCCTACATGCAAAAATGGGAAAAAGATTTAAACATAAAAATCTCAAAAGAACCAAGGGAATGTATATGGGAAAACTGGCAAAATGTATACCCATAAATGAAACTATTTATAAGGTAATGTACGGGTGGTATCATACCCCAGCTCTCTTACAAAAGATTTTCCCAGAGACATCACCAAATTGTTGGCGATGCAGACCTGGTCAATATATTTTGCTTTTGCCCCATCATTTCTCCCTTGTGGAAAATAGTGAGGACACTTGTAAAGAAGGCTACATGTTTGGATCTTCCAAACAATCCTCTAACTCACCTACTAGGATACTCAGTCCAAGATGTGGGGAAAAGAATACAAAAATATTTAAATTTTATATTTACAGCAACACGCTGCTCGATAGCTTCAAAATGGAAAGACAAATCCCCCCCAATCACTATGGGAGTTAGTCAACAGAATAGAACATGTTATAAGAATGGAATACTTAGCCTTAGCCCATGACACCCTGATAGAAGAGGATGGTTTAAGTGGAACCGCTATTACCAAGAGCTTCTGGACCCTTAACAAATTTAGAAAGAGGAGAAGGGGGAGTATTAGAATACATACCTGCCTGATATTGAGGGGGAAGAAACCAACAGAGCTCTCACATGCATACATAGAAACGTGTGTAAGTCCTAGGCAATAAAAATGTTAAGTGACTGTTGAAGCCAGAAGGAAATATTGTATAACAGACTTTAATTGAATACACTATAACGTACGTACAGTAATCTGTATTGTGTTTAAATGAAAATGTACCACCTACCGCTTTCTTTTCTTTTTTATGTAAATAAAAATACTGTACCTTGTATTTGTTCCCAACTAAAATGTAATTAACGTATTGGATGCAAAACAATCCTATTTTGTTTAATTAATCAATTAATTTTTTTTTTAATTAACATTTTAATCAATCATGAAAAGGAAAGGGTACAGAAAGACAGAAGGTGAGGGAGGGGTTAATTACAAATAAAAGAAATTGGCAATTCAAAATCTGAATTCCAATGACTCCAATCATCTATTAGTCACAAGAAATGAAC
>CM044435.1:33513922-33549940 GCA_024363595.1 Xenopus borealis | reverse complement strand
AAGCACAGTAGCAATGTCATGGGCACTTTCCTGCTGCTCACCTAAATTCTGAGCTAACTTTGCTGAACATAGCTTAAACCTATCCAGAGCAAGGTGCATACGGCAGCAACAAACCAGAGTCACACGTGTTGGTTATACAAAGGAGCAAGATGGCGGACATTACCAGAAGTTGGCGTTCAAGAATACTGAAACTAAAAAAAAAAATGCTCAAAAGGGTTTGCCAGCAGTTGTAGATTTACTTCTCCCTGAATATTCAGTTCCTTTCTCTATATATCACCCCAAGTGCTGGGATTTTGCGGCTCTCCTGCAAAACGACTATGATAAAAAAAATCTCTGAATGGCGGCTTACATACCTTGTGACTGCCTCTAGTAACTGTGTGCTGTGACCACATGACTTTGTTTAATACGGAACGCTTATGTAAAGACTTTTGATCACCATCTCATAACAAACATTGCGGAGGGCAAGGTTGGCCAACACTGAGCTCATTCAATGGCAAACATTATTATGTGTCTATAATATCCCCCCTGCACATGTTTGCACACACATGGGCTGATGCTGTATGGAAGCCAAACAATCTAGGAGTGTTTGATATATATATATACCAGGTCACAAGCTGCAGCCCTACACTACTGAGGGGCTACACTGTCTTCCACATCGGACTTCATCATGTGAATAAAGCCTCGGGCATAGGAAACGCTGAATAATAAGCCCAATGTACAGAAAAAGCTGGACAGCACAGCACCAAGGAATTACATGTAAATATGGACTTCAAACTCACTTGCTACTTTTAGATTAGTAACCATATACACTGCTCTACAGTCTGGACATCCGCCCTGCAGCAGGGAATCACCTAATATAGAAGAGATCTCTTTATATAGTGAATAAAGTACCCCCTATTGTAAAATATAAGGAAATTATAAGTCACCCTCATATTTTCCAACATGGGGTCCCTTCATTTATTATAATACACAAGTTTTAGTGAGTCTTGTGACCAAAAATCACTACCAGTCACTGCTCACCGTTTATGACTGATGACATCACTAGCCATCGTTTACAAGGGTAGAATTTACAAGATATTCATGTCTTTTGTGTATAAAAATCTAATACACAAAAGCCGTGAATATCTTGTAAATGACATCCTAAACAGTGAGTACTGATGTCATCAGTGAGTAGTGATGTCGTTTCTGTCACATGACTCACTGAAACCTGTGTATTATAAAAAATAAAGTACCCCCTGTTGCAAAATATGAGGATATTAGAAGTTACCTCGGAGTTCCATGACTCGGCTTCAGGCCTCGTGTTTTTATATGGTCATGAAACTCCTCTGTGACTTATAATATCCTTATAATTTACAAGAGGGATTACTTTATTCACTATATCACCCACTGCAGAATAAGACTCTAAACTAGATGCTGCCATGGCGCCTCATATATAAAATGACCCCCCTGCTATTAAAGAAGAAAAAAATATGATTTACAGCAAAGTAAATACAAAGACAGGAGAAGATGGGTCAATCCATTCCATACTTAATAAAAAAAAAAATCTCATTGGGACAACAATGTTCAGCGCAGAAACAATAGACAGGGCTTGGGTTTTTTTCTTATTTGCGGAAATCGATCGACTCTGAATAAAAGTTCTTATATCAATGTCGTTTGGTAGAGGTTTGTAATGCTCTTAGTCTATATTGTAGTCTAAAGAAAAATGGTTATTGTATGCTGAACAAAGCTGTATATTTTCCCTCCTAAAAGTCTCCATGTGTAACTAGGAGTCCCTGCACTCCCTGTAGAAAAGCTCTGAATAGTAGGCCCAATATTACATTACAAGCAACACAGTATTTAAGTCACATTAGGTCAGGGCTAGGCAACTTGTGACTCTGTTAATACTGCAGTACTATAACATTTCTCATTGCTAGCAAGGCAAATAATGGGATGCTGAGTGTTGTAGTTTTAGCACAGCTGGAGTGCCAGCCAATGTTATTTTTTTTGTCCCACATTAGGCTAAAATAACTAAGCCCCCATTCTACACAGCATGTAAACAAATGTTGTGAGTTAATACTCAAGGAGATGTACCTGCCTGAATACCCAGCTGAATCCGGCTAGGTCTGAGATATTGCATTTGATCATCATTTCTAAACAATAAAACCTAAAATTTGTTTCCTAATGTATTGGTGTTTCTTCTGATTGGTCCAGTCCTTCAATAAAACAGCATGGAGTAAACATTCCCTACTGCATCTTCCCGAGTTGGATTTTTTTCCAGGCTTCTGAAGCCGTGAAAATGAAAGAATCCAAAATCCCAGCAACTGTGAATGTTCCCCCGATGATGGCACAAACCTGTAATGGAAAGAACGAGAGTATGATTGGAAACGGAATTCGCTGTTTATTAAAATGACACAGAAAATGTAAGAAGTCAGAAAGGTGCACATGCCCAGGTTAATGACTGATGCCTTATAGTCCAAAGGTGTGGTTAAAAAAAAAAATGCTAACCCTCCTATTTAGAACAGAGATTCAAATAATAAAAGAAAGATATTATATATATATATATATATATATATACTTATATTTTGTTGTAGTTGGCCCAAGCATCACCCCAAATAACTCATGCAATTGCCTTTCTCCTCTGAATGGAGGAGGTTGGGAAATCCAGTGACCAATAAACTGTTGCTGGAATACCGCTGCATTTAAACAATACCTTAATCTTTTAAACCAGTTTTTGGACTTTTGCCATTGAATTCCCCCTTCCCCCCCCAAAGGTTCAAACTTTTGCCATGGTCTGCATTAGCTCAGAATAAGAATGCAGATTTAAGCAGCAACGGACAGATACTGTAGATACTACAGTTAGTCACAAATAACTTTAAAGTCATTGTATACATGGGCTATTTAGAATTGCATTTAGGGGATTATTTACTAAACATTTTAGAGAAACAAAACTGCAAAAAGTCGGAATTTGAACATCCACCATCTGGGTATTCAGGCAGGTACATCTTGAGGTCACATAGAAGGCAATGGTAGATGTCCCTTTTACGATTTGAAGATATCATAATCTGAGCTGGGTTTTGTCTCATAATTCGGAAAATTCGGGGTTTTCGGGAGACACCACAAAAAATCGAGCAATTTAAAAAATTTGTACTATCCCGGTTTTTGGTCGATTTTATCGAGCTTGGTTTAATTAAAAATATAAAACCCTTAGGTTTACCCTTTTCTGGTCGAGGGCTGAGCTTGGTTAAAAAAAAAAAAAAGCGAGATAAATCTGAATATTAGTTTTAAAAAAACCCTCAATGTTATATTTTAGTTCACAGTGCCTTTAAAACTGCTAAAATGGGAGTTTTAAAAACTAAAAATGATCTTTATCTGCACTTACAGAAGATATGCCTGAACTAGAACAATATTGCATTTGCAGTGCAATTTCAGGGAAACACTCCCCCTGATTCTTGGCAATAAAATGAGGTCAAACGAATAAGTGAGACTGCGCCTCGCTTGGCTCTATGGTGATGAGCCTCATGTGAGAAGGAAATAAGCACTTTTGAAACCCCTTTTCATACTCAAGCCATGATCAATGGTAATGTAAACAGAAAACATTGCATTACTAACAGACATTCCTTCAATGACTACATACAATTTAAGAGTGAAACATGCATTTAGTTTTGACATGATAACTGCCCCCAGTTCAAGGGAAATCAGTCAGAGGTTTTAACACTGAATCCCATTGTTTTAGCTTGATCAGATGGTCTTAGCTTGATCAGATGGCCCTTTACATTTAATATCTAGTAGAATTAAAGGGACAGTAGCCAACAAATAAAATGGTTTTAAAGTAATCAAAAAATAGTGTACTGTTGGGCTGCACTGGTAAAATTTGTGTATTTGCTTCAGAAACTCTACCATACCTTATATAAGCAAACTGTTGTGTAGCCATGAGTGCAGCCATTCAAAGCTGAAAAAAGGAGAAAAGGCACAGGATACACAGCTAATAATATATAAGCTCTGTAGAATACGAGATTCTTCAGAATGTATCTGTTATATTGTGTCACGGTCGGCACCCAATACCAAAACAAACGCTAAGCACCCTGGTCTAGGCTCGTGCTTCACCAGTAGTGTGGCCGCCTTTGGCTTCGGGAGGAGCCCTCAGCTACTCAGATGCCACCTGGACTTAAACGAGAGGTGCAGAGCAGGAGTTCTGGCCAGCAATGGGGCACAACAGTATATAAAGTCTTTAAGGTCAATGGTCACGGTACAGACAGGAGTAGGCAGGTTTGTGGTCAAACAAGCCGGGTCGAGGCAGGCAGATAGCTAGGAGTCGTCAGGCAGGTAAAGGGTCAAAACGGGTGATCAATCAAATGAGAATGAGGCAAAATCAGAAGTCAGGTATCAGGCACAGGTCTGGTTACGGAGATCAGAGTAGTCAATAGTCAGGCAGGGTCAAACTCATCCTATCACGGGCAATAAGTTCACTACAAATGCCCCTTTAAATAATTCAGATTTGGCGCCACTGTGCGCTGACGTCATGCGTCAGCACGCCTGCGCCTTTAAATGGAGGAAAGGCACGTGGTGTGCGCACTAGGAAGGAAGCCGGAAGAGCGGCGCGGCAGGCGTCCCTGCCGCACCGGTAAGGTGCTATTCCTTACATACTGTTTCTCCTGTAACTGAATGGCTGCTCCCATGGCTACAAAGCAGCTTGTTTATATAAACTATTGTAGAGTTTTTGAAGTTTTACAAGTGCAGCACAACAGATTAACAGTTCTTAATATTGCCCTCTTTAACATCAATGACAGCTTGAAGTCTTTTGTGGTAGTTGTGGATGAGGCTCTTTATCTTCTAAAGCTGTTGGATCATTGTCATGTTGGAATGTCCAAGTACGTCCCATGTGCAGCTTCCGGGCTGATGAGTGAAAGATTTCCTCCAGTATTTTTTGTATTTCACCTGAAGATATTTGTTAATTTTCTGGCAGTTGTGGCTGAAATTTTAGTTGGTCTACCTGATTGTGGTTTGGTTTCAACAAAACCCTTAATATTCCACTTCTTTATTAGAATTTGAACACTGCTGATTGGCATTCTCAATTCCTTTGAGATTTTCTTATATCCCTTTCCTGTTTTATAGAGTTCAACTGCTTTTTCCCGCAGATCCTTTAACAATTCTTTTGCTTTCCCCATGACTTAGAATCCAAAAAACATCAGTGCAGCACTGGATGAAAGATGCAAGGGTCTGTCAGGAGTCCAGAAAGTCATTGACTCTTTATACACACACACTGATTACAAGCAAACAGATCACAGGTGAAGATGGTTACCTTTATTAGCCATTCTAACCATTTTGTGTCAAGTTGTGTGCATGTTATCAGGCCAAATCACCAGGGTATGTAAACTTTTGATCAGGGTCATTTGGGTAGTTTGTGTAGTGATTATGATTTAAAAAGAGTAAACACAGTTGTTTGACAATAAATGGCTTCAGCCAACCACTAACCATGAGTGAAATAAAAGTTTTTGTATTATTTATATTCTCTGGGGAAAAAAATCATAAATTCTGCCAGGGTATGTGTGTATTTTCATTACTTTTAAAAACAATTTTTTTTGGTGTTACTGTTCCTTCAAGTCAAAGGCAACTGGACATTTAGGGGGGAATTCACAAAAGTGTCGGGAAGGAAAAAATGTCTTTAAAATGTCGTAGCAACAGACAACAAATTCACAGAGCATTTCCCCGCCAATTTTCCGACATATACGACACTTTTGAAAAAGTGTAGTGAAAAGTGGGCGTGGTTTTTTCTGCACCACTTTCCCCGACATTTTTATGAATTACTCGTATACTAATTTTTCTTTGCATACAATTTTTCCGACACATTAGGCTCTCCAAAATGAAAATGTCGGTCAAATTGTCTTTTAAAATGTCTTTAAAATGTCTATAAATTTCTTTAAAAAGTCGTGTAAAATGTCGTCTGTACAATGAAAAGATATACGACATTTTAGAAAATTGTCGGACTTACGAGACATTCAGAGATGGTAACATCTGCCTTTGTGAATTTGTCGTTTGTAAGACATTTTACAAATTTGTCGACCGCCACTTCTGGGTTATTTATTTTACCAACACTTTTGTGAATTCCCCCCTTAGAGTTTTTCTTTAGCCCCGTTGCCTTTGACTGAATGCTACTAGATACTGCATATCATGACCTGGAAAAATGAGAATCCACATATTTATATTTCATATAAAATCAATATCAAATCTAATAATTCAGGTCTGAAAGTGATATAACTATTGGTTCTATTCAGAGTTTTACTTGTGCGTTTTGAGCAATTACTGTTTGATGAGGAAACACAACCCTTTGAGATAGCTTGAGCAGTGAAATTTCCTAATGCAGAGCAACGTTCACTGGTTTTCCTAAAAAGAGCTGGTTAAAAGACAGTTAGCAAACGAATGTACCTTATACAGTTTGGTATATATTTTTGTCACAACGCCGTGAATACCTATTCCGAAACGCTTCCCAATTTAAATGACATACACAAGCAGGCAGCATAACAAGCTAAAAAATAACCCACATCAATCCTCGGTCTTCAACAAATGCTATATCTGGCCAATGTTTCATATTTTTATCGTTCCCAGGGGCACCAGCTGCTGTTAATCCCATGTTGGGGCATGCCAAAGATGATGACAGAGTCATTTTGGTTTGAGTGTTCTAATTTGGTGACTGTGATGATCCCCTGGCTCTCTCTCTCTCACACATTCGCTCCTATTTCTGGTTGCCAGCTCTACTTAGATCAAGCCCTGTGCGTGTTTTTTGTTTTGTTAGTCTGCCTTAAATATGACTACAAGAATGACATTGCAGAGGGAAGATTATTCCTTGGATCCTTGAAAAATGCATGTGTGAGCCACACTGTTGGTCTCCTTTCCTTGGGAACAGCAGTACCAGGCAATGCTTATAAATACCATTAAATACAGATTATTGCAATAGCATAGCATTTGCATACAAATGATTTAGTAGCAAGAGCAGCAGAGTAGCCTCTGATGACTAGAGGGTCAGTGGGCAAGAGCTGCCAATGAAGAATGACATATGATCCAAATCAAGCTTGACGGTCAAGTCCTGACAGACTGGGATGCAGGTGAGCAAGCTAAATAAACAAGGGATATTATCACTTCTCTTGAGGTCATGGCTCCCCCCTCTCCGCCAGGGGATGTGTTAATCATTAATACGCACCCAAGTGACGCAGAGCTTCCCATGCAAAGGCACGGCATTAAGAGTGACGTGGGTAAGGAGCTGCCAGCACACAGCTAGGGAAACTTTGACTGCTGTAGCGAAATTGAACAAGTATGTAGCAGCCACATCATGAGTCACTTATTGAAAATAACATTTTAGGTCAAGTGGGAACGGGAGGGATTTAATAGAAACTGCTAAAATAAAATAAAAATAAATAAAAAGGAGAGGCTAAAAATATTGGGTTTTTTTTGTATATGGCACCAAATGAGAAGCATCGTTATAAAAATATGATTGAAGTGCTGATGGATACACTGATTTACCAGAGGGATTCGTGGTTTCTCATTATTGGAACTAAGACTACTCTATCTATGGCTCTGCCAGCACCTCCATTCAGCAAATGAAGGCTTACAGGATGGGCAACAGATGTTTAACAGCCCTACAGAGGCTTTTGTCACAACTGGTACTAAAGACACCGTCTCACTATACTACAGCCATATTCCTTTCCCAGATAACACTGGAGATAATGGCTTTCCAGATAAGAGGACTCATAAGACAACTCATGCATGCATAGCATTCAAGTGCATTAATGTAAAACCAACACGGTTTGTTTTAGAGCCAGGTCAAGATAACATTCTGGGTCTACAGTCAACAAAACAACAATACAAAAAAGAAAGACAAGACAACATACAAAAATAACAAAAAGAAGGCCTTGTCCATAAGAGCTTACCATGTGGATATGCATAAATAAACATCAACTCCCTCAACTGTAGCTTAATAAACACTTTGCTCTAGTGAAGGACAATGGAAGCAGTGGGCTACCCTTCTTTAATCCAAAAGACCTTTTTTGACGAATGAGTAAAACATTTCCAGACCATACGAGTATTACAGTCAAACTCCGATTTTACATTTTCCAGGGGACCAAAAATCCTGGAAAACATAAAATGGGAGTAGTCAATCACGGTTCTCCTATATGTGGTATAAACTGTAAAAAGACAGAATGTGTCAAACAATTTAGACATAAACAGCAATAATTCCCAAGCAGATGAAACTGTGAGCTAAACAGGTGCCAGGCTTGGGATAAGGAGGGATTATGGACACTTCAGAGGTGTTAGAATTTTCCATCACACCTTAGGGATAGTTGCTGACAAGACATTTGGTCTAAACACTAGAGCATGTGCGTTGGAGGGAACAATGGAGTCCTGAGCCTAATATCACACTCCACAGTCTCTGTGTCTGGGTGACAGTTTTCAGCACTGCCATGCATGGATGATGATGTGATGCAGCGCAGAGCCTTTATCTTGCTCAGAGGGCAGATGGAAGATATTTCTGGCATAAAATACAAGTTGGGCTTGGAGCATTTAAAGAAATTTTGGCCAGTTGTTACTGAGAAGAGGCAGATGTTTCCTATATACTTATCACTGTTTATCTTATTACCCGAAATCTATGGATTGACTGAAATTCAGAAAAAAGGATTTATGGAAACTAATCAAGTTGTCATTAATAGGGATTAGCTAGTTTATATGTAATTTATCTGAATGTAAAAAAAACAAAAAATCTTACCACAGCTCTTTATAAACTAAAAATATCTTCTGATGTATTTTGATTTATTGGCTGAGGATACATACACACACACTCTTCCCCTAAAGATCTCTGTGTGTCCATGTGTCATGTCACAGAGATAAAGGAAGCAGCAGAACAGATGCTTGCATGACACATGACTTCACAAAGCACCATGGATGAGGATTTGTTATCTGACACAATGGGTATGTGAGAACCAGCAATCACGTCAGTTCTCAGACCAAGCCCTCCGGAATCAGATTTTGGCACTGGGAATGAGGAGCACGCTGAGGAATTGTGTGCACGGGACAAACTGCAACTGCAGATTAGCAGGTGAGAAGGTTACAGAGCAAGAGCTTGTGTGTCATTATTATAAATAGGATTATTCCCCTCCCCTCGCTTTTCATTACTAAAACAGACCACTTCCTAAACACTGTTCTCTGAAATCCCTCCCCAATCATTAGAAAGCAGTTTGCCAAATGCTGACGTACCTATCCACTATATTATCAAAATAAGGGGTGCAAAGGGTTACAACTCTAAAGGGGTAGTTCACTTTAAAATGTTTTTTTAGCAACACTTAAGAGTGCAGAATTCTAAAACAATTTGCAATTGGTCTTAATTTCTGTAGCCCTCAAACTGTTTGCTAGGGATCAATTGACTTAGCAATCATGGGACAGTTTTGACATCCAAAATGGTAGAGGCCCTGATTTCAGTGAGTCAGTGATCCAAATTCAAGTGTCATCTTCAGTGCAATGGGGACGACTAGGGTTGCCACCCGGCCGGTATTTTACCAGCTTAGCCGGCAAAACACCAGCCAAGGCCGGGGCCGGTATTACAAATTTACCGGCAATGTAGCTGCCGGTAAATTTGTAATACCCCTTAAAAATGGCCCTTGCTTTGCCTAAAATCCAGTGGAAAACTTACCTTTCTAGCGTCTTCAGCCGATCGCTCGCGTGGCTCCGCCCCCTTTGACGACACACACCGCCCCTTTCGACGTCACACACCAACCCTTTTGATGTCACGCCCCGCCCCCTTTTGGTCCCGCCCCCGCCGGCCGGTAAAGAAATTTCCAAAAGGTGGCAACCCTAGGGACGACATATAATGGCTCAGTACCCCATTACCTCCTTGAACTGCCACTTGGGACTGGGCAATGCACGCTTATATGGAGTCTCCTGGAAATCTAGAACCTACATTGCTGGACCTTTGGCTAAGCATGTCTTACATTGTGACACACTATGCCAGAGTGCAACTTCACTAGCGTTAGAGTGCGACGTTGTGCTAGAGTCTCCTTCGTTGGCGACAAATTCGCCAGCGTGCTTTAGTAAATCGGCGAAATATTGAATTGATGAACAGCTGGCGAAGTTTCGCCAGCGTTCACCACTTCGAAGGTTAGTGAATTTGCCCCTATATATATATATATATATATATATATATATATACACACACTGTATAGATATGTATGGGATCTGTTATCCTGAAACACGTTATCCATGAAGCTTCGAATTACAGTAAGGCTGTCACCCACAGACTTCATTTTATCTTAGTAAATTTTTTTTAAAAAATGATTTCCTTTTTCTCTGTAATAATAAATCGTGAGCCTGTTGGGTTTGTTAAACGTTTCTATGATTTTCTAGTAGACTTAAGGTATGAAGATCCAAAGATAACAGGTCCCATATCTGTATATAACTAGCCACTCATCCCTATTTATGCCCCGTTTGATGATGTATAGAATCACAGGCAGCATCTTTCATCGAATTGTAAGAAACAACCACCCAATTCTCAGAAATGTAATAAAGAAGGACACAGCGGGAAGTGTTATGGGCAGTTTAAATAGCTTCCCCCTGCATAGTAATACATATCATTACATCTAATGGTTTATATGCATACCCGGGCATGTAAGTGATACAGCTTAAAGCCGTTTCAGTTTTTCTAATATTGTCCCTGTCGCCGTCAACACGGAAATCTGATCTCCGGCACAGTGGCTGGGAATGGAGGGTTAAAAGCTCGCAGTGTGATATTTGTTAAACGGCTGAGGGCGTGCAGCTTGTTTGTCAGTTTCCCATGTGAAATGTGTAATTGCTTATGGCCACTTGCAGTTTGACTCCTGGTAAATAGCCATGAATAACAATGTACACATTTATCCCAGCCAAACAGGTTGAAGGCAGCCATATCACAATGCAGTATTTGAATATAAACCAGCCAATGGCCTGGCTCCGGTCAAGAAACAGTCCGTCTTACTGGCCCTGGGAAAGGTTCCTTTTGTTCTATGTCCTCCTTTGTTTTTCCTCTTTATTTTATTAAGAAACACAAAAGGCTTTTGTTTTGTCATGTGCAAAGGAGTCCCTTGTGCTTCCCCACTTGCCTCATTGATGTGGACGATGGCTGAATGACTTGTGTGAATAGATGAGCTGCTGTTGGCCTCATGCTCTTTAACAGGAGATTGTGAATGAGGCAGCAGTGCTAACAGCAGGTGTCTCTCAATTACCCATTCCCCTAACCTCCCAGTGTAATTCATCTGCCCACCATCTGTCGGCAGGAGGAGCGCTTTCCTCTCCAACTAGATCATTGGCAGATGGAGATTATACCATCAGCACAGGGGGTGGGCTCCTTGCTAACTTCACTCTGACTGTGACTTTGCTTACAGAGAAACAGTTCCTACAGCAGGATAGCAACTCTATCTGTACAAACACATAAGGCTCCCATGCAAAACCAGATATTAGCTGCCGATAGATTAATTTGTCAGCTTATTAGGCAGTGTATGGGGCCCTCCATTGGCCAAAAGTAAGGCAGATGTTGATCAAGCAGGTTTAAAAATCCAGTAAGATCGAGCCCAATATTTCCCATCTCAAGTTGGACATATTGGGCAGAGATCTTCTTGTTTGGTGGCCTCTCCAAACAAGCTTCACACTGTCCTGCTGGGGTCCAACTAAAAGAAATGTATATTATCAGAAAAAGCAGAATAGCAGCTCCCATCCGTATGATAATGAAAAGGGCAAGATTTTAGCACTTTTGAAACCTAATTTTAACGCATTTCATCCGACTTTGTATTTCTCTAGATTTCGCTTGTTAAAGGGGTTGTTCACCTTCCAACATTTTTTTCAGATAGTTCACCAGAAATAAAGACTTTTTCAATTGATCTCTATATGCGACTGTTTTTTTAATATCGAAAGTTTTTCACCTTCTTATGTCTTTCTGAAGCAGCTCGTGGAGGGGGTAGCTGACCCTGTAACTGTTCTAATTAGATACATTTAGTTGATACATTTCTTATATTTGTCCCTGCTGAGCAGAATCTCTCCGGCAGCTGTTAGAGTTGATAAAATAGTTGCTAATACTCCAGAGATGCTGCTGAGAAATGTATCAACTGATATTACTAATTGGAAAATTGTAACAGTTTAGAGTCTGCGCCTGTATTACTGAGCTGCCAGACTCAAAAACCAGACAGGGACATTCAACTTTTAACTTAAATTTTGGAAAAATTGTGAAAAATATAAAATGGAAAGCAACTGAAAAAAGTCTTTATTTCTGGTGAACAATATGAAAACATGTTCCATTTATGCCTGCTTTAATTTAAAACAACATCTCTAGATTTATTTCTTGAATTTAACAGGGCAGGGCAGGGTTGTCCTTCACAGCTTTAAAGACCAGTCAATTCATAAATGCTTCAGATATGAACTTTTCCTAATCTGTAAACCTGAGACAGCTCCAGCAAGGGAAGGGAGTGGCTTTTTTAAGAATAAAAAAAAAAAATAGCCGCTTAGGCCTTCTTGAACAAGGGTGATGTGAACATGCAAAGCACATAGGTATATAAAGGAATATTCCACAGTACAACACACAGTGGAATGAACTCCACTGAACCCAGAAAAGCGTGGGAGCTGCTTGCTGAATTTGGAATCTGGAATCTAATTATGTTTTACATGGAAGTATGTCATAAACTTGGTTCATTTCACTGCATTATAAAATGATATATTGTTGTATGTATGGTTTTGCTGCATGACATAATGCACAGCTTCACATTCCTATCCCTGCAATGCACATATATAAACAATATAATTACATATTTGCATTGTTTACTTTAAAAAGTACGATAACCACCGTAGTAACACAGGCTGCAACTGTCAAATTCCCTACCCTGGGACATAAAGGCAATTTGTATTGACCTATAACAACCAGCCATTGTCTTTCAATTGCAAGTTTATTGCTCATGGCTGTCCCCCACTGCAACCAATCAGAAACGGATGGTTCACCTTTATGTTAACTTTTAGTATGTTATAGAATGGCCAGCAACTTTTCAACTGGTCTTCATTTTTTTTTTTTTTTTTTTTTAGGTGAGGTCCATTTGAAAACTGGAAAGAGTGAAAAGAAGTACATAAGAAATAATAAAAAATATAGGAAAAACAAAGGCCAGTTTGGAAAGTTGCTTAGAATTAAACATTCCATAGCATTCTAAAAGTTAGCTTAAAGGCGACCCGCCCCTTAATAAAACTAGGAAGCCTCAAGAAACAGTTTTTTTATATAATTAAGAGAAATGTGTTAGTTTTGTAACTGGTCACCTTTCTCAGAAATCAGCCAGTTTAAAATACATTTAAATCTTCATTTATTTTGCCATTTTTAATAAGCTTGCATGAAGGAGTGCTGAAATCATAAATATTCTGTTTCCAGAGCACTATTTCCATGACGCAACTGCGCGATTATTTAATTCTTAAAATAACATAACTGAGCCAGCCACGGGGCTTTATGGTTATAAATAATTTGTTAATGCTCTTAAAATAAAATATGGGAAGACTGAGAAAATATCAGCTGCTCAACCATATAATGTCATTCATCAGAATGCTTTCTTGTACTAAACTGTACATTAGTTGCAGTTTGAGTCATAAAGAAAGGAAGTGAAGACACAAACTAGTGGGAAGATTAACCCCAACAAGGAGAGTGACACAATGTGCACCTAGTCAACTAAATGTATTGATACTTTGGTGATGCCATTGGATTGTAACAAGGTCATGGCAGGGGAAAACAGTTTCTTTGCATTCCAACCATGAAGCCATTTCTGCCTATACAGGTATAAGATCCTTTATCTGGAAACCTGTTATGCAGGAAGCTCAGAATTACAGGAGAGACAGACTCCATTTTAATCAAATAATTCAGATTTTTAAAACGGATATCCTTTTTCTCTGTAGTGATAAAACAGAACCTTGTACTTGATTCTAACTAAGTTACAATTAATCCTTATTAGAGGCAAAACACCCCTATTGGGTTTATTTAATGTATATATGATATTTTAGTTGACTTAAAGGGGTGGTTCACCTTCAAGTTAACTTTTAGTATTTTGTAGAAGGGCTAATTCTAAGAAACTTTTCAATTGGTCTTCATTATTTATTTTTCATAGTTTTTTAATGATTTGCAATTTTCTTCTGTTTCTTTGCAACTTTCAAATGGGGGTCACTGACACCATCTAAAAACAAATGCTCTGTAAGGCTACAAATGTATTGTTATTGCCAAGTTTTATTACTTATCATTCTATTCACTCCATCTCCTATTCATATTCCAGTTTCGTATTCAAATCAATGCAGGGTTGCTAGTGTAATTTGTACCCTAGAAACCAAATTGCTGACACTGCAAAATAGAGAGCTGCTGAATAAAAAGCGAAATAACTATAAAACCACAAACAATAAAAAATGAAAATCAATTGCAAATTGTCTCAGAATATCACTCTCTACACTATACTAAAAGTTAACTCAAAGGTGAACAATCCCTTTAAGGTATGGAGATCCAAATTACAGAAAGATCCCTTATTTGGAAAACCCTAGGCCCCGAGCATTCTGATAACAGGTCCCATAGCTGTACTTTATTACAGGCCCCAGGAAGAATGTAAATGTACAACTGCCCCCTGCCCCCCACTGTTTGCGTATAATTTCTATTATATCTTATGAAAGCTAATGTTGACCTTAAGCTTTCAGTTGGCTGGAATATTTGCTTCAAAGGGTAATGCGAATTCTATCCAAGGTCACAATGCTATTCAATTTATATTATATATTGCATATATGGTATTTAGCTGTAACAAACTATACATCGCTCATTCTTGTGCCAGCATCTACTATAGGTAGGGTTGCCACCTTTTTTGCAAAAAAATACCGGCCTTCCTATATATTTAGATTTTTTCCCTATTAATAACATTGGGGTCAAGAATCATTTTTATCGGTGGCAACCCTAACCATAGGAAACATATTCCCCATTTGTTTGAATTAGAAAAACTCCCTTTAGCAGATGCTGACACTATCAGACTGGATCACGTGGAAGATTAACACTCCAGTTCTATGCTTGATAGTACAGGTAGCCTAATTCCCATTCATAATATGAATGCAAAGCAGCTGCTAGCAGGGGATGGGTGGTTTTCAACACCTTGGTTCCCTTTGAGGAGTCACACTTATTATAGGTTTTTTCAGTGGTCTAATTAAGTCATTAGCAATAGTAACTGTTTGCATTCTGGTTCCTTTAATAGGGCAACACTGAACATACTTACTGTGGTTATAAACCTGTACATTGGCTGTCGCCTCTCTGTATATTTGACAGTGATTGGACTCAAGTCATACCGGAACCAGATGGCAGGTACTACGCGCCCTGTATGGCTGTATGCAACATATGCCTAGAAGGGAAACAGAAGCCTTTTGAAGGTGCTAAGATGAAGACAGAATAATTGAAATTTAAAAAAAGAAGGAAAAACAAATAACTGGAATATATATTCGGCAAACAATGAAAGAGTTGAAAAAAACAAGAGAAGGTAACCTGTCTGTAACATCAAAAAGTCACATTATTTTCATATACAGTAGATTACACTTATGAAAAATGACATCCTTTTTAAAAACATGACATCCTGGTTTCTGAAAATACATTTACATTGCCTTTGTAGAGGTTCTTGCCAAAGTCATAATGTATTATGGAAAGTGCCACTGAAAGCAATAAACCAAATACTGTGTTCCATTGCGGACGTTTATCTACAGGCCTTCCCACTGATTTGTACCTGAAAATGTGAGCTGGTAGTAAGAATCAATGGAAAACTACTGATCCCCAGACCATAATAGGAGACCATTTCTAGCAATTTGCATCAGCAGATATCTACAAGACTGCAGTCAATTGTGTGTGTATTGCTAAAAATAATGGACTGCTCAATTCAAATAAACTACCTTTCTGCATTATTAGTCCTGGAAGCCTGGTTTACCATTTCCCCAAGAGAACTAAAATTGTTTTGATTTTATTTTGATTACAATCATGCTTGTACCCTTCGATTTTATCTTCCATAGGAACTGGTCTTAAAGGAACAGTTCAGGGTAAAAATAAAAACTGGGTAAATAGATAGACTGTGCAAAATAAAAAATGTTTCTAATATAGTTAGTTAGCCAAAAATGTAATGTATAAAAACTGGAGTGAGTGGAACACAACATCCTGCTTTTCAGCTCTCTAAATCTGAGTAAGTCAGCGACTTGAGGGGGGGCCACATGGGACATAACTGTTCAGTGAGTTTGCAATTGATCCTTAGCATTCAGCTCAGATTCAAAAGCAACAGTTATGACCCATGTGGCCCTCCCTCAAGTCATTGATTGGTTACTGCTTGGTAACCAGGGTAACCAGTCAGTGTAAACAAAAGAGAGCTGAAAAGCAAGAAGTAGTGTTCTGTTCTATTAGGTTAGACATGCAGTCACTCCAGCTGTTATACATTACATTTTTGCCTAACTAACTATATTGAAAACATGTTTTATTTTGCACAGCCTATCTGTTTACCCAGTTTTTACTTTTATACTGAACAATTCCTTTAATAATAACAGTATGGTTTTGGTCTGATTTAGAGCCTTTAAATTGCCAGGATTTTCTAAAGGAATATTTTACAGTGACTGTTTACTGAAGGGCCAGGGATGTCAAAACTTATATATACATTATACATTCCCTGAGGCAATTAGCAATCCTGAACCTGGATTTGGTGCAGAAGATAGCATGTAGCATGATGTAGAGAGTGATAATCTGAGACAAATTGAAATTTGTTTTAATTATGTATTATTTGTGGTTTTTGAGTTATTTCGCTTTTTATTCAACAGCTCTCTAGATTGCTTTTTCAGGCAGTCTGGTTGCTAGGGTCTGAATTATATGAATAGGATGAGTTATAAAAAGTAGCAATGGCAATAACCTTGTGGCATTTGTTTTTAGATGGGGTCAGTGACCTCCACTAGAAAGAGTCGGAAGAAGAAGGCAAATCATTTAAAAACTATTAAAAAAAAAATGAAGTCCATTGAAAAGTTGTGTAGAATTAGCCATTCTGTAACACTCTGAAAGTTAACTTAAAGGTGAACCACCCCTTTAATCCTGTGCATGCCGGTTGCCTGATTGAAAACCTTGTTTGCAAGACATGGCCAGACTATTTTACATAAAACAAAATAAGTTGGACCATCATAATAAAAACAGAAGAACAGAAAGAACTAAAAACAGCATTGCCTCATGGTGACGAGCTCACATTCCATGCAAAAGAGGCCTTCTTTGGTTATCTGATCGTTACATTACTCATTACGTAATGCAGCTGGAATTCTATATTTTCTTAAATAAGTGTGTGTTTTTTTTTCTGCCCGCTGGCATCATTTGGATAATTATAAAAACTTACCTCATTTTTCCAGATCACACTTTTCCTGTTATTACCCTTCCATTTCACGATGAGGCAATGCTCATTTTCACTGCTCTTTTGATAGATTTACCTTATTAGCCACTGTGTATTGGTATGAAAATTGCTGCTTCCCATTCATGTCTTCATATACAGTCGGCACAATCTTTAGCACATAATCATGGGATTCCAGAGCTGCAAACAGGGGATGAATGTCAGTAAAGCAAAAGTATTGCTCTATTTAGAGGTCAGCAGGGATCTCGATTTGAGGCACAGAACAACTTTGGGCAAGCTGATATAGGGATACAGGGGTTGTACTTTACAAAAGTCTACCCCATATGTAATATAAGGCACTAAGTTTGCCCGGGAGCAGTAACCCATGGCAACCAATAAGATGCTTGCATTTAAACAGGTGACTAGTAAATTCTACCTGCTGATTGGTTGCTACTGTACATGTTACTGCCCGTGGGCAAACTTAGTGCCTTTTATTACATAACCCCATATGTTCTTTATAACATATAGTGACGAAATCAGTACTCCCCTCACCCAAGTGCACAAACTTACAACTCCACATCTGAGTCTCGGCATATATTAAAATAGCAATAGCCTCAGCATCTACACTGAGGAATCTGAAATAAAATGTGTGAAGTGTTTAAGGAGGTGTGTGTTTGCTATAAAGAATCTAATACCCAAGGCCTGATTTTCAAGACAAGGTGTAGTTCTCCAATGTTGAGCACCATTCTTTAAAGCTGCTAAGAACAGTTAAAGGGGACCCGTCACCCAAAATAAATATTCAAAATCCTATTTTATCACATTAGTCAAGCAAAATGAACTTTATTTACACTATATAAATTATTTGATTCTCGTTTCCTTCAGTCTGGGAATTCAAAATTATAGCAAGCAGGCAGGAGCCATTTTGTGGACACTGTTATTAAGGAAAGCAATATATCATCTTAGAATCTTGTTTGTGCACCAGAATGGGGGACCCAATGAAACCAAGAAACCTACAGGATTGCCATTAACACTGATTTTTTAGATGAACATCAAGTACAAGGTACTGTCTTACTGTTTGCTATAAGGAATCTATCTATAATACCTAAGGCCTAATTTTCAAGACAAGGTGTAGGTGTAATGTTGAGCACCATTCTTTGAAGCTGCTAAGAACAGTTAAATATAAATATGGAAACCAAGAAACCTACAGAATGATTGCCATTAACATGGATTTTTTAGATGAACATCAAGAACAAGGTACTGTTTTATATAAAAAAAAGGTAAAGGTATGATTTTTAGCAGAAAAGACAAAGTAACGGATATCAATAACTCAATAGAGGGACTTGTCCAACTACCCTTTTGGAACCAGAAATAATTTTGAGTGATCTACAAGTAGGCAAGGTATATTTATATATATATATATATTTTTTTTAACCATAACTACTATGTAGGTAGGGTTTTCATCAATTTTGGGTATGTAGGAGAGAGTAAAGTGCACTAGCATCCTACGTGCAGACCCTGTTGGAGCTACAGGTATGGAACCTGTTATCCAGAATGCTCTGGACCTGTGGTTTTCCAGATAATGGATCTTTCTGTAATTGGGATCGTCATACCTTAAATCAACTAGAAAATCATGTAAACATTAAATAAACCCAAAAAGCAGGTTTTGCTTCCAATAAGGATTCATTGTATCTTAGTTTGGATCATGTACAATGTGCTGTTTTATTATTACAGAGGAAAAGGAAGATCATTTTCACAAATGTGGATTATTTGGATAAAACGGAGTCTATAGAAGACAAACTTTCTGTAATTCAGAGCTTTCTGGATAACTGGTTTACGGATAACATGTCCCATATACATACCTTTTGAGTCCAGTTTATCTGCTCCTCCTAAGGCATTGAAAGCACCATGAATGTTTTCAACCTGTAATCAGAACATAAGTATCAAGTATGGGTTTCCACCAGAATACAGCCCCCCAAAGCCATTGAATACACTATGAAAATTACTAGACAATCTTTATATTCACTGTAATAAAGGAGTTTATTCTTTTTATGTTTTATATTCTCAGATAATCTGTAGCACTTTTAGGTCACTAGATGAAAATCAAGGGGACTGACATTTCTAGACAATTCCTATAAATGTTGTTGCAGTTGTACGTTAGCCTTGAGAGCTAAACTAATGCATGTGTTTGCAGATGACATTTTAACCTAAATATGATGTGGATATTATGGAGGACCCTCTTGTTTTAATCAGCTGGCCCTTTATTAGAAGCAAGACAAAATAAATATGACATATGTGAGGCATAAAACTGGAATTCCTAAATTCTTTCATCAGAGGCTATGAGTATGCTAAGTTAAGTTAGCTTTCATAGTAGTATTTTTATTACCATCAGGGAATAGCTACATGCAGCAATATTCTGCCACGCTATTGTCATGCACCCACTGATCACTTAACAGCAATGTACAGCTGACTGACACACCCTAGCACAGAGGTTTGTGTTGCTGGCTGATGTCTGTGATTTACATAATAACATTAGGACACCCTGAAAAATGACCTTGTTACACCCTACCCTTTACCACTCATTAATCCTGTGTTCTCAGCCAGTTTCTTTACAGAGAATGACTGTTGCAGGGAGCGGTTCTGGAGAGCTGAAACAATTATATAACATGTGGTGGCCCAATAAACAGAAGCAAGGTGTGTTAATGAGACTGAATAAAACCATAGGCACAAACATGTGCTTTAAACTTCTATTCATACTTTTTTTCAGTCGGTAAGATACTAAATATAAGATATTATATGTAACTAGAAGAAGCTTTCCAAAGAGAACACAGATGCACTGATTATCTAAAGCAGTGGTCCTCAAACGTGGCCCTCCAGCTGTTAAAGAACTACAGTTAAGGAACTACAAGTCCCACAATGCATTTGCCTGACTGTGGCTGTCAGACTCCATCATTGCATTGTGGGACTTGTAGTTCCTTAACAGCTGGAGGGCCAAGTTTGAGGACGACTGATCTAAAGGCATCAAATGAGGAATGGTCATTAGGACTAAATAAAAAGCACTCAGTGGTAGCGAATGTGTAATAAATCTATTTTATATTGTTTTCTTACCTTTTTAAACATGGATGGTTTATGAGATGCCCAAACTTTTTCCTGCTTCAAGACTGATTCAAGCATATCTAACACTATATTGGAACATCCAACAAATTCCTGTTGGCAAAATGCTGCTTACTGCCCTGTGTGTGTGGGTGAATGTGTAGAAATATATTATGCAGAAAAAAATAGAAGGTTTATGGTACTCTAGGAAGCCACGTATAAATCAGACCAAAAGTAAATTAGTTAAAAGAAGATAAAAATCTTTAAACAATTATCTCGAGCCTTACGCATTTCGTGTCCCTAAGACACTTTTTATTTTTTTTTATTAACATTATTATATAGCGCCAACATATTTCACAGCCCTGTTAGTCATTAGCCTATCATTGTGTCTAACGACGTAAGGCTTGAGATGATTGTTTAAGTAAAGATCTTTTCTACTTTTTAACTAATTTACTTTTGGCCTGATTTATACATGGCATCCTAAAGTGCCCTACACCATCTATCTTTTCCGCATATGGATTGTCCATTTCCCTGAGCTGGGGCAGGAGCACCTACCTTTCTACCTTGGTGAGCCATTTTACCCCCAATTGGATGTTTTAAGCTTACATAAGTATATATTTAGAAATGATCCCACAAAAAAATATTCATATCATCTGTGCTCCCCTGTGCACAGCGGTTAGTTTTTCAGTGGGAGAACATTCTTATGGAAAGAGCTATGGGCACCCACCTGCAATGTTTTACCAAAGCTCAGCTTGTGAATAATATGTCTCATGTCAGGGTTTGCTGGCTGGGCCATAGCACTGTGTGTAGATACGTGGAAGTTTCCTGGAACCTGTTTTCATAAAACAAAGTCACAGCAGTCAATCCAAACAGCTTGCAGCAGGAAAATACATAAGGCAAAAAAAATCTATTTGGCAAAGAGAAACTTCTTTGTCAAATAGATTTTACGTCAGTGTTTAGAACATAAAACAAATATAATTATGTTAGTAATATGTGGAACTGGGCTATTCTATTGCATGGACAGGTTCTGGGTGAAACTAAGCAAGACCAACGTTGAAACGAAAAATGGGCCTAGCTGTAGCAACCCTGTTTAATGGCTCCAAAGGGTTATTGCATCCCTCCAATAAAGCACTTAAGAATGAACTCCTTGCCTTTTAACAGGAGTGAATTCTCTGTTTTTTAATCAAACCTTTTCTTTAGACAGTTAGCTTGACCTAGTTCTTATTTGACCCACAGTGAGGTGCCGAACATAGAGAGGTGGTGGTATGACAGTGCTATGTGCAGGACACAATATGTTAGAACACCTGTATTCCTTCTCATCCATTGTAGTTATTGAGGGTCATAATTATTATGATGTGTAAAATGAAATTTGCCAAAAAAAAATGCAAAAAGGTGTGTAAATTAAATGGGGAGTTTATCAAAAACATTACTCCTTTTTTTTATACAGTGAAGCCTGGTGATGTGTGGCGAACTGTGGCTGCTGTTTTTTACACAACATAACCAATATGACCCATAGTGTACAGTTCAGCTACAGTGTTAGAAGCGCAACATACTGTTCATTTATAGCTGGTGAAAAGAGCCACAACAGTGTTCAATCACAAGTTTTTATTAATGAAGGTTTTTCAGTTCAAAAGGCAAGATTTCGACCTTGGTATGTTGGTTCCTATGGCAACCTGTGCTTGCGCACTGCTGGCCTCGCTTAGCTATGAATAAAATGTGCCCCCCAATCATATTATATCTATATAAAGTATAGGGTGGTATGATGTATTAGTGTTATAATACTCTATTGTAATAAAGAGGGGATTAAATACTATCCATTCTGCAAGTAGTACTAGAGGTAGTAATAAAGCAGTGAGGTAAATTCTGTTTTCCCTTGCTATGGCACATTCTAACGAAAGGTATTGCCTTCCAACTCCAAGCAGCCCTCAAGCTGAGAGCTGTCATTCAACAGCAGTTAGAGGACCAAAGGACTTCCCCTACAGGAGACTGAGACAACTCTACTTTATTGGATAACTAAGGCTTAACTAAAAAAATAGCTAGAAATGTTGTACATTATTTTATGTGCTTCTATACCAGCCCAAGGCAACCAAAGCCCTTTAGCAGTAAAGATCTGTGTCTCCAAAGATGCCCAAGTAGCTCCCCATCTTCTTTTCTGCGGTCACTTACTGAGCATAGGGACTAAATCAAAATATATTGTATATTTTGAACATGAAAGCAATGATAAAAGGCTGCCTCTATGACAGATTATTTTTTTTTGTTTTCTGCTTCATGATTAGCAACAAACCCTAAGCTAAGCTTCTCAACAGCTGCTCAAAGCACAGTGAGCATGTGCAAAGTCACTGACACTCCTAACAGAACCCAAGATTAGTGAGCTCCTGTGCACAGATTTGTAGGCCTGAATCATTACTCTTATAGAGAAGCTGAAGCTTTAGGCTGATGCACTAAGCCCAGTATCAAAAAATACAGCATCTCTAGCTATATTCATTTTAAGGTTAGTTCTCCTTTTAACACTTGAGTGTCTTGAAAGCTCAACCCTCTACCTGAAGGAGTTTGGCAGCAAGTTGTAAACCTCAAAGCCTGTAAAAGTTGGCAAGTGGCCTTACGTTTACCAGCTTTATCTACAAGGAAAAGCATTCAGATCACAGTTTATTAAAGAACACAAAGTTACAAAACAAGTCACAGTAAACGTATGATTTAATTGCCATTGGTGCATATTTAATGCTTTGCTCTTTGAGGGAATGTCATTCATGCTATACACAGAAAGATTTAGCTCAACAGACTATGATATCACCCAGCCGGACTGTTATGGTTTCACTGACACATGGCATAACTGCTATGGTACAAACCTTGCCCACACCCCTGTTATGCCATAGACCTGACCCAATTTTGCCTCCCCATGTTAAGTGCAAATTATATGCTTATTTTATAATTATTTATATAAAAATGTATGCCCTGAAAAAATATATTGCATGGTATGGCTACGATTTCAGGCATTCTGTTTACTCTACTAAAGATAGACACTCACGTTTCTGTACATTAGGGCTCAGCTTATGTAACGTGAAAGCGGTCACCCTGGAGAGCAAAATGCTGCATGTGCACAGAGGTGGATAAAGATATTTATTCATAAGAATTTTTATAGCATACACCCAAGATATCTAATGTATACCCATGTGTGAGTGCATTATAAATTTACATACCCTGGTATTAAGAATTGGGGTATGTAAACTTTTGATCCGGGTCATTTGGGTAGTTTGTGTTGTGATTATCATTTAAAAGAGTAAACACAGTTTCACATTAAATGGCTTCAGCCAACCACTAACCATGAGTGAAAAAAGTTTTTGTGTTATCATTCATATTCTCTAAAAAAAGTTAAGAAATCATAAATTCTGCTATGGTATGTAAACTTATGAGCACAACTGTACCTATCCTATACCAACCACCTCTAATATTCTGAATTACGGCACACACAAGCTCAAAGTGATACTGACACTAAAAAAAAAATTCCAAATATAAATGTACATCAAAAGTTACCTATAGCTCATGTTGTTAGTTTTCACTGATAAAACTGCTTTTGAAAGTAATTGTTACTTGAAGTTCCTAAACCTGACTGTTTTGCCAACCTGACTGTCCCTTCTCAACATGTCAGTTAGAGTATCTAATGCTAACAGACTGCTGAAGCTCAAATACAGCAACCCCCTCAAATGTAAAAGAATTTGCAAATACTTTAATGCCAAAATCATAGATAGCATGCAAAGACAATATTATGATACATGTAAAAAGAAGGTTTGATTTCTGGTGTCAGGATCTCTTTAACTGGCATTACGTCTTTATACAGCCCTGCAGCTGAGCAACGGTCATATATACCGACATAAGTGGAATTTATATTACCTTATTAATACTAAACAACCCTTCAAATCTGCAGCCATGTGCATTATTTAGAGGGATCTTCATAGAATTGTCAATGTGACCAACTTCATGCCTTCCCATTTCATCTTGAATGTCCAGCCCCACCACTGAAGAAAAAGAAAGTAGAAAAGGATGAATCAGGAGAAGCTCTCAGTACAAACCAACAAAATGGGCAACATATCTTCTCATTACAGCTGTATTTACAATGCGACATTTACAGACTTGAGTCTGATGAGCACCATCAATGGCTTCAACAATTGTCAAGCACAGGCAGCAGGTGTTAAGGAGGAGGATGATGATGAAAACATTTGGTACCTTGCTGGACACAGCTCTCTCTGGCACACATTTGTAGCATCTCTCTGTATAGATCAGGAATTTCCAACCTGAGGCCCGAGGGCCGCATGTTGCCCAGGATGGAGATGAATGCGGCCCAGGATGGACATGAATGCGGCCCAGCTTGAAAGATTTGGTTCCTGAGGGAACGTTATGTTGCAAAGGATATAGAAGTAGGTAGGACCCGGGATTCTGCCCATTGCCCAGTTAGTAGTAATAATAATAATATAATAAATCTATTTAATATCCAGGTGTCCCATATTCCAGTGTATAGCTCCATTTGGTTATTTAATGTGTATTGCAGTTCTTTTCTGTGAATTCTCTTTACTTTTACAAATCAAAAGTATTTGTGTCTTTCATGTGTGGCCCCAGACAACTTTACTTTTCCCAATGTTGCCCAGGGAAGCCAAAAGTTTGGACACCCCTAGTATAGGTTATGATATAACCCATTCATTAGACTGATAAAATACATCCGTCTTACATTAGACTTATGTGACACATAATCTGTCAGTGAATTTCGACTGGCCGAGAAACATCCAATATCCCATAGTGACTCCTTTCAAATATATGAATGCAAGTACATTTAAGCATTTTCAGAAAGAAACCCACCGGGTGATAGAGGAGTTATACTGTTTTTTATGGCAGGAGACACAGAGTTGTATTGGATATTATTCTGCAGGTTGAAATGCGGTTGGTGAAGAAAAGCTACATGTGCCATTAGCCTAATAACATATTAGTGGGCCTTTATGGAGGTGATAAGGACGTTTCTGGCCAGTCTGCTAGCAAGACATTGCTGATTAGGCACGGAAAGGCAAAAACTTTCATTTAACCTCAACTCGCCATAGATGCTGAAGTGAGATAAAGCAAAATAATTCTAATAAACATTTAGCTCTTAATATTCCAATTAGATGCACCCAAAGGATAGTGAAACAGGCATATAGTTCCTTTAACCAGAAAAAAAGTGCAAACAAATGTTTTAATGCATTGCTTTTATTTACTTCATCGGTGGCTAAAAAATCAGGCAGGTTTGAAAATCTCATTGATGCTTTTACCAAGATTGGTAATTCTAGGTCGTATAAATGTAGGGTTTATACATCATGCTGCATTTCATGTCAACTTCTTTGATGAAATCGGTTTACTGTATTTAGATATTGACTAGACTTTTGTTTTTTAAATAAATACTAGTCATCTGACAAGTGATTGCACACCCGACTTGTAGCTTACAATAACTTTCTTCAGTACCATATATAGATACTAAGGAAATAAATTTTATATACATGCTAACCAGCCTCCTTCCAAAGAAGTTGTTCTTTGGAATGCAGAAGTAACAGCAATGTAAGGAAAATCTTCAGGCCAACATTTGCTGCATACATTCTTTTGACATTAGCTGGGATGTCAGACCTATGGACCCCAGCTGTTGTCAACTGACAGTTTCAGCACCCAGTTGGCAAACACTTGTGCTCTGAGGATTTAACAAAGATTTAATTGTCTTGCAGATAACAAAATTGCCACATAGGCCTCAAATAACTTTTCCAAAACAATGGCATTTGTAGCTGAAGTCAACTTACCTTCACAAGGGAGGTTGGGTAACGTGACATTTAGAGTCACTTCTATTTTCCCTCCACTATCCTTATCGGGGTCATCAACATAGAGCTCGTTAACACTGAAATTGAAAACAATACATGAAAATTAGCAATAACAGAGGATTAAAAAAAAAAGAAACCACACAATTTGCGGTTGTACAAAAGAAAAAATGTTATAGCATCTGTCAATCACTGCCATGGCCTCCTACAATTATGAGAATAAAAACCAAGGGTGGAAATGCAGACAAGTAGTTTGCACTGAGAAGAATACAAGTTTTGTATTGGTTAATCTTAACAATGGACTTTAGCATGATTAAAGAAGGATGAATTTGTGTGTGATATCCCTACACTGTGCCCTTCAGATGCAGCACACAGTAGCATGATATGGATTATGCGCTTTAATCAGCTTAGGGTCTCGTGTGATTGGAGTATAACACAATGAGGCCACAGAAGCAGAAAGTGGAATGCTAAAATAAAAAAAAAAAAGCTTTTCCGTTTCCCTTGTCCCTGCCATTAGCCACCAGTCTGTCTTTACTCTCATGCTATGGCTTGCTATATTGTTGGCAGCTTAATATGAATTTATACCTGTAAAAGGTTTAAGGGATTCTGTCATGGGAAAATATTTTTTCAAACTTCATCAGTTAATAGTGCTGCTCCAGCAGACTTCTGCACTGAAATCCATTTCATTAATCCATTTCATTAATTTTGAAATCTGACATGGGGCTAGACATACTGTCAGTTTCTCAACAGCACCCAGTCATATGACCTATGCTCTGATACATTTAAGACACTCTACTGCAAGTTGGAGTGATATAACCCCCTCCCTTTCCCCCCCATCAGCCTAACAACAGAACAATGGGAAGGTAACCAGACAGCAGCTCCCTAACACAGGATAAAAGCTCCATAAGAACATCACTCTATAGTAAAAATCCAGGTCCCACAGAGACACCTTCAGTTATACTGAGTAGGAGTAACAATAACCGTCAGAAAGCAGTTCCATAGAGCAGTACTGGCTCTTTGTGAAAGCACACGACTAGGTAAAATGACCTGAGATGGCTGCCTACACACCAATATTACAACTAAAATAAATACACTTATTGGTTCAGGAAATACATTTTATATGACATAGTGAATTATTTGCAGTGTAATTAAGAATTAAAAACTACACCATAAAAAACATAATCTCTTTTGTCTTGCTAAAGATGCAGAGACAATATACAGGTATAGGATCCATTATCTGGAATCCTATTATCCAGAAAGCTACAAAATATAGGAAGGCTGTCTCCCACAGACTCCATTTAAAGGAAAAGTAAATGTTTTTCTTTATCTCTCTGTAAATTTGCTCTAAACAGCCCCCCAGATTAATGTACCTTAGTCCCTGCTGCAAGTCTGCTCTGGTTTCTGTGTTATCAGCAGCTTGTTTCCCCTTCTTCCTGGTGCAGAGTGAAGCCCAGCCCCTTAGTTTACTGAGCTGTCCATTTGCTGCTGTTCCACAATAGAGAGGAAGAGGGAGCCAGTGTGTGCATTAGTAAGCTAGTTTCCCCAAGCAAAAGCTGCTACACACACTGCTCTCTGCTATGTCATAGTATGCAAATGATCTCCTGGACTAGTCCAAGATATAAGGTCAGCTCAGAAAGCTAAGGGGCTGGGCTTCACTCTGCACCAGGAAGAAGGGAAAGAAGCTGCTGATAACACAGAAACCAGAGCAGACTTGCAGCAGGGACTAAGGTACATTAATTTGAGGGGCTGTTTAGAGCAAATTTAGAGATAGAAAAAAAAAACGTTTACTTGTTCTTTAAGTAAAAAAACTTAGAAACCTTTTCTCTGAAATAATAAAACAGTATCTTATATTTGATCTAAACTTAGATATAATTAATCCTGATTGGAAGCTAAGTTAATTAATTCATGTTTAAATGATTTCCTAGTAGACTTAAGGTATGAAGATAAAAGTTACAGTATGGAAAGATCCAACCCCAGGTCCCGAGCATTCTGAATAACAGGTCCCATATTTGTACTTGTTTTTACTGGATAAAAAATCCCTGCAATTACAGAGGGGCCCAGGATGTACAATACAGAGGACCAAGTGGGTCACTGACAGATAAGCAGCGTTTAGCATATGTTTATTTTTTTTTAAATAAAAGTCATATACCAAAGGTTTTGCAGGGGGCCACAGCTGAATTTGCCGTGACCCCAGTAACTTCTGTTTATGTCACAGGTTGGGTGTCTCTTTAGGAAATGAGAGAATAAAAGACTACTGGAACCCTGCTGCATTTTGACCCAGCAGCTGGTGAAATAACCATTTCTGATTCACGCATGACTCCCTATAGCAAACTGAATACAGGTTCAGAGGGATATTAATATCTTTCCTCTGCATCAGTGGGAATTGAGTGAACATTGAGCCTTACAGATGTGTTTTTTTTTCAACTTCAAGAACTGGGTTAGTACAAGGACAAGAGCTGGCCATGCCAAGGAAAATGACCAGTTTATCACAAGGCTACTGTAAAATAGTCACTCTTCTCTGTATGTCTTCTCAGTAGCTAAAAGATAACAAAACAATATTTGTAAACTACAATGGCTGCAATATTCTTTTTTTCCACCTCCAAAGTTGCAATGGAAAACTACTCTACAAATCTTTCTTGCCAAGGAATCATAACTGAATGAATAATTAATTACTCAATATGTTAATAAAAGCTATTATGCAACACTCGGGAATGTGCCTATTTGCAAAGTAATACTTAGGTTCGGATTATAGAGGTATACGCCACCTATTACTCATTTGATATACAGAAACTGGGTCAGGGAGAGGAAGTCTCAATGGAGTGGATTACAAAAGAGAAAACTAAGCCTATATTGAGAAAAAGAAAGGGTGGAAACAAATCTATATTATCTAAAAATATATTATATAAAAAGAACATCTAGCCTAGCCAATACCTAGCAATACCTAGCCAAGCACAAAAAAAGGCATAGGTCCTTGGCAAACACCCCCTGCTGGATGGCATGAACTGTTTAAGAGACCCCTTTTTATTCTGGTCCTTAAAATATAAGCAGCTCATATACCAACCGCCATGTTGTAAAACTGATGCCTCCCAGATAACCTAGAGACAATTATTAATTACTTTAATTTAACCAACCTTAAATAATCTGTTTTAGGTTCTCCAGGAGGTTAGACCCTTGCCAAGGGTAGGAAGTCATCAATTAAAGGACATGAGGTGTCACTTCCATTTGCAAAAACTTAAGAAAGTGTTATTAAAGGTAAAAGAACAGGTGACATTTCTGCTCTTCTTTTAACCTTGAATATGGTGAACAATTTTGTATATGTATTTCATTGAATGTATGTGTAATGTTCATTTAAAAATGGGCCTGTGCATATGAAATAGCAGGTATGATGCAGGCATATTGGCAGTTCCTCCAATAACTGGAGCTGCTGTCTGCTGGAGCCTTGCCCATGTGCTTGTTAGCATTGGTCCTTTGTCAATGTTGCTACCACTGCTTATTTATTTAATGATGCTAACTAGGAATCTACTGGGAGTGAATACCCCTCCTGTCACCTCCTTAAACATTCCCAGAGCACTCTTTTTCCTATAGTGAGATGTGATATTCTTTATTATTGCAAGTACTACCATTTCTAACAATATTCTACAACATTTGCACCCTCTTGATGCACATGGTTTCACAGGTGCAAATAAAAGGTGCATGGCTGAATGTATCCCCCAGTTAAAGGAGAATTCAACCCTACATTTAAAAAAAAAAACCCTACCCCCATCCCCACCAAGACCCCCTCCCTCCTCCCCCCAGTCTAAGTGATACCCCGGGCAAATGCCCCCAAGTCCAAACTTACGTCTCCATGTAAATGTAGGGTTGAATTCTCCTTTAATGACAGTACACAATGCTCCCTTGTGCCATAACATGCTGCATCTTGCACCGTTAGTCAGAGTAATATGCATAATAAGACTGAATGTATCTCATATTTTATTAAAAAAAACACCACAACCAAACTCCTAAGCATGATTTTTATTTTATTTAAACTCAATCTAATTGGATTATCCAGAAAAAAATTATAAAATTGAACAAAAAACCCAAATTGCTCTGTTTTTGCCCAAAAAACCCAGAAAAAGTCAGATTTTCTAAACCCAGTGCAGACCACGATAACTTCAAATTGAGATACTGTAGGTGCCTCTCCTATTGACTTATACAGGACCTTGACAGGTCGGAGATGGTGGATTTGCGGAATTTTGCAGCAAATATTTGAGTTTTTGCCCCAAAAAGCCCAACCAGATAAACTAGAGGTTTACTAAAGAACCCCCTTAATGTGCTGATGCTTGGTTCAATCACAAAATACTTGTACAAGCATTTTTTATGCAAATGGGTGCCTATTCTGAAGCCTAGTAATAAATGAGGCTCATAATTGTCCATAAAAAAATGAAGTCCATTCACCTCGGAAGTCTAAAGTGCAGAAGTCTATGATGTGGTATAATGAATGACAGGCTGACTACTTCTGTTTTCCTCAAAATTGCAATAAATTGTTTTAAGGAAGCAGTACACTTTCATCATCCAGGTATAACCCTTTAACCTGAATCCATGAGAACAATAGTATCTGAATATGCTGTGACTAATTAATTGGTAGCAGAATAACTTTTTTGGTGTCAGAATGTAAGCGTTTTCCAATGCCATGTCACATAGTCATACAGGTGCCAACTCTCAACTTCTATAAACCATGCTCTAACAAAGCTGTTGGTGGCCAACTGTTCTGTGTGTAGTGTGGGTCCATATTGTGCTGTAATGGTCACTACCAAACATACAAAAAAGCCATAATGTGAAATCGCTTGCAGTGAAAAAGCAATGAAAATTCGCCCAAGTGTACATGAATTAAGTTTTTGTGTTTAGATCCTGTTTAAGTCAAAGGAGTTGTCCCTTTTCCAGTTTGAAAATTTTGTGGTCTGCGCTGGGTTTAGTATGATAATGCGAGAAAACTGTAACTTTTTTTTCAACAATTTTATTGAGACTTTTCCCAAACCATATTTTTGGTTATTTCATTAATAAATAAGGTAAAATTGTGGTTACAAGTTTGGTTGAGTTTGTTTTATCAGAGTTATGAGAAAAATTGGAGTTTTAGGAGAAAACAAACCCTCAGTGTCCATTAGCGAATCTGTCCAAATAATTCAAGAAACAATGGAAAGGCAAAAAAAAGTGAAATTTTTTTTACTTGTGTGACAAATTTTACTCTCTCCAAATGCAATGTCAGTCGATCAAAAGTTTTTAGTTGTGGCAACTTTTCTTTGTCTCTGCAACTTTTTTGTCCAAATGCATTTAAGTCAATGTGCGGTTTTACTTCTGGCTGCAAATTTATCCACAGCAATTTTTTTGCCGCAGTTTTGTGCAAATATTCAAAGATAGCAAAATACTCCTCGAATTAATTTTTGGCAAAACATTTTGCTCATCACTAGTGACAATCTAAACAGCTTAAGCTGATCACATACCAAAAAAAGGGAAAACATGAAAGCTGAACATAATGGGGAAATCTTGACATTACGCCTACAGTTCCTGCACATAGAGAAGTGTAACTGCTTGGATGTCAGTAAGGTTTCAGAAACGGAGCGTGGGGGTATCGAAATTGCAGCACTCAACTATTTAAATTTACTTATAGCTGTAGGTCATGCAGATGAAATTCTATAATACTAGTATACTGTACTAAACCCAGTGTTAACTTTTTTTGAAGAGCCAAATTAAACAAACAAGCTTTTTGGC
Source organism: Xenopus borealis (assembly GCA_024363595.1). Taxonomy (NCBI): domain Eukaryota; kingdom Metazoa; phylum Chordata; class Amphibia; order Anura; family Pipidae; genus Xenopus; species Xenopus borealis. The sequence goes on along the minus strand of CM044435.1, from coordinate 33,517,920 downwards.
CCATAAAACAGCATGGTCTGCAAAATTTTAATTGTTATTTTATAAATATCCCCCAAAAAAGCATAATTACTCCGTAAACACTACACATAGACAACATAATGCTGCCAATCCAAAAGACTGAGTAAGGCTTTCATCACAGCAAGTGGCATTTGCTAGGTGTGCAGAAGGATGATTGCTTGGCAAGCCCCATTCCTACGTAGGCACCCTGACATTACAATGCCTAAAATACGTGCTTTCTATAACTGTTTAGGGAATTGGGCAACCCTTTTTAAAAATAGCATTATTATGAAGTTAGACATCAATGAGCAGAGCCAATTACTTAATAGCGATGTACCACTAGTTAAATATACAGCCTAATTTTGAAAAGTTACATGGCAGGCATATGGAAGAAGTTAGACAACTCAGGGATAACTATTAAATGAATCTGTTCTATGTTTGGTTTCCTACAGGACAACATGTGCTTATTATTATTTCTGTTTCATAAGAAAATAAATAATTGCACTGTAAACATAAACCAAGCACATAGCAAACAGCACAGTAATATTACTGGGTGGAGCAATGTTGTCCTATATTTCTTTCCAGCCATTTTTTCCTTGGAGACCATTGATTATAGTAAATGAAAAGATAAAGTCAGTGGGGTTGCCCAGTGTTAGGCAGCCCTTATAATAACTTACTAGATCCTCCAGAGTGGCACTAAATGGGCAAATCCAAGGTGCTGGGCCCAAGGTCCAAAGACTGAATCATGATAAAGCGCAGATCCAACGGGACAGGGTGACAAACATAGGGATACATGGTTAGCAAATTGTCTTCACAGGAATTCATATATTTGTTGCTTAATTCTGACCCTTTTATTTCTACATTCATGTGGTCCTTCTCAGAAGTGTTTTTAATCGTAAAGACAATTAAGTGGGCACTGAAGTTAAAACATACTTGTCACACACAAAAACACAGATGATCCATTTTGCAGAGAGTAGGTTATAAAAAAAGGTGCCACGTTGGCTATGAGAGCAGAGTTAAATTCAGTGGTTCACAATTAGGGTTGATTATTTACACAAACAGTGGACTGGACAAATTTTCTGAGGGCCTGGTATTTGCCTGGCAAATCTATAGCCTCTGTGCCAAAGACATTCCCAGGCAGCATGACAAGATAGTTTATACGTATATTTATTTTAGTCCATTTTCTTTATACTAGATACTGTACATAACATGGATGAATGAAAATCTTTATATGCATACTAGTAAGTTGAACAATTTTTGGAAGAAGGTTGTTCAGGCAACCAACAAACAGTACTCATAGTCAGCTAAGTAATCATAGTACTAGGGTACAACGTCTCCAGACCTGAAGAAATATCACAATACTATGATAGCATTCTCAATAAAGTAAAAATGCTTTATTTCAAGATATTCAGTATATATTCCGATATAAAAAAAAATGTATGTGAAATGCCTAACACATCAGGCATAGAGAGAAACCTGTATCCTCTGGTATACCCAATGTAGACATACAGATGCAGCCACTGGGATTTGTGAGTTAAATGCGTCAGCGCTGAGTGTGTATACTACTGCCAGATGCTGTAACTCCTATGATTATTGCCTGAAGAAGCGGGTCTGAGCCCGTGAAACGCGTTGTACTGATTGGAGTTCGTTAATAAATTTTGACTGCTTAATTACAGTCGTTTTGTGTCTGCTTGGAGGAGGTAAGTCCACCACTGCCTCCTCTGATTATCATGTTTTGGCTTTTAAACTCGTTTATATCCTTTTATCCTTTTGGTGCCTCTGTTCTTTCTATACAATGTTTTCAGTATAGTTAGTTAGGCAAAAATGTAATGTATAAAGGCTGGAGTGACTGTAAGTCTAACCTAACAGAACAGAACACTACATCTTGCTTTTCAGCTCTCTTTTGTTTACACTGACTGGTTACCCTGGTTACGAGGCAGTAACCAATCAAACTAACTATATTAGAAACATTTTTTATTTTGCACAGCCTATCTATTTACCCAGTTTTTATTTTTACCCTGAACTGTTTCTTTAACATATTAGATTTTGCTCCCAAAGAACGATAGTTAGACGTAGATATCAAGGTAATGATTTCATAACTGGAATGTGGGACAAACATACTGTACTATCAGAAAATGTGTTCATAATGGCTCTGCTTATTAAATGGCCATAATTAACCCAATAAAAGCATTTGCAGCAAAAGAGCAGTGATCACCTGAATAGCAATCTGATGTGTAGGTTTAAAAATGGGTCAGATACTTACAGCAGCTATGGTTATCATTTTATTGCAGTGATGAGCAAGGAAGAATTGCAAGCATTTGAATAGTGGCATTCCTTACAGGCTGAATATATCTGCTTTCAGAAATTTTCTCTATGATGCAACAAAGACGTACAGTACTCATTATAAACATGTAATGTAAACAGACACTTCATTCATACATTTCCTTATCCTATTCACTCAGTATCCAAAACTGTTTTTAAATTCTACATATATGTGCTAATTCGGGTATGGTTTTACATATAAACATGTACTTGTCCCTACAAGCACTCCTACCTGAGATTTTCTATTCTTGACATTCTTTAAAGTGGCCAGGATAAATAAAAAAAAAACTCACCTCCACTAGAGGTGGCCATACATGGGCAGATGTAAGTGGACAATTCTGCCTGTGTATGGCCTCCCTGATAGATATCTGAGCAAGAATCAGCCAGATGTCAATCAGGCAGGTTTAATTTTTTTTAATTGGATCAAGGTTCGCATCTGCTCCTTGATCTAACCCCTGGCTTATGAGCAATTAGGATCCAATCATTGACTCAAGGCCCAATGATCGATATTTTTTCAAGAAAGAAAATTAAGGAGGCAATTAACAATGCAGGACATAAACCTTTGATTGGAGGAACCAAAGATAGCCAATATCTACTAGTGCTAGAACAATGATCCTCAACCACTCACTCGTAAACATCATGTTGCTTGCTAGCTCCTTTAAAGATGCTCACAACGGTCTCAAACATTCACATTTACCACCAAATACAGGCTATTGCACTATGGTGGTCCACACTCCACAGCCAATCACAGCCCTTATTTAGCAACACTGGGAAACGTTTTGGCTATGGCTGCCCAAGGCTTCCTTCACTTTATTGTTAACATGTCTCTCAAGTAGAAAAGGTTGGGGTCCTGTGTGCTAAGGCTAGAGCTTAAATCATTCAGAAAAATACAACCAAAATACAATCAGAATATACAGATATAAGAAACGGGTTTTTAATTAGCAATGCACACTATTTTTTTTTAGTTATGTTTTTGATATTTTCACAGGGCATATGATGTACAAGTACCAAGTAAGCTATTGTTAATTACTTCCTATGCTTTTAGAAATATAAATGAGAACATTGTTCTGAAACAGGATCAGTTCGGAAGCGACAAATTCTTGGGCCAGCTTAATTCTTTGTGACAAGCAGCTTAGTCCATATTAGCACTACATTTGCAGTGGGAAAATAACTTTAAGTGAAGGTAAACTTTTATGTAAAGATGAAAGATAAACATATGCACAGCAATACTGCACCCCCCATTATTTGCTTTGCGTGAAAGAAAACCATGAACCACTTTACTGAAGACAGCACAAGAGTTATTTTCTAAGAACTCAAATTAGTTTACCATATTAGGGACTGTGCCCATTAACAAGATCCAATATTGTGATTTTTATAGGATTAGGTTGGAATCAAGAATTTTCTTCTGCAAGTTTCTGTAATGATTCATTCACATCCCCTGTTCATCCTATCAATGAAATGAATCAAAGGATGGTTGTACATCTTCTAAACAACCACAGCAGCACGTTTTTGCTTGCAACATAACTTAATGAGTGCAGAATGGAGCAGTCATAGGGGCTTCTGGAAGAACCCTGGGATTTAATTACTTTAACCAAGAAATAAATTGAAGATTAGTTTTATGTGTATCCAATATATACAATTGACTGCAGTGTCCCCAGTAATCTAATCAGCCCCTTATT
>CM044435.1:33487533-33505929 GCA_024363595.1 Xenopus borealis | reverse complement strand
GTGCCTTATCTCTTGGTTTTGCTTTACAGACAAGGTCATAGAGGTAGAAATAAACCAACAGTAGAAAACTCAAAAACCACAAATAAAAAAACATGAAAACCAGCTGCAAATGGTCTCAAAATGTCACTCTCTACATCATACCAAAAGTTGATTTAAAGGTGAACAACCCCTTTAATACAACTTGTGGTGGATTCTTGGTTTTCTGATCTCGAACGTCAAGGGCTCAATATCCTGCAGTGATGTAAACAAAAGGCAATAGACACTATCTCAGACCATTGCGATCTCATAACTACCTTTTCAGTTAAAAAGTATGAAATAACTGTTACTTTGAGATAGAATGTAGAATACAGCTAGGGTTACACAGATAACAAGGCTCAAGGTGGCCATAGACATAACAATTACGATCTTTCTTAGAAAAGATCTTTCCAAGAAAGAGTGTTCGTTACAATACACATGCGTAGAGCTGAACTGTCAGATATACAGGTGGAAACAATAGCATTCTACCTGTATCTGACGATTCAGCACTAACAAAATTTTCTGTCCAGCCCGATCAAGGAGCTGATTGATATCCAAGTCTTCTGCCGAAATTGGTCAGCTTTTTTCCCCACCATACCCGCACTGAATATCATATGGTGGCCATACACGGGCTGATAAAAGCTGCCGACAGACTGAGTCTTATCGGCCCGTTAGTGGGGCCCTCCGATGTGTTTCCCTTATCGATATCTGCCCGAAAGTCGGCCAGATGTCGATCGGGCAGGATCGGGCAGGATTCAAAATCCCGTCGGATCGTTGATGTGGTCCCACGATCTGACCAGCAAAACACTTAAAAGTGAGCAAACTTGTGAAAATGTAAGTAAATAATAGTTTAGGATTATGGTTTTTCTTGAAAATATGGGAATGTTCCCCCTTTCTACAAATATCTGTGCCACAAAATCCAGTCACCCTTCTACAGATGCAGCCATCACCAATTAAAAATGTATTTACAAAGTTAGCTCAGTTTCACAATTAGCAGCTCCCCTAGATTAGCTCATTGCTCAGCAGTCTCAAAAGCGGAGACAGGAAGGGAGGAGAGGAAAAAGTAAATCAATGGGGCTGTCCCCTGTGGCTGATTATGCACAAGCGTATCTTTGCACGATGACCTATTTTATCTCAATCACAAGTCCCAAAGCCCAAATAATGACTGAACGTGAAAATGGAAGTACTGCATAGCAAACGTGAATTTCTACAGTTAATTTATATTTAACTTTAAAAATGTCCTGTGTTTTTCAAACATATCTGGCTGTTACGCAGGTCACATAAAGAAGTTGCCAAACAAGCAGATCTCTTCCCAATAAGTCCTACTTGAAGGCTGTGATATTGCACTGATCCAATAGTGGGCCCTAGGGCCAAATCACAATGAAAAGAAAACAGGTGGTCTAAACGAGGACCACATCAATGATCTGAATTTCGCCCAATCAACATCTGCCAGACTTTCAGCCAGATATCGATCATGGAAGCCCGTCGGAGGGCCCCATACACTGCACAATAAGCTGCGGACTTAATCTGTCTGAAGTTTATATCAGCTTGTGTATGGAGAATGAATGTTTAGAGATACACAACTGCTATCATATGAAATATTTTCCAAGGGTCCCTTATCACAGGGCTGGTGCCTTTAATATAAAATTAATTTACTATTATATAATATAGTTCAGAGCATCTCTCGTTTCTGACTGCATGAACGTTGTGATTACACCCTCATTGCACCCCTGCTGAATAGTTTAAAATAGTTTAGTGGTGAAAACAACTTTCCCTTCTGCTAAAGTTTATGCTGGAGCAGTGGCCTGCTCCATGGGATGGCTCCCATCACGCCAGTTGTTTTCAGGCAATCCCTATGGTGGCTAATAAAACAGGTAACCAGTTGCAGGCAAAATTTCCTTTAGAAATGGATATAGACATACTAGAATAACATGAAAATGAGTCTAATATGGGCCATATCAGGAATGGATTTGTTGCAGCCTGCATATAAAAAAGTCCATATATGAATAAACAATACCTGTAAAAGCAAGGGCATATCAGCAGCTTTATACAACAAATAAACCATAGTGACAAACGTGGATCATTTTCTGGGATTAAGTGAAAGGGGGAGAAGTTATAGGTATACGGCCCATGAGGCAATTTGATTATTTCTACTAGTATTTTCAGTCAATGGAAAACTGAAGTTGTGTGCCACTGCCTTTCTATGCTCTTCTAGTGACAGTGCCCATAAAAATATATATATATCACATGCAGAACCATTTATATTGACCTGTCCACTGGGGACAAAGGTCTTTTGGGACAGTACGGTGTTTTAGAGTCCCATGGGTCTCTAACCAAGACCTGTGGACAATTCTCGATCCTCCCAGACCCGGATGTCAAATATTCCTATTATATTTCCCTGATATCTAGCCCTTCCTAGAAGTTCTGAAAGAATTGTGTTAATAGAACGGTGGTGATCTGGGATTAAAGGGCTTGTAAGTAAAATAAATAAAAATATATATATATATATATATATAAGTGAAGTTGCTCCTCCGTTTTTATAGAAGTCAGCCAGTAAAGAAAAATATTCCAATATGCTGATGCCTCTTCCATGGGGATGTATGAAGCATCTGCAGGTCATGAAGAGAGATGGACCACAGATCTCTTTAACTTTTCGGCAAATTGACTTGTCCAGACAATCAGCCAAATTAACATACCAATGCAATTGGACTACCCATCCTTTAAGAGATACTGGAATATTATATTCAATTATTATTATTTCTTTACCCATCCCCTGACCAAACAAAAACTTAATAATATTGCAAAAGTGGGCACAGACAACAGATGACTGAGGCCAAATACAATGGGTGCATGATCTGTTTTGCTCACCAAATACTTACATCTCGTTGGCAATAAATCCAGTGAGCTCAGACAAGAAGAGGAACGTAATAAACATACAACAGCAGATGGAAACTGCAAGACAGAAAAACAAGAGCATTAGTCGCAAATGGAAACAAATACTGCAGGACCCTTAGGTGTCTTAAGTCTAGTCACCATCATATGAGAATGAGTAGAGCAAACCAGAACAGTATGTACTTTTCCTAACCAAATATTGCTCAAATGGATACTGGGACTGAATCATCTTCTATTTGTGTGTGCCTCAAAATAATACACCTTTAGCTTTTCCCACATTCTATAGGAGAGAGAGTAAGAAAGAACAAATGTTTCAGACGTTTCACCTACATAAAAGAATACATCATAATACTAGAATAAACCGACATGTGAGTGATTGAATTTAATTTCCAATACATGTTTTATAAGACATAGGTATTGCTAGCCCAGTAGGACAAATGGTTTCATTCCATCTCAACCTCATACTTTCTTACAGCTGATCTTTCCTCCTCATTATTATAAAGGATTTATAATGCCCTTACCTTTTCCTTATTTTATCCTTATTCCTTACTTTGCCTTCTAACATTATTGAACACACGTTACCAACTGCTCCCACTACTATTTCGTTGAGTTTCTCCTCCTCTTTATGCTCCTCGTGTAGCTTTTTGTGACTTTCTTATTCTGCTTATTACATAGTATAAGGTAATGTAATACAATAGAACCCCTATTTTACATTTTTCAGGGGACCAGAAAAAATGGTGTAAAATCAGGGAAAATGTTAAATCAGGAGTATGCATTATGTATTGTATATTTATATAATAATAAAATAAAAAAAACAGTGTAAAATGAGGGGTAGTTCGCTTTTAAGTTAGCTTTTGTATGGTATAGAAGGGCTAATTCTAAACATATTTTCAATTGGCCTTCAGTTTTATTTTTTTTTATAGTTATTAAAATATTTGCCTTTTTCTTCCGACTCTTTCCAGCTTTCAGATGGGGGTCACTGACCCCATCTAAAAAGACAAATGCTCTCTAAGGCTGCAAAGGTATTTTATTGCAACTTTTTATTACTGATCTTTTTATTCAGGCCCTCTCTTATGCATATTTCAGTCTTTCATTCAAATCAGAGCATGGTTGCTAATTTGGACCCTAGCAACCAGATTGCTGAAATTGCAGATCCTACGAATAAAAAGCTAAATAACTCAAATGACTAGAAATAAAACAAAATGAAAACAAATGGCCTCATAATAGCACTTTCTATATTATAATAAAAGTTAATTCAAGGTGGAACGACCACTTAAAAATTAGGATATGTAAAATTAAGGTTACACTGTATAACATGACATTTCTTATATTATATGTAAAGGCAAAAAAAATAAAATCAAATTTTTACTTTCTTTAATGAAAAATAAATCTATCTCCAATATAATTAATTTAAAACATGTGTACCAATTTTATAATAAACCTGACTTGCTCTGATAACTGCAGATAAGAAACTTCAGATTGTTCCTTACTGCTCTGCAGGGAAATGATCATACTTTCAAATGGCAGGGGGACCCCCCACCTTACTTCCCTGATCTTGAGCAGCTTTTTTTGTTTCCCTGTAGAGCAGCCTGGCAACTGTGTAGAGATTTGTGTCCACAAACCCAGTGCAGTCTGCATACTCTGAATATTAATCAGTCTTGCTGTATCAGCTTCTATGTCAGATATTATTTGACTTGTGATGTTTTGATAGTTTATGACGAACTAAAGCCCAGACCACACTGAGCATGTGCATAGTCTTGGTCTTGCAAAGATATATAACAAAGTTCCAAGATGACAGCCCCCTTGCGCCAACTTTGAAAGCATAAATCATTTGTTTGATTAGGCTTGTGGTGCAGTAAGTTCATGTTTATGTTCAGTGTCGGACTGGCCCACCAGGATACCAGGAAAACTCCCGGTGGGCCAAGGTGTCAGTGGGCCCTCTTGCTACTAATCTATTTCATGGTCATTCCCTATTTCGCTATAGTACAAAAATGCTTAGAAATGGAATAATATTGCCAGTACTGTAGATATAAAGGACTATGAGAATAAAGTAAGTAGAGGAGGAATAAGAATTTCAAAAGTGGGCCCTTGGTATCCCAGTCCGACACTGGTGGGCCCTTGGTATCCCAGTCCGACACTGTTTATGTTTAGTATACAAAACACAGCATTTTTAGCATTATTCTATTTAAGACTTTTGTTGCCCTTTAACAAACAATATAATAGGTACGGGAAAATGCTTATTCGTCTAAGACTAAATATGAAACAACGTGATTGGTGGCTGCTTGGCAAGAGGGGGGTTAAAAGACTAAATCAATTAATATGGTGATGCAGTAATACTTCCGCCGAGCTCCAAAGCCGATTAGTCATCTTCTAGCTCACGTACTGAACTTCAGCTTCAAGTCCTTGGTCCCTTGTGAATGACACACGGATTAACGAATAGCAAATCTGAGATCCCTAAATAGTACTCCGTTTCAGCTGCACTTTAAATGTCTATCGTGTATCTTTTCAGCGTTTGATTAAATACCGTTTGCAGTGCATCACAAAAATATTCAGGCCCCTGACCAGTTCTCTTATTTTACTGAATAACAAATTTGATTGAACAATAGATTTGTTATTGAATGATACATTTATCTTAGGACAGCAACAACAAAAAAAGACTGAAACAGGATGTTTGCATAGATATCAAAACATTTAATAATAATTTGTCATGGTGACTTTGGAAACAATAAAAATCTGTTATCGAGAATGCTTAGGACCTGGGGTTTCCGGTTAAGGAATCTTTCTTTAATTTGTATCACCATACCTTAAGTCTGCTAAAAAAATCATTTCAGCATTATTGAGGATTGTTTTGACTCCAATAAGGATTAATTATATCTTAGTTTGGATCCAGTACAAGGTATTGTTTTATTGTTACAGAGAAAAGGGAAATCATTGTTAAAAAAAGGAGATGGCCTTCCCATAATTCAGAGCTTTTTGGTTATTGGATAACAAATTCCATACCTCTAATAATAAAGCAAAACTTAAACCCCTTTTCAGAAGGCTTCAACGTAGAACAGATAAGACTGCCTTTAAAATGAATTTGGACAAAAAAAAAAGAAATGTAATTTAGGCTTCATTGCCCCAAGAATGTGTCACTTTCCAAGCACAGACACTAACACATCCTCAGGATGCCGTAGGCGCAACTGTCACCTGGAAATAGCTTACACCAAGTAAGCATTGTGCTAGAAGAGCAAGTACTGTTGTTCTGTGTTATACATTCAGTAGGAGGCGGTCATGGTATGTTTGTCGGCTGCTATTCTTTACCAGGGATCGGCTGTCTCCACAGATCATTAGCAATAGACTGGACAGATTGTCAGAGCAGCTGGTCAGCAATCCCAGCAGGCACAACAGGAGGGTCCAAAGGCAAGTTCTGACGTGTTACACAGTGAAACAGTTATAGATTGTTATTGACTTCCTCCCACCTGTTGTCTCTGAGCTAATAATATGGGCAGACTGTGCAATTATAAGACTACTTAGCACTTCTCATTCAGGCTTTCGAAGGATGGGATGATTTAAAAGTCTAACGTCAATTTTATTCAGGGGTGCTATTCTCCATTAAAATGAACCTGTTATCCAGATTGCTTAGGACCTGGGGATTTCTGGATAAGGGGTCTATAATCTGGATCACTACGTATATCTGAAGTCTACTTAAAATTCATTTAACAATAAAATAAACCCAATAGGGTTGTTTTGCCTCCAAAAACAAATTAATTAGCTGGGATCAAGTACAAGGCGTGGGTTGCCACCTTTTTCTTAAGCCCTCGCTGGCTAGTGATTTGGGGGCGGGGTGGGGCAAACTTGTGGCATTTTTGAGGACGGGGCTATGACATTCCGGGGTTGGCTGGGCAGGACTACAGTTCTTGGAATGAATGAGTAGCCAGTGTTTGGGGGAAGTGAGAAAGAGAGGGCTTTGCAGATGGATCTGAAGTAGGCAGAGGGCAGAACAACTAGGCATTACTAATTAACCAGCAATGTACCTGGAACAGCCTTAGCTGGTGTTTTACTGGTTGGCATCCCTAAAACAAGCCCTAATCTAATAGTGATGGGGCACTCACTGGCCAATAGGCTACTGATTTTGGTCAGCAGCCAATATTAGCCTATATATGATTAGATTTCATCTCCAGTTGTTACTTTTGTTTACGAAAATAGAATCATTTTAATGTCATATTTATACACAGAAATTTATTTTATATAATGAAAGCATCATTTTAGCACACAGGTTTTACAAGTAACCCATCCAGCCGAAAGAAAATGCATGTTTGTCACCAACAGCTTTAGCACAGAGAAAAGCCTTCCTAGGTCCCATTGTGGGAGATATTATTCATAAGGTACAATTGTGTGCATGGCCTCATTGTAATGATATCTGTTTTGTGGCAACTGTGAGTGATGTCATAGGACTTTAATACAGGGATTAATTGTTCTAAGGGTACAGCAAATAATACAGTCATGTGACTGTAAGGGGATTTTCATTTAAGCAAAGTCCACTAAAAAAAAGTACCAGGGTTAGCATCCCTGGCAAGCAAAACATGGGTAGGCATTGGCCTCAGGAACATTGTTTACGCAGCACCCAAAGCATGATGCAGCCTGGTTAGAGAAATCGGAAGAAAACAATCACAAAGCCATTTGTTTGGGCATTCAGCAATATGAAAAAAATAAACAGCTGAGAAACCATTATATTAGAAACTTAGAGGGATTATATCTAACCAGTTTTGTATCATTAAAAAATATAAAAATAATAAACCATTTTAGAAAAAGGTTTGACTTCATAATGGTAAACTGAGTGATCAATGTGAAAGCCATAGGTTACAGGTAATTTAATTACACACTTTAACACTATAAGGGCCCTTACACAAGGGCGTTTTGGACCTGCGCTCCCCTGCGTTGCGTTTGGCTGCATTCAGCCGCAGGGGAGCGCAGGTCTAGACGCACCTCATTTTGTTCAATGAGGTTGTACCCACGAGACGCGTGTAAGCGCCGAACGCAGATTCAGACGCAACATGCTGCATTTTTCCTGCGTTTGGCGCCTACATGCGTTCGCGTGAGTACAGCCCCATTGAAAATAATTGAGTGCGTCTATACCTGCGCTCCCCTGCGGCTGAACGCAGCAAAACGGAACGCAGGGGAGCGCAGGTAAAAACGCCCGTGTGTAAGGGCCCTAAGAGTAAGTCCAGTAAGCCCTTTGCTGCCTTCTGGATGTTTAAGGAGCAGACTTTAAAGAGGGCAGGAATTTAAGAGAACAGTCCCTGGACATAGACGTTATCCATTGTCAGGAAACCTGTTATCCAGAAGCTCTGAATTGTGGAAAGGCCGTCTCCCATAGACTCCATTATAATAAAATAATCCACATTTTAAAAAATTATTTCCTTTTTCTCTGTAATAACAATCCAATAATCCAATGACCCAAACTAAGATAGTAATCTTTATTGGAAAGCAAAATCAGCCTATTGACTTAAGGTATGAAGATCCACATTACGTAAAAATCCATTATCTGGAAAACCCCAGGTCCCAAGCATTCTGGATAACAGGTCCCATACCTGTACTGGATAAATTCATAACCCTAGCACACAGATCTATGCTGAAGAAAGGCAATGAAGGGCAGTATAACAACATTTCCTCAGATTGTCCCCAAGTCCCCATTAGCAGCAGGAAATGCCTGATGCCTGATATCATTAGATGATATCTTCTTATGCGATATAAAAGCCAGTTCACCAGAAGTATAGGAATGCAGGGAAAACAAGGAGGAAGAAAAGAGCACAGGGACTAGTTGGGATAGAAAAATACAGGTAGTTGGGGTATCAGTGGGGTGTTATACAGAGTGACCAGCATCTCACAAACAATAGAAAGTACTTACTTGGAATTTAGTAGTAGTTGGCTTTTAAAACCAAATGTCTCAGTTGCACATATTTGATTCCAGATCTCGGTGCATTCCCCTTTAAATTTGCCTGAACAAATGCCTCAACCACCCTTACCAACATGGCTTCCTTCTCATTTCACTCACCATCACCCAGTACCAAAGCAACTCATTGTGTGCTTTGTAGGATACTGGGTAGGATAGGCGAAGGTGAAATTAACATTATACATGTTTTGTCAAGTTAGTCTTCTGCTCATGCAACCAACAGGGACATCACCACCTCTGTCCCCTTATTAGATTAGCAGGCCTAAGCCAATAAATCTGCGGGTGGGGTGAAAGTCATATAGTTATTCATTTTAGACCGCAAATTGTGCTAGGAGAAATATATTGTGCAAGAGCTTCCAACAAGACTTTATAAAACAATATTAATTGAATCCAAAATATCAAATATAAACCCACAGCAGTGTCTAAGGGTAACTCGTGGTCTTCCCAGTGGGTATGGAGTAGGGTGAAGGGTCATGCAAGAGGCAAGAGGCCAGGGCAACACTTTCGCTTTTCTCTCTCCTTTTTTTTAATATTCTTTAAAGAAGAACTTGTAAATTAACAATCATAACAGTTTACCTATAATTTCATGCTAAAGGAGAAGGAAAGGCTTTGTGCACTTGGGGGTACCAAATGTTAGGCACCCACAAGTGATTATATTGACTTACCTGAAAACCCAGTCCAGTGCTCCAAAAATAAGCAGAAAACTGCACTGGCCCAGGGTTATACCAGTGAGCACCACAGAGCGATCCTCTTCCAGTTTCTACTTTCTTTAAATTTCCCAGGGTAAACGCATGTGCAGTTGAATGATATAGCCAACTTTTTAGTTAAAGGTCAGCCTTTACTTCTACTGCGCAAGAGCAGCCGCACAAAGAAAGAGGTAGGAGATTGCTCTGTGGTGCTCACTGGTATAACCCTGGGCTGGTGCAGTTTTCTGCTCATAGGAGCACTGTCTCAGGGTTTCAGTTAAGTCAATACAATCACTTGGGGGTGCCTAACTTTTGGCACCCCCAAGAGCACAAAGCCTTTCCTTCTCCATTAAACATCAAAAATGCTAAAGAGGCCCATGGCCTTCTATAATCTTGATGTTCGAGAAAGAATCCAGTGCTCTCAGAACACTGACCAATGGTGCTTCCAGAAAAACTTACTGAACCCGAATCTCTGCTTCAACAAAATTGTTCAGCTCAGAGAACTGTTTTTCAGGTTTTTCAGGCTGTACGCTTTACAATTACAGGTTCTTTTACAAATTGAATTGAAACTGATCTAGTAAACTCAAAAACAAACTGTAGGGCTGACCAAGCAAGTCCAACAACAAATTTCCGTTTATAAAAGATAAGGTGAATCATGCTGGATACCAACGTCTGACCAGTTAAACATGGCTTTATATTAAGCGTTCTCACATTACACAGCAAGCAATGACTAAGTTTTAGTTGAATCAAGGACAGCAGGATATCCAAACATTTTGTTCAGTTGAGGTCAGACATTGTTACTCTTGCTGGCATCTTCCTCTCAGACATCATCAGCAATGCTCAGCTTTGTGGAGGGAAGAATAGATCAATCCCAATCAATTCCATCAGCTTCAGCAGCTTTACTTCTTGGCTGATACTCTTAAGTAGGCAATTATCAATGCCCTAAAGTTATGCACAAGATAGTCATTATCTTTACTCTTGCTTCCAGACATATGAGAGAGGTTGATTTGTGTATTGCTCTCTCAAACAGAACCGCATTTCTGAAAATAAACAATTTGTTCCATGGAAGATGTACCAAAACATATTGTCTCTCCATCTGTCTCTCTATCGTCTGCCCACCTGTCTATTCATGCATCTATTCCCGAATATATTTAGAATAACAATGCAAAAAGCCAAAGCAAGTCTTAAAAAGTAGACGTAAGGTATAAATAGCCTGCTCCCTACTAAAGAAAGCAATGCAAGTTAATTATTTATTATTATTAGCTCTGCAACAAGGATACACTGAATCCAATATTTTTGGGATTTGGCCAGTTCCCAAATCATTCATGAAAGATTAGGTCAAATCCCAAACTGAATCTGAATTTGCATATGCAAATTAGCATCAGGAAGGCTAAAGAGAACGTGCAGTTCACAGATATTTAGCTTCCTTGTTTGCGTGATGAAAAGTCACACATTTTTAAGGATCCGGTTTCGCCAGGCACTCGGATTCGGCAGAATCAGAACACTGCTGAAAAAGGATGAATCTTGGATTCAGTGTATCACTAATAAATAATTGGGTGTATACATTGATCATACAAATAACATACAAAAGAAGAATCAATACAAAAAGTAAAGAAATTGGGAGAATGAGGAAGAAAATTTCAAAAAAGGGGTGGAGCCCTAGCAAATGGTGATGTTCGGGTTCAGAAAACCTAAACCCACAACCAATGCGGACCCACACCTGCTAGTGGTGTTTTTCAGGCCCCCAAAATGTTTAGCGGTTGACTTGTTTTACCAATATTTATTGAAACTGTATACGAATTAGGGCCTCATGGGGCCCTATACTTCTTGGGCCCCCCTGCAGTTGCATGGTCTATTATCCCTATAACTGTGGCCCTGGCACCTGCCTCCCCCCGCCAATGACAAAAGGGCGAGTCTATAAAACAGGAAGCCTTAAGTCAGAAGCCAGCAGTCAAAGATCATGGGCTGGGATAGCAGACAGAAGCGCTCAACCTGAATACGTGGAGCAGTGTGTTTGGCCTGAACTCATCCAATCAGCGGATATCGGGCCAGCCGGCTCATCACTATTAGCAAAGCCTTGAATGTGAGTGTGCTAAGTAAGGATGATTCTGGAAAAATATACAGACTCCCCTATATTTTTGCACTATTAATAACACTGGCATCAAGCATCATTTTTACCGATCAAGTAAGCTAAATAATATGCATACCTCCCAACATTTTGGAAAGAGAAAGAGGGACAAAAAATTAGCACACGTAGCGCTGCAACATTTTTGACCATTCCCATTTTTTGGTCACACCCCTAATTACCATGTTCATTTTACAAAATGTTGCGGGGTACGAATGTTTGAACGTTTCTTGATTTTGTTTTCAGTTATTACACTTTTCCTGATGAAGGTGAATTGCCCTTTAAGCTGTGAATCTAACTTTTCCCAAGGGACCTTTATCTTATATTGTTACAATTACTTATTTACTGATCTAGAAATTGTTACAAAGTATCTTATCTGAACTTCCTGGCAGTGCTGGGCTCTCTGCCAAAAGCCAATTAAGCTAGAAATTTTTTGTGGCTGTTCAGTGCAGAGAACAACGGGACCTTCCAGTTGAGCTGTCGAAAGAGGAATTGGCCCTCTAAAAACGGGACAGTTGGGAGGTATATAATACATTATGGTAATTTGTGAGACGTTGAGGAGTAAATCAGTAGTGGTAAAGAGTGCAGCAGAGTTGTAAATTCTACAAGCATACCCTCCTATATCATTATACACAATTTCTGCTTTAAGTTTCCCATCCAATCCTTACGCATACATTTCTATTAAAAACAACTGATTAAAAGATGACTTACTTATAGCTCCTGTATACGTTGGCTGGGTCAAGTCTTTGGGCACTTTCCGGTAGATATCAAATCTATAATAGAAGATCACACAATAAGTTAATTAAAGGCCCCTATCACTATTTTGAATACCCCTCATCAAAACAGCACCACCATCACAGCACAAAAAGGCTAAATCTTTCATTAGTTGGGCACAGCCAGTTGGTTCCCTCTGCCGTCAGTTGTTTGGGGAATTTAAAGGTGAATATACATAATAATTTCCTTTATATTATAACATTTGATTAAGATCCAATATAGTTATGTGTGAGTCTGTTGCAATATGACCTATAACACATAAACCTAAATTGAATCTGATCCATAATGTATTATTCATAGCCTTAACAAGCTGTCTTATGGATGATCAATTTAAACTGGTTAAAGATTAATAGGCCAGGTGTATTAGTCATCAGTTGCACAGATGTAACGTTTTCTTTTATATTATTAAAGGACATGTCAACCCCCCCAAAAAAAATGTTTTGCCTAATAAAAGAAAAAATGATTCTGAGCAACTTTGCAACACAGATTAATCGGTTGGCTTATGTTACATTGTTTCAAAAGCCAGAGCCACCAGTACAGAGAATAAAAAGGGACAAAGACTGCTTTCAATATAATAACTTAAAATGCTTATAATATAAATAACTTGTACATGTGTTGAAAAGTTGCTTAGAATAATTTTTTCTTTAATTATGCATGGGGGGTTGACATGTCCTTTAATAATATAAATATATTATTGAAAAGTTGTTTATAATTGTGTTTTCTTTTATTAGGCAAAATGTCATTTATGGAATCCAGCCACTGGATAAAGAAGGGTTGTGTGTTGTTTTTTGTTGTCGATAGGAAAATCAATACTTTAGTGCAAAAATAAAGATATTTTGAATTACTTCCTATTTATATATCTTGAGTTTCTTTAAAAGGGGTAGTTCACTTTCAAGTTAACTTTTAGTATGTTATAGAAGAGCAACTTGGTCATTTTGATATAGTTTTTTAATTATTTCTTCTGACTCTTTTAAGCTTCCAAATGGGGGGTCACTGACTCCAGCAGCCCATAAACTAATGTTCTGTGAGGCTACAGTGTAATAGTTATTGTCATTTTTGTATTGTCTTTCTACTCAGGCAGTCTCCTACTTATATTCTTGCCTCTCACTGAAACCACTGCCGGGTTGCTATGGTAATTTGGACCCTTGCAGCCAGATAGCTACTGAAATGTCAAACTGGAGAGCTGTTTAACAAAAAAACGAAATAATTCAAAACACGAATGAAGACCAATTTTTAGCATATTTATTCATGTATTTATACAAGAGTCTGTGTAAAAGAAACAACATTTATGGGATGGCTTCTGATGAAGTGACTAATTGGGTCACGAAACGCGTCAAGCCGCGTCTCCCTGCTCGATACTTTTTAAATATGAAGCAATAAAGATTTGGATTTTAAATTTCGTTTCCACCGTGGACATTTTTCATCGACCCTGCTCTTGCGCTGTCCATCCGTTTCCACATTTATGGGATGGACTGATCCAAATAAGTAATAAATAGGGGATTACACATGGAAAGAATCACACATCATTGCACTTACTTTCAATAACACTATTTTATATTATAAGCAAACCTTTGTAAACATACATGCACTCTAGACAATGGGTTAGTTATTTTAGTATTAGGGTAGAGACACACTTGTAGACTCGGGGACATTAGTCAACCGGCGACAAATCGCCTCTTCTTCGGGCGGCTAATCACCCCAAACTGCATTCCCGCCAGCTAGAATCTAAATTGCGGGTAGATGGCACTTGGAGCGCTTCGTTTTCTGAAGTCGCCGAAAGTTGCCTCACGAGGAAACTTTGGGCGACTTTGAAAAATGAAGCACTCCAAGTGCCAACCCAAAGACAATTTAGATTCTAGCTGATGGGAAGGCAGTTCGGGAAGATTAGTTGCCCGAAGATTTGTTGCTGGGTGACTATATCCTCGAATCTCCACGTATGTCTCTGCCCTTGGGGCCATAGAAACTACCTATTGTAGAGGACCCAAAGAAACAATTTCTAGCCCGGACATCTGAAGCTATAGTTAGGTATAGTAAAATTTAAAGGAGAACCAAACCTTTTTTCATAAAAACCCCTACCCTACATAGACCCTTCTGCTCCCCTCCCGTCTAGGTGTAAACTTCGGTAATTAACCCTAACTCTTATCTTACTTCTCTTTGCAAGTTCAGCGCAGCTCTTCGGTAATCTTCGGGAGGAGAGTGGTGTATCGGCACATGTGCAGTTGGAGAAATCAGCTAGTTTCTGACAACTGTTAGGGTTGCCACTTGGCCTATATTTTACCTGCCTGGCTGCTCCCAATGTTATTAATAGGGAAAAAAGTTAAATAAATAGGAAGGCCGGTATTTTTTTCTGGAAAAGGTGGCAACCCTAACAACTGCGCATGCCCCGAAGGTGACACGCTGGAAGAAGACCCAAAGTTAAGCGAAGAGTCAGAATATAGCACTCGTGAGCTCCACTGAGCTGAATCTACAAAGAGAGGTTAGTAAAGCGTTAGGGTTAACTACAGAACTTTACACCTAGGCTGGGGGTGAAACAGAGGGTGGTGGTCTATGTTGGGTAGGGGATTTTATGAAAAAAGGTTTAGTTCTCCTTTAAGGATGATAAAAGTGAAGCATTATGGAGATACAGCATTTGTTTGAGTGTCCTTCTGATAAATATGGTGCATAGGACTTAACCTGTGGTCTGGTACTGAAAAGAAAGAACAAGATACTGTCATGAGCTGACTCCAAAGATTTATTATACTATCGGAAATATAGAAGGATTACTACACAGTTCTCTCTTTTTCCATTCCAGTTTCCAAAAACCAAGTCAAAGGAACTCCTAAACATGAACTGTAATAATGGACCATAAACGGAGTGCTTGCCAAAAGTCACTTATGGTTCACTGATCAGGAACCCGGCTGTGCAGACTTTAATAGAAAACGGATCTTACATGCCAGCATAGCGGAGTTTACCCAAGGTTACTCTGACGTATTTTTGCAAACAAAGAACAAAGTACAATTGGACTCTGTTAAAAGCAGCTTAATCATGAGGGTATGATAAGCAAAGCCTCCTCAGATAATCCATCATAAAATAAAGGCCATTGTACTTTGGGTTTCAAAAGTTTAACCTTTTCATTCATGGGCAAAGAAATGGAATAACTAATCAAACAAGCTATTCTTATTGTATCATATCAGATCAGTCATCATGTGAGCTTATCTTTATAAAAAAAACTGTTGGTGGATTATGGGTATACACACCCAGAGGCACTTGACTAATGCCGAGGAGCATTAAAGTAAAGGTGCTGGGAATTAATGGTAAATGTGCACGGGCCATTTGATTTTCAAGGGTTCCTTCCATATGAGGCTTAATGCTTTAATTAGGGTTAATATATGCTTTGCCTTAAAGTCAGTTTAACTAAGTGACTTGTTCAACCAGAGCTTACAAAGGGGTAAATTTATCAAAGAGTGAAATTCCGCCACTGGAGGGAAATTCTGCCGCTCTCCATTAATTTCTATGGGATTTTGTAAGGCCTATTTATCAATGGGTGAAGTGAAAGTTCATCCTTTGATAAAATCCCATAGAAATGAATGGAGATCGGCGGAACTTCACTCTTAGATACACAAACAGATCACAACAAACAGAGGCCAATAGAATGGAGGCAAAAGGTGCAATTATATTGGTCAGCAGTTCCTATTACCCCCTAATTACCATGTTCGTTTTACAAAATTTGGCTGTTATGAAAGTTTGAACACATTTCTGTGGTTGTTAGTTTTGCTACTGAAGATGAATTTCCAGTTAAGCTGGGAGTCTAATTTTTCATTATCTAATCGGTTACAATTACTTATTTTCTGTTCTGGGCTCTCTGTCAAAAGCCAATTAAGTTAAAAACTTGGTTTCTTTTTCTGGCTGTTCAGTTCAGAGAAAATAAGGATTTTCCAGTACAACCACAGGTCTGCAGGTTGAGCTGTCAAAGACAGGACCTGTCCCGCTGAAAACAGGACAGTTGGGGGGTATGACGTGATGCAAGGAGACCTTTTCAAAGAAAGCTCAGAAGAATAATCCCGCACAGTACAGAATCTGTATTCCAATCGGAATCGTTGTACAGGTTATCCAGAATCTCGGGACCTGGGGTTTTCTGGATAAGGGATCTTTCTGTAATTTGGATCTTCATACCTTGGGTCTACTAGAAAATAATTTAAACATTACTTAAACGCAATAGGCTAGGGTTGCTTCCAAAAAGGATTAATTATATCTTAGTTTGGATGAAGTTTAAGCTACTGTTTTATTATTACAGAGAAAAGGGTAATGATTTTTAGACATATGGATAAAATGGAGTCTATTGGAGACAGCCTTTCCGTAATTCGTGGCTTTCTGGATAATGGGTTTCTGGATAACGGAGCCCATACCTTTATTAGACAGTCAGATAGGGATCAGTGCAGCCCATGAACCTGCTACCCCTCGCACAGAACTAACTTCCCTCATCAACTCGGCTAACTGGATGACACAGAACTGTCCTTCCTTAGAAATTTGCCCTTAAAAATATTATTTGATATGAAAAGATCTGCTTTAAAAATAGGCTGCACGTTTTGAATTTCAGATGATCACTTCCCTTTAAAAGGTCAGTATTAATGAAGATGTCCATACGTCAAGCAACCACACTTGTTTTGGTAAAAGTTTCCATACCTTAATAGCACTGCAAGAATGATTCATTGTGCTATAAATTGTTCCTTGAAGAATTCTTCATTTAGAAAGTTAAAATGACAGTGTTGCGAGACAGAAATGTGCTCAGAATAGAGAGAAAGAGTGAGGGAGAAAGAGAGAGAGAGTGGAGAAAAATAAAAAAAAAGAGAGACAGGCTACTTGGAAGTGCAAAAACCAATGATTTTTTTGCTGTCTTATCAATTGGCTCACTGATACAGCTCCTGTAAGTGGCCAGACCATTTGCTAATTCTAATTTTTTTATGAGAATTTGCCCACCAGATTAATAATTAATAATGAAATACACTGCTCACTGGCCAGTTGGTTCTAACCTTTTACAATGAGGGTAGGGACAGACAGGGAGATTCGGGGAGATTCTGTCGCCTGGCGTTTTTAGCAGGCGACAATCTCCCCGAATTTCCTTCTCCCTGTCTGCCGCTAGTATAAGTGACAAAGCGCCAGCGCCTGTGCACACGCTGCGCGGCGATTTCCGGAATCGCCCGAAGTTTCCTCACGAAATATCTTCGGGCGATTCCGGAAATCACTGCGCAGCGTGTGCACAGGCGCTGGCGCTTTATCACTTATACTAGCGGCAGACAGGGAGAAGGAAATTCGGGGAGATTGTCGCCTGCTAAAAACGCCAGGCGACAGAATCTCCCCGAATCTCCCTGTCTGTCCCTACCCTAAGATGGATCCAGATGAAGGGATCCACCCCTATCCATAGCATAGGCATAATGTAATATAAGCTGATACTACAGGGCTGATGATTAAATTCTGATGCTAGTTGCACTGGTTTCTGTGCTGCCATGTAGTAATTATATGTATATGTACATCTTTGGAGACACAGATCTTGCTAAAGGGCTGTAGTTGCCTTGGGCTGGTTCAGAAGCTCAAAACAATGTACAACATTTCTAGTCTACTTCTTTAGTTAGACTTTTATTCTCCTTTAACACAGTGTGCACATCAAACATAGGTCCATATATGTGTACAGGCTTCTGTACATCTTACCTAAAAGCATTCCATTAGAAACATCACTTTTAGAGGCAGATTTATCAAATTTCAAATTCATTTGAGTTTTTTTTTTTAATCGATTTGGGGCTTATCTATTAAAAAAAACTGTATATCTAAAAACAAATTTTACCGACCTGAAAACCCGAATCGAAATTTGATTCGGAATAGACCAAACGTGATTCGGGTTTTTTTCTCCAAAAAAGTGTCAGGAATGCTACAAACATCTCCAAATAATCTCCCATAGTTACAGAGTTAAATTAGGTTGAAAAAAGACAAAGTCC
>CM044435.1:33411797-33436789 GCA_024363595.1 Xenopus borealis | reverse complement strand
TCCTCGGATTGGAGTTCCCTCCTTGGTCCTCACTACTTCGGAGCCTTCGGGCCTTACAATAAGCATTTTGGGGTATATTAGAAGGCTTGTAACTAGAGAAATGAATGCTTAGGCTGGTCATACATGCAACAATTTGGTCAAGGCATTGTCCAGTTTCAACCATTTGAGCATATATGTCAGGACAGGAGTCTGTATAAAAAGATCATCCCTGATTCCTTTTTAGCATCTCGAGGAAGCAATGGAACATGACATGATTTAACTATTCATCTCTTTATATACAAAAAAAACCTATGGAAAATGGTTATTCTTCCTACAATAATAGTATTTTTATGCCAAGCAGAACTAACAATTGTCTACGCAGTATTGTTGCTTGTCTATGTTTATTAAGTCATAATTGTCCATCCCTGTGTAAAGTTTGTACTTGCTAAATACTGATACTCGTATAATGGCTTACTGCGTGCTTTTTGTTATATCTGTAGCAAGCAGCATATAAGGAACACAAAGCAAACAAAACATTGCTGACCTCATGGCATTGTATATAAAGAGTGGGCTTGGTTGCAGTAAAGAAGATATGCCACTGCATACAACAATCTCACTAGTACAATACACAAAAACAAAGACACCTGTTTCTACACTATTTAAGTACATATATAAAATATACTCAGTGCCAGTTACCTGCCTGTGAGTGCATTGGCTTCATTGCTGAGAGTGGGGGGGAAGGGGGGGAGTGATATCACAAGCTCCCCATAGACACAACAATCTTTCCCTGCCGAACGACCGATCTTAGGGAAGTCCGACCAATCTGTCAAATTATAGTGCGGTTAGTGGGATACAAACGATCATTCATCTTACGATTTTTTGTCCGACATCGGTCTGATGATTGATCGGCCAGGTTAGAAAATCTTTATCGGTCCCCATGCAATCTACCTATGTTTGCAGGGCAAGCAGGCTGCGATCCTTCAGTTTTGCTGCCAATATCGCCTAAAATGGTCTTTTTAGTTGATGGACACATCAGGCATTTAAACGATCGTTTTGAGACAATCGTGGTCTCACGATAACAATTGGATCTTTCAAAAATCTTTACGTCTATGGCCATTTTAAAAGTGGCCATACACTGAGAGATCCACTCTTTTGGCGATGTAGCTAAACAAGAGGATCTCTCCCCGATATGCCCACCTTGAGGTTGGCGACATCGGGCTGATCGGATCGTGGGCCCTAGGGCCCAATGATTGGATCATAACAAAGGTAATCAGGCAGTCTGATCTCAAGACTGAATCCACAAACAGATGCGGCCGACAGGATGTTTAATCCTGCCCGATGGACATCTGCCTGACTTTCGGCCAGATATCGACAGACAGCTTTTATCGGCCCGTGTATTGCCACAGTACACTGAAGTGACTGAAGTTTATCAGAGCACAAGTCACATGAATGGGGGCAGCTGGGAAAATGACGATATATCTAGCCCCATGTCAGATTTCAAAAATGAAATATAAAAAAATCTGTTTGCTCTTTTGAGAAATGGATTTTAATGCTGAATCCCTTTAGTATTTAGTAACATTTAGTACATTATAGAATAACTAATTCTAAGCAACGTTTTAATTGGTCTTCATTATTTATTTTTAATAGTTTTTTAATTATTTCCCTTCTTCTTTCAATTGAGTGACCCCATCTAAAAACAAATGCTCTGTAAGGCTACAAATGTATTGTTATTGCCACTTTTTTATTACTCATCTTTATAATCAGGCCCTCTCCTGTTCATATTCCAGTCTCCTATGCAAATCACTGCATGGTTGCTAGGGTAATCCAGACACTTGCAACCAGATGAAACTGCAAACGGGAGAGCTGCTGAATAAAAAACTAAATAACACAAAAAAAAACAAATAAAAAATTAAAAGCAATTGCAAATTGTGTCATAATAGCACCCTCTACATCAGCGGCCCCCAACCTTTTTCACTCGTGAGCAACATTCAGATTTCAAAAGAGTTGGGGAGCAACAAAAGGATGAAAAATGTTACTGGGTGGTGCCAAATAAGGGTTGTGATTGACTATTGGTAGCCCCTATGTGTACTGACGGCCTACATGAGCCTCTGTTTGGCAGTACACCTGGTTTTTTTGCAACCAAAACTTGCATTGAAGTCTGAAATTAAAAAATGAGCACCTGCTCTGATACTACTGGGAGCAACATCCAAGGGGTTGGGGAGCAACATGTTGCTCGCGATCTACTGGTTGGGGATCACTGCTCTACATCATACTAAAAAGGTGAACAACCCCTTTATGTTATCCCTATGGCACAGGGCTGTAGATATCAGTCAAGCAGCCAACCAGCCTTTTGAAGCATATGCACAGGAATAGTCACTAGATTGAACAGCCATAGGGTATAGTAACAGATAACGGCTAGATATCCAGATATCCTCAAAAACAAAGGGGAAAACATCATACAGTTTTAGGACTGGTAAGATCCTTACCTCTTTCAAAACTTTCATATTTAACATTTTTTCTTATTCCAATCTGGATTCAAAATGACATGTCCAAATGACTAATCCCCAAATGCAATTTATATCAAGGATTACTGAATGAGCTGTGTGTTAAAGCACAGGCCTGTCATTGCAATATGCCGAGTTCTAACACCCTAATGAATGAACGTGCTAGACTGTACAAAACAGTCAAACACATTCAGAGCAATAAAAACATTGATGAGCTTTGCTGAATGGGTCAAGTCATTAAAACTCTTTTAACTGTCTTCTGTCTTGTTTACAAAATATTTGAAGAATAAATAAAATGTGTTTTGACAACACTTACAGTTAGTCGTTTTTTGTATGAAAGAAAACTGAAGTTCATGTTAAAACCAGTACTATACAACTTTTGTCAATGTAGCGGTATCTAACTGCCGTCATCGCTTAGTCATTTTGTTGTCACAACAACACTGTTGTCAGCAGTTATGCAGTCATTGCTCCCAGCAGAGGAAGGGTTACTGAAAGCTTTGCTGTATTATCAGGCTTGTCAGAGCCCAGCCCTGTTACGTGTTATGTTAATGCACGCTGGAAACAAAGTTCACAAGAAAAAAACCCTCAGGGTTTGGTAGTGCTCATCTTCAATAGGAACTGTAACTTGGTCAGCAAGATCTAATCACATGATTATTCTGTGATAGGTGTAAACAATTACTGTAATTTTTGTTTACTACTTATTCTTAAGAAACAGATTATTTGTTTTTTAGATGGGTCAGTGACCCCCCCCCCCTATTTGAATGCTGGAAAAGAAGAAGGCTGATGATTAAAAAACTATACAAAAGATAAAACGAAGACCAAGTGAAGTTGCGTAGAATGAGCCATTCTATAACATCCTAAAAGATTATGGACCACCCTTTTCATTCACAACACTTACACATACATGAAGGGGCCCATTTATTAAAATGATTCTGACACTAAAAAATTTATTTTAACATATGAATGTACATATAATGTTACCTATAGGTTATGGTGATCAGGTTTGTTTTTGTATATAATTGTTAGTTGAAGTTCCTAAGCCTGACTGTCTGACACTCTGACTCTCTGACTGTCCCATCTCTCTATAAATGTAAAGTAATAACTCATTAAAAGTTTGATCTAGTTTAACTAACTCATAGCACCCTATATTCTGGTAGGACACATTGGGCCAGATTAAATTTATTGCTGAAAAAGTTATCTCTTTCTAACGTGAAAACTCATGGACGAGATTCAGTATGAGGAGAAAAAACTTTTCTCCAAATTCAGTTTCAGTTTTTTCCCATAGACTTCAATAGCGTTTTCATGTGATAAACAGTGACATACGTTTTTCTGAATTGAATTGCATCTCAAATTGGATTGGGTCCATCACTTTTCACGTGATAAACCTTTTTCTCACTGAATTAAATCTGGCCCAATATTTGAAAATGTTGGGCCTATTATTAGATTATTTCCATTATATATGTATACATAGATGCTGAAAGATTGGACACTGGCAATGGGTGCCCGCGCCAAAAATGGAATTTTGGCGAGGCAAAATTTTCCTGGCGTGTCACAAATTTATTTGCCCATCACTAGTGGCTTCAGATTCCTGGCTTCCATCAATGCTCACTGGGTAGGGACTAATGAAAACCATAACTGTCTTCCATAACATATGTAAGAGCCTTTCCTAAATATGTATCCTGTGGTTCCATCTAATACAGTATGACAGGGATACCCAACCTTTTGAACCCGTGAGCAACATTCAGAAGTAAAAGGAGTTGGGGAGCAACACAAGCATGAAAAATGTTCTTGGGGTGCCAAATAAGTGCTGTGATTGGCCGTTTTTTTAGCTCCTATGTGAATTGCCAAGCTACCTACAGGCTTTGGCTGCAGACCTGGTTTTTATACAACTAAAACTTGCCTCCAAGCCTGGAATTTAAAAGTAAGCACCTGCTTTGAGGCCACTGGGAGCAACATCCAAAGTGTGGAAGGGCAACATGTTGCTCACAAGCTACTGGTTGGGGATCACTGCAGTATGATATGGCAAAGGCTTATGGCCACCATTTTAACCAATAATAGTAGGAAAGCAAGGTACTTTTAATGTTTTTTTTTTGTCCCTGATTGTAACATTCCCTTAATCACCTAACCCAGAAGTACTAGAGTTCCAGTTACATAGATTCCATGTATATGGGTTAAAGGTAAATCTATGGAAAATTGTAAGGCTAATGCCAGACATGACTAATTCTCTGCTTTCGGTGTAGACACACAGAGATGATTTTGGTGCCAAAATTCATGTTTCAGCTCTGAAAGGTGAAAAGGTTTATGAACATAGGGACTGATTGTTGGCTTGCATTAACCTAAGTAACCTATTAACCTAAGTAACCTACGTTGCTGCCCACATTTTTCTTTACAGTGGGTTGAACCAGTTATATAATAAAAAACTTCACCAAAATAACTTACTTATATAAACTTACATTCACTCACTGGCAACTCACTGTCCACATCTTGCTGGAGATGGGATAAAACCAGTTATATAACAAAGACCAAAATAATATATATGGCTTATATAGACTAAGGGTCACCTTTAACAGAAATAGACATGGCCAAACAACATGCGGAAAATCTGCTTGCAATCTCTGCTCATATGACATCTCTGTATAAAAGTTATTTAGCCGCACCCTCCCCTGTTTGTGTGCAGATATGTGATGCATTGCTGAATGCATGGTTCCAATCTTCCAATCACGGAAATGTATGTTGTGTTAAAATATTTCTTGTCATACGTCAGTTATACTATTTTCTGTATGGAAAGTACAGCTTACCTTTGTCTTATGAAAGTTTAGAAAACATGTAAATGAAAATATAAATACAGCTTAAATGGGAACTGCTATATCTGTTCAGCATTTTTTCCAATTCATATTGCTATTTCAAGCAGCTTTCTAAATTCGGTATTCTGTTTCTTTCTTTTATCTTTATTTGCAGCGCTAAATCTGCCTAGAATGTTTTCTATATTTTACCTTTTTTGTTTTGTTTTTTGTTTTTTTTGTCAAGAAAAAATGCTGCTTCTCACCCTAGTTAAAGTGATTCACATTCAGGACCAGTTTTCCTGCTCTTACTGTTACAGCTAGTATTAAATTATTAGTACCCCTGTGATTATCACTGGGGTAAGAACCTGTATATTAATTGTGGGGTTAGTGATTTATTGGAGTTAGAGTTGTATCCAGGGCATTTAGTCACTCTTGGTGGTGAGTTCTTGAGAGTGTGTGATGATTAAAATCCATATTCAATCATACTATTACTATAATGGAACAAGCATTATGATGTAGTATCCTAGCCAGAGCAATGTTTTATTCAACAGTGCTGTCAGACTTGCCTTATTTTGTGAACAGGAAAAAAACAGCCTATGAGTAAGTGCCCCAACAGGCACAAAAAACATTAGGCCTTCGCCTGTAATCAACCATCATTTTTACTGGCCAGGCCGGTAAAATACCGGCCAAGTGGCAGCCCTACCTGTATTGTCCTAATAAATGTATTTGAACTTTTAATCCACTTTTGTGGTGTACTTTTTTGGGGGAAAAAACATCTTTTGTTTTATTATACTCATTTAAGCTTCACTACTTTTCTCACATTTTTTATACTGTAACATTGCTAGAAACAGGTTTTTTTGTGATATTCTCTTTGCTACCAATGTGTCTGCATTCCATTTTTCAACACTGTTTGTCATTTTGGGTTGTATATATATTGTATCTTGATCTTCATTGTATCAAATTTTGTGTGACTTTGATATAAAAACCTTTTTGCATACAATTAGGTTCAAAATGAGAATGCCAAAGGAATGAGAGTGACCAAAGGTTACCTGAAATTATCTGCGAAATATAATTTTTAGTCAGATACTACCTGTGTGAGTGCTCATGTTTTCAGATTTTATATTCTGTGTTTTTGCACTTGGTGCAGAGTTCTTTTCCTGAATAGACATTTGTAGGTAGTCACTTGCAGGGTCGGACTGGGCCAGCGGAACTCTGGGGAAAAAACGCAGAGGGACCCATAGGCCCAGACCCAATCCTCATTGGTGCTCCCTCAGGCTGTTGATCTCCCTCCCCTCACATGCTGATGGTACTTTAAATTTACATGCACTCAGGGGAGGGTGGTGTCGATGGCCCAGTGGGGGTGTGAGGGTGGCGCAGCAGGGGGCCACTGGGTGGTGCATGGGCCCCTGGGTACGAGCAGTCTAGCCCCTTTTAGATGCAGTCCGCCAAAGCCAGTAAGAGAGCAGTGTACCCCCTTAAGGTAAGGAGCAGTGTACCCCCTTTTAGATGCAGTCCGCCAAAGCCAGTAAGAGTTACGAACATGTTTACATCCATGTCTCTGAACCCGTCACAACATAATCTTTTGGATATTACACAGCTGAACAACTTACTGGTGACATCACCAAATGCTTTTGTTCACAAGAATGGAGGATATATCTTGCTGGAGATTTTTTTGAACAGGGCTGGGAAAGGTAAATGGAGTAAACAATACAAAACAAAGAAGCTCAGTGCAAGAATGCGGTAGTAATAAATGAGAAGTCTTAACAATAAGAATTACATAGCTAAACTAAAAACTTAAGCGTCATTAAATCTAAAAAAAAGGAAAGGGTTTTCTATACATACTACTGCTACTTTGCCTGCATATTTCAGAAGCTTTTATATTACTCAAAAGCACGGTAGTCACTACCATTCAAGTTCCATCAGGGCTATAGGGGCCACAGTACTTAGCAAATAGCAGATATTCTGTTTAGAATTATGTATTATTCATGCTTAAAGGGGAACTATCTCACAAATGAACATTTTATATAAGCTTCATCATACTGAAATAAGTAACTTTCTAAATACATTTATGCAGGTGTTGGGTGTCAGATAGTGATGGTCGAATCTCCCGTGATTCGCTTTGCCGAAAGATTCGCGAATTTCTAGAGAAATTCGCGAATTGGCGAAAAATTCGCGAAACGAGTCGCGGGACGCTTTTTGACGCGCGTCGTTTTTTAGGCGAAATTTCGCTTGCCGAAATTTCGCTGGTGATTCGCGAATTTATTCGCCAGCGGCGAATCGCGGGAATTCGCCGCAGATTCGACCCTGGCGAATAAATTCGCCCATCACTAGTGTCAGATTTTCATTGACAGTTAGATCCAATCTATATTATAGGAGTGCTTCCTTTCCTAGCAGATGTATTAGAGTTCACTCAAATAACTGATTCCAGTACAAACAAAATCTAACAAAATTTGACACAATTTCTTCATGTAGAGAGACAGGATTTCTGGTGAGCTCTAATACATCTTCTTGGCAAAAGGAACCCCCCTAAAAGATATATTAGATTTAACTGTCATTCAAAATCGGACTTTGAACTCCTGCATGAAGAGATAAAGAAGAGAGGCAGATGCCAAGAGGGGGATAGTGAAGATGAACTTCATTATTTCAGAAATGGTTCAAAATTTTAATTGATTGTATTTGGAAAAATTATTTCAGTATGCTGAAGCTCAAATTAAATGTTTATTTTTGCGATAGTTCCCCTTTAAATAGTGATGTTATGGGTATAATCATTTGCAAATTCAGTAACCTGCGGAGTTGCACCAGCGATGGCTTCACCGCACTTCGCAAGTTGCGCTCAGGGAGGCAAAAGGTAGCAAAGTTGCGCTAGCGTTACTTCTTTAAGCAAAGCGAAGTTATGCTAGCGATGCCTAATATGCATACGGCGTAAAGTTTAAGTACAATGGACATATATGTAGCCACAAATGCATTACACTACACAAGCCTGGGAAACCTTCAACCAATAAAATATAGTTGTTATTTTACCCTACACATGTGCCCACTGTTTAGTTTAGGTGCCATAGGAAATGTAGGGGGGAAGGAGGGTACCCTAAAAAAAATTTACGATCTTTTTCAGCCTCTCACCCTTAAAAAAGTAAAAGACGCCAGCGTTTTTTGGGACTTTTTTTTTAAAGAAACTCCTATCTACTCTATTGCACTTGGTCTGAGGTGGTGAAGTCAAGTCTGGCATAGTTACGTCCCTTCGCCAGGCGTTAGGGTACGAAGTTGTGCCAGAGTCTGTCTACTCTGCTTGTGAAGTTATGCCAGGGAGCATTAGAAAAGTGGCAGAATGACATCACGCTGGCGAATTTCCGCTGGTGTTTCACCGCTTCGCGCTTTAGTGAATTTCCCCCTCAGTATTATAGCAATGTCTCATAGGCAAAACAGAGTTACAGAATTTCCAGAATATACATAATTTGCAGAATATATATATATATGTGTGTGTGTGTATATATTGTGTTAACTCAATGAACTAACTTTAAATTACTTTGGCTATTTGTTATAATAAAAGAATTGTTTCTTATTTCAATATCTACAGAACTGAGGATCCTGGCCAACTGTATTACAGCTGTTTGTTGGAAGAACAAAAAACTGGATTTATGATGTGGTGAGAAAACCACAAAACAAATTGCTGTTCAGTGGAGTCTATTTATCATAATGTCTGAACCATTTCTCCTGCTGATAATTAGGCGCCAGAAAATAACAACTGGAAAAGGTTTTCTGACTTAAAGGCATTTAGTAGCCATAAATTAAAATTGTCAAACCGCTAATAACTGTAATTTACATTAGTATAATATTAGTGCTATAAAATCCTTATTTTCTTTTTTTTTTCTACATTATCATGCTTATCTGAAAAGCAGATCTATATTGAGAAGGAGTCACATAAGGGTAACTAACTACCTTTGGCTCCACCAACACACTGGGGCCATGCCTGTAGGCAGGATATTATGTATGAGAAAGCTTGGCGACATACCACATATTAACCTCTTGACTGTGTAAACAAAACTTTATCAATAAAGTATGGGATCTGTTATCTGAAAACCCAGAAAAAGTCTCTCCCCCATAGACTCCATTTTATTCAAATAATCCAAACTTTTAAAAATTCCTTTTGGTCTGTAATAATAAAACAGTACCTTGTAATTGATAAAAACGATATGATATACTAATGATATAAAGAATACTTATTGGAAGCAAAACCAGCCTATTGGGTTTTTTAATATTTAAATTATTTTCTAGTAGACTTAAGTTATGAAGATCCAAATTACAGAAACAATCTTTCCCCGGTAAAGTCCTGGGCATTCTGGATAACAGGTCCCATACCTGTATTTCCAGCAGCATCCATTCAGTTATAATACTATAAATTCAACTTATCACCAAAAGCCAAGGGGTTTTATATTTCAACAACAGCTGAAGCCACATAGCTTGTACATTTCAAATTTGACATCAATAATAACTGACCTGTTGGTGAGCTATCAGCTCCAGTGAAAAAGTTATACCTCTATATTTTTAGAAAAAGCAATAGCAGTTGCATTCTATTGCCTAAGAGAAGGGATTGCTTAGTGGTTAAGTCATTGGATTCTGACTAAGGAAAATCTGGGTGTGATCCCTGTGTCAACGCCTATTCAACTTCTCATGGCCTTGAGCAAATCACTTCATCTCTCTGTGCTTCAGGCAAGAGGTTGTTTTCTATTGTGTCCCAGCGTGATCATAAGGTGGCCCTCCAACAGGTCCACCCAACTGATATCTGGGTAGAAATTGTCCAGATGTCAATTGGCAGGTCTGATTTCTCATATTGGATCAAGGACCACATCAGCTCTTTAATGTGGTCCTCTCTCCAATGGCTAGAATTCTTGTTATTGTAATCGGTATGTCTGCAATCTGGCTAAAGCCATAAGAGTATCTGCTCTGCATATTTCGTTTTCACTCTGGAAGTTAAAAGTTAACAGTTTTTTTCCTATTTTGAATATTTTGCCCACTAAGTTATTTCCACCTTAAATATAATGAAACTAACACTCCCTGTTGTTGGCTGTGTAAGTCAGTTGAAAGCACCATCCATTTCTCTTCTGAAGCCAGGCAAGAGCATGATCATAGTTAATTTCGAAAGCCAAGATATGGATCAGCGCCTAAGGCTATGGGGAAATCAAGGAAAGAACACTATATAGTGTAGTAAGTCAGATATCTACTGAATCATATAGATATGAACCTGAGAGCATTTATTTAAAATAGGTTTAGCTGTATTTTATATTTCTATCATTCTTAAAAATAATATTAAACATGCACGGGATAAATTAACACAGAAAAATAAAAATCATTAAATAAATAAAAAATTGAATGATTTTACAAATGTATTAAGGGTTTAGTATAAAATTAATTTTTTCTAAAATATTTTAAAATTAAAAATTAGGAATAAAAATTTTTTTACAATGAATTAAAGTATTTTTAATAATTAATTAGAATGGTAAGTGGGGAATACAGAAATATTCTTAATGAAATGTTTGGTAATGAATAATTTAATAATAATTATACAGAATGGCAACGAAGTACAGGAATTGTCTCATATTGTTAAATGCATGTTGATCTAAGGAGAAAAATTAATTGATTGTATAGATGTATTAATTTGAGTGTGTACTATGAATAAAGCTCTATGAAGAATAGGAAAGTTATCGATCGCACGGTTGCCAAGGTGACCAGTAAGCCTTGGCAGCACAAACCCGGAAGGACACAAGTAGCGGAAGTGCTTGCCGAATGGAACGCACGCAAGGCGGAGAATGATTGGTAGCCATGACAGCAGTGATATCGCCTCTAAAAAGGAATGCAAGCACCATAGGTAATCTGCCTCTGATGAAGCTGATGATGTCAGCGAAATGCGTCAGGCGGAATTGACAGTATTGCGTGTGGCAGCACGGTCCACGAGGAGAAGCTAGAGGAAAAAGAACTTTTGCCAGCAAAAACCATCAACCTCCCCACTCCCGGACCCATCCTGGATAGGAGTTGCAATACTGATAAGTGAACGAATCACTTTTAAAAGTGCAATATTTTATTGAAAATTTTTTTTTTTTAATAAATACGATTACACTATGGGATGTTTGCTTTTTCCCTTATTGAGCTAGAGAAACTGCTGGAGGAAGAATAAAATCAAGAATTATTACATGCAATATTCCAAGACTTGGTCTTATAAGTAGGCACTTCTGCGATATTATTGTTACTGGTCGGAACACGTTTGGGGTGATTTTGTGGACACAGATAGAGATCCTAAAGGAAACTTCTCCCTAAAATATTTGTCTCACGTGTCAATCTAAATGGACAACTGGGTGCTTCAGTAGATATCTCACTACACTATATAGTGTTCTTTCCTTGATTTCCCTGTAGCCTTAGGCACTGATCCATATCTTGGCTTTCGAAATTTTCTACACCCAGTGAGGAGACTGTGGAAGGATCGGCAGGAGGAAATAAAACTAAAGAACTTACTAACGTTTATTTCCCATATATACATAATTTATTTGTATATTCTCTGTCAATTTTGTATTATGATCATAGTTAGCTGTGCTTGGTTAAGCCCCATTTCCAAACCTGGTGTTTTCCAGTGATGGGAACGTGGGGGGAGATCAGTGACATTCTATGTGTTTTAAAAAGGTAACTAGCATGACTTGGGGGTTTATTCACTAAAACTAGAATTTATTGCATCTTTTTATTAAACCGAGCTACACCTATCCACTTTAGGATTTGGTACCGGAATTGCTCAATTTTTTTCAGGTTGTTTCACAAATACCCCAAATTTTTTGGATTATCGGACGAAATCCAGCGCAGATCACCATATCTTCCAGTTGTAAAATGGACCTCTGCTATTGCGTTCTACATGACCTAGACAGGTTTGAGATGGTGGATTTTTGGATTGGGCCTTTTAGCAGCTTCGGGGGTATATATAAAGCTCAAAATAATTTCATTTTTTTCCTCCTCTAAAAATTTAAGTTTTTGCCCAAAAAACCTTGACCAGAAGAAAATCGAGGTTTAGTAAATGTAGCATACTCCTCAGTTTGTGAAGTTTATGAGAACCTTATTGTAATAATCTGTATTGTAGCCAAAGGTCTCTGAATCGATTATAATGTACCTGAGAGTGTTTTATGTAATGTTTATATTAAAAAATCCTTCTAACCCCTACTTACTTCCTCCAGTCACCGATTACCTATGCATACATATCCAGTCAAAAGCCAGTGTCCCTGATTCCCAGGAAGCTGCTTCACAATGCTACTATGTTCCACTGGTCATTATTAATAAAGGATACTCCAATGCCCTGACTATCCCTTTTCTTGAAGAATTCATTGATTCAATATAAAATATACTGCATTAAAAAAATACAGGTTGATTAAAGAGTAGAGTTTCCCTGTTCTGTAACAATGTGCTTTTATGTTAACAGAACAGAGATACGTTGCTAAGGTAAGCAAGTTTTGTTACACCCCATCCATCCAAAAAGAAGTTCTTTCTAGCTCACACATTTCAGCATTCAGCTCAGGATCAACCCAACACACTTTGAAGTCCAAAATGGTATTTCCCCCTAAAAAGGGAATGAAATGCATTTGAGCGAAGAGCTGGCTCTTGGAGAATGTAATTACTGCCAGACATATGCTCCTGCAGTATACATTCCTCACAAGACTTGGCCTCTGTGTATATGAAAACTGAAGAATACAGGCTTTCACTTGAGGTATGTGGGGCCTGGTGGTCTCTGCTGAATTTCCACAGTGAAAAATAACACTGCACCTTCCAAAGACTTCCATTCCATTCCAGTGACATCAGCTCTTATAACTCAGATGTGTGTTGGAATGCTTGATATGTAAGCATTTATTTGCCTTGCTGCTTTGAGAATCATATTACAGATCCATTTCAAGAAGCATTAACCCTTCCTTGGTTTAAGGAATTTACTGCAAAATCTCAATTAGTGTTCCTTCCCTGGGATATACTGACTAGAGCAGCAAAATGTCATATTTGTCAGAAGTTCATATATTCAGACCTTGAACATTGTTCAATTCACTTTAACGCTTATGTAATTCTGTACATTTTGATCTAGCTGGGTTAGCTAGTAAAGCTGAACCTGAAATCAT
Source organism: Xenopus borealis (assembly GCA_024363595.1). Lineage (NCBI taxonomy): Eukaryota > Metazoa > Chordata > Amphibia > Anura > Pipidae > Xenopus > Xenopus borealis. The sequence continues at coordinate 33,423,391 of CM044435.1, read as the reverse complement.
AAGTACTAGGGGGTAAATTTATCAAAGAGTGAAGCTCCGCCACTAAAGTGAAATTCCACAGCTCTCAATTAATTTCTATGGGATTTTGAAAGGCCTATTTATCAATGGGTGAAGTGAAGTTTCACCCTTTGATAAATATGCCTTCAAAAATCCCATAGAAATGAATTGAGAGCTGCGGAATTTCCCTCTAGTGGTGGAACTTCACTCTTAACTTCACTGTTTGATAAATATACCCCTATGTTGGTGGAAGTGTCCCTTCTCCTGCCAATGAAGTGTACCTGAATCATTGGCAAGGGAAGGGTTAGTGAGGACAGCACAGTAGTCAAAACAAACAGCAGCAATCCTGAGAAAAGCCGCGTTTTTTTTCATGATGCACCAATAATTTCTACATGAAAAAAATAATTGATAAACTGTCACAACTAGAGTTGCTATCAGTGGAGTATTTTTATAGCAGACTCCATGGCCACAAGGCTTGCAGGTCCGCTTCCTCTGTAAGGAACCCACAATTTTCCAGGGAAATGCCCAAAAAAAATTTGTTGAGAGGGGGGGGAAGAAAGGCCCCATTGTTATGCTACTGGTTGGTGCTTGACCAGTGAGATGCATACTTAATGCCAATGCTATTAAGAGAGCAGAAATCTACAGAGGAATGCTGGTCCTGTTTTCCTAGAAAAGGTGAAAACTTTAGCTACAACACACTAGCCAGAAAAATGTAAAACCACATCTTATTACCTAAGATCTAGGCATATGTGCCCTTTCCATAAATCATAAAGAGTGGGCCCTGTTCTGGTGGGATTTTTTGATAGATATCTGGCTGGAGATATTCCCAAACATGTGGATACTTAAAATCCAGTTTTTAAATTGGTATAGATGTTAGGAAAGACAGGTTGATATTGGTTGATCTATGTTGATTTCAGAGTATGATTAAAGGGCATACAATAGCATAGCAAATAAATACAAGGAAAATGCAGAATAGTATCAGCCTTTAAAGAAGGAATGCAGACGAACCAGATACCCAGAGATCCAAAACAGAATCTTATCATATTTGATCTTCTTCATAAGCTATTTTACTTACATCCCTCTATTCATTTGCATGGTATTTCACTTTTACAGTATCTACTGATAAATATGCCATAAAAAACTTCAGACTAGTAAATATAGAGCAGTGACATTTCCCTCTGGTGAACTTTGGTGAGCTCTGTTTCACCCCTTAATATACTATTAAGTATGCATTATACACCATTACTTTATTAGCACTGGAAAAGCCTTCACAATCTAGGATCATTTAAGGCTAGGGACAGACTATGTGTAATCCTCTCCTCTGATGCTGTACTGCTGCTGATGTGCCTGCACCCAAATACTGCCTTGGCTTGGGTGAAGACGTAGCAGATTTCTGATCTGAAAACCAAGGTTTTGCATTTTGCTCCACTAATGTCTGCCTGCACCTGATCTGAGGCAATGTATTTTGTGTCAGCAGAGCAGCAGCAGAGGAACAGATTCTCAGCCTGTGCATCTCCTCAGGCTTCTCCTCAGGCCAATGTCTGGCCATAGCTAGATCCTAGCCTAGCATTAAGTATATTTATAAAGAGTTGAACAGATAATTCACCACTAAACAAAAGAGAACCTTGAGTCTTCTATGCGTTTGTTTACTAAATTCACTGATAAGCACAGACTGTTTGGGGTGGTTCCTTGAAAAAACAAGTAATTATAATGCGTGGGATGAATTATCACTTCTTTTATTGTCATTGCATACTGTCTATTTAGCAATGGTTGCACTTACTCCTAGGCAATGAGTGGGCTATCAGTAGGTGAATTTGAAAGGGAAGATTATTATAAAATCAACCTTTAGGGTGATGAAAACATTGTATACCAAGATAATCTGCATTTGGGCATAATTTTGTGGTTGAACTAGTTTAGCATGGTACATTTTCATGGAAGAATATGTAATTCAATTCAGGGTGGAATTAGGCAAATTAAATATATATTTATATATGGAGGTATATATAAATACACTAGTATATATAAATACACTAGTAAACCCTCAGTAATGCTGCTCAGAGTCAAAAGAAGCCACACATTTCTTTCCTTCTATTGTGTGCTCATGGGCTTCTATATCAGACTTCCTGTTTTCAGCTTAAACCTCCAGGGCCAGGCCTTGATCAGTTTGATTCTCTCCCCCCTCCCAGGATGGGGGAGAGGAAGTGATGTCACAGCAAGCTAATATGGCGGCTGCTATCCTAAACAAACAGAGAGTCTCTAGAGCTGTTGCAAAAGCATTCTAAAGAATAAAAATAGTGTTTGCACTGTTGTGGCTAATCTATTGACAATAAACTGTCTTGGTAGCTTCCTTCTCCTTTAAATACCATATATAACAAAGTATAATTTTAGCTACATTTCTGAGATTAGAGTACCAACCCTATGTATAATTACACCTCACCTTTGGGTGACTCTGTCACTAATATAACAAGTTTAATATTAATACACGCTCTTGGATGTAGCATTACTACAATACCCCTAGTATAGATATTAATTCACACACTTGATTTCAGGGACTGGTAAAAGGTAACAGGCCAGCTCTACAGTGTGGGGATTGTTGAACTGTGACATTGTGTGGGATGGTATTAATGATTTTGGCAGACCTCCAAATCTTGCCGGTTACTTACACTAGGTTTTCTATGTACAACCAGCCAGCTGTGCCTGATTTTATTCCATGGCTTTGATAAACTCAGCTCAGCTGCCTTATTTTAGAATGATTTGAATCATTGGTTAAATATATATATATATACTGTATATAATATATAAATATATATATATATTGTTCTTGGTGTTCTAATTGTATTTCCTGTACATTTCTTGTATGCATAAATCTGTACTAACTGTGTTAATATAGAGAATACAATGGGCATATGGTATCACAACAAACATTGTGTAGTTTAAATTCCTAGTTTTCCTGGAATTTTCACTGTACAGTTTTTGCCATGGTTTGTACTGTGCATTATTTCATTCTACGGAAACGCTAAAATCACACTAACATCTTAATGGATTACAAAAATTGAGTGAAAATGCATAATGTCCTAGCACTTTGAATGTAAATTGGACAAGTGGAGGTTTTAATGGTTACCATTAGCATACAACCTGTCACTGGCCATTCAAAGCCATCAATTGAATTCAGTGATCATTATATATTTATTGGGGAATAAATTTTATGATGCAGCTACTACCAGTCCCTTAACTTCAAAATGACTGATATCAACAGAGACTCCAGTATATAGGAATGTGAAGATACGCATACTTATGTTTTTGATACATACAGGAAAAAATGTATCCAATATTGAAAACAAAAAAGAATTTAAAAGTCACAGATGAACGCCATATTATTATAAAGGCAGAAGGATGCAGTTTTGGTGAGAGGCGATACATGTGACATCACAAAGCACAATTTATACTTTGATATCACCTACAACTGTTTATAAATATATTTGACAGGTTTATAAGAACTCTTTGCAAGTTTGTAACAGTTAACATGTTTATTGATAGGAATCAGTTCATGTCTTGTGACATTTTTAGTGTTTTATTTACTTAGTCACTGAGCAAATATAACATGGATTGTTTTCTGGCTCGTGTGAATTGTTAAATTTTGAGAGATACGTAGAACAAGATTGTTATACTCCAATACATTACTGCAATGACTGTTAAATATATAGTTGCATGTGTTTACCACATGGGCTTTAACTTGAATTACATCTATTTTGTGTTTTGCAACATTTTTACATGATGTGCCTCAGATGGGTCTTGAGTTTCCTCCACTCCTTAATCCAATGGGTAACACAATCTCAATGTGTGATTCATGGGGCAGCAAGCCTGAGTCACAGAGATAACAATGATTTTTTGCTCATAGTCATATTTCCTTGTACAGTAGGTACAGTATTTAATTGTCTTGCTGAACGGTGGGTTGATTCAGCCGATTGAATATTGACCACCATTGAATATTCAGAAGTAATTCTTGCCATATGAAATTAGTAACATGCCTAGCGATGACACAACATAATTTCATCCCCCTCTTGGTATTTCCTCCAGACCTATCCGTATATATCATAATCATGTGCTCATATCAGTGCTTCCAGTATGAGACATTTAAAGGAGAACCATACGTTCTGAAAAAAACTTAACCAACAGCCTAATTAGTGACTTATTAAAGAACTTTATCAAAATGTCATATTTTATATTGTGAAAATTAAAGTTAACTATCAGCTTCATCTCATGGAAATAAAGAACTTTGTAAATACAGTTGATTACAAATTATGTACCATTTCTTGAAATAAGGGTAGAACTACAGGTCCGTTTTCGGCGGATCTGACACTGGGTGACAAGACTGATGCGACAAGTTGGATGCAACAGGAACAAGGTAAGTAATAGGAAGTTGGATGGTGTCGCAGGGTTTGATCCGAAGCTACACGACTGTTGGATGCAAATGCTGCAAGTTGCGTCTGCCTCCATCAGTCGTGTCATGTCGATCAACCCTGCGACAACATCCGACTTCCTATTACTTACCTTGTTCCTGTCGCATCCGTCTTGTCGCCAGTGTTGGATCTGCCGAAAACAGACTTGAATCGTCAGTGTAGTTCTACCTTTAGATGTTACTCTTTGCCCTCTGAAAAATCTGTCTTTCCCTAGGTAGGATTCTAAAACTAAATACTAAAATGCTTCAAGAGCAAACCTTCCTCATGTATGTGCGCATTTCCTAGAACGATCCTAAAACATAATGGTTTAGTTAATTGGCTTGTGATGACACTGACCTCTGTGTGTGTGTGTGTGTGTAGAGTAGGGAAATTAGATTGCAAGCTCTGTTTGACTATACATATTCTCTCTATAGTGTTGTGTAATATGCTGTTGCCACATAAATAGGCACAATAATAAATAAGTCCCAACGTAATCAGAATTTAGTAGTATCCGTGAGAACAATGCAGTTGTTTGGAAACCTCTGGGGGTTTTTTCGGGAAGTCCTCCAGACAGTCTGCAAGTGTGCCATATTATGTTCATAACACGGAGTGTATCATTAATATTTCTTCACATAGTCTTCTTCCTCTTTTACTTAAAGTCTCTCCTTACAGCTTGTGCTGGGGCAAAAAAACAACCCACAGGGCATTGAGTGTGTTATGAGTTGATGCGATCAATGGAACCAATAAGAAATAACATAGGCCAGGTGTCTGACCAAAAATAACATTATAATTGTATAATTATACATTGTGGTAATATTCTTATTCTTATATCTTTTGCACTTCCATATTCCACAATGCCTGGAAGCTGTCCACCACCCCCGCTACACACATACACAAACAAGATTGTGTCATTCAGCAGGGCTTTCAGTCTTTTGTAAATGGGACATGTTATCCAGAATGCTTGGGGCCTGGGGGTTTCCAGACAATGGATCTTTCTGTAATTTGGATCTCCATATTTACTAGTCTACTAGAAAATCTTCTAAACATCGAATAAACCCAATAGCCTGGTTTTGCCTCCCATAAGGATTTGATTATATCTTAGTTTGGATCAAATACAAGGTACTGGTTTATTATTACAGAGAAAAAGAAAGTATTTCATTAAAATGGAGTCTATGGTTTCCAGGATAATGGGTTTCCGGATCACAGATTCCATATCTGTATAAATATGGGTACCTATGTCGTTTAGTATGGTGAAGACAATGTCATAGGATTCATTGAATACTAAGGGGGTTATTCACTAAACCTTGATTTTTTTTCTGGTTGGGCTTTAACACCCTTGAAAAGTCCAAATTTGAAAATCCACCATCTCAAACTTGTCGAGTTCATATATAAGTCAGTGGCAGATGTTCCTTTCACAATTTGAAGATATCTTGATATGTGCTTTTCGTCCTGATAATACAAAAGTTTCGGGGCACTTGGCCGATAACCCGAAAAAAACTAGTAATTTGGGTGTAAAAACAAAAAAATTCATACGATTTGGGTTTTCGTTTTATCGAGTTTTTTCCCGACCTGGCTTTTATTAGTTATTTTATTGAGGAATAAGATAAAATTGTGGATGGGCGTTTGGTCAAACTTGGTTTAATAAAAATATGTAAATCGTAAATAACCCCCTAAATGTAAGTTCTAAACACATATAACTAAAGGACATACTCTTTCTGGATTAGCCAGTACTGAACATAATTGAAATAAAAGTGCATGTGGGCCCTGAGGTAGTCACATAATAATAAGAATCAAGCACAACCAGTCAAGTAAAAGCAGGGACAAACAACAACGCAACTGTTAAACTAGTGAATAATATGGTATTGAAATTTATTGTGGCAGTTACTCAGACTGCCATAACAGTTTGTTTTTTAACCGCTTTATACCCACAAGGGAGTATAAGGGTGTTCCATTATACTTCAAAGCTGTACTGTGACAAGTATATTCCATTGAGTGACTGTAGTAAACACAGATCTCTTGCTTCACTAGATTTAATACTCACATATACACCAGGGCCTCTGAGAAACAATATTGCCTGGTGAAGGATCCTCTGGGGTTATGGCTTTCACCTACCAATGCTAACAGATTGCAAACCACCTTGGGAAAACCCCTCCCATTTAATAGGTCAATACAAAATCTAGGTTTCACTGATGTGCGCCCCTTCTTGCTTCATCATTTCTGCTACTGAGCCAAGTGTCCCAATAGTCTGTTCATTTCCATCATCAACAGGTTCTGCTAAAGTATGCTGGGGTTCACTGAACTGATCTGCTTCTATTTTGTCCCAGAATTCAATTGTTCAACTGCATATACTGACCAATCTTACTAGATATGTATGTTATGTTGACCTGCAAATAAATCAGCCATACAATCCTCTCAAGGGTTCATCATAATTAGTTGTAAACCACACAAGATGTAAAACCTCATAGCATGGTAAGTGAAGTGGTGTCCTATAGATTAGCTTTATTTGCACCTGAAAACTATGGATCATTTTTATAATTATTTGTATAAAAAATATTAGGTCTAACAGAGAAATTGGGTGTAAAATGAAGGGTGAATTATAGGTCTTTGTTATAGATCTTTTGAATCAATTAACTCAACCCCCCCATCAAGAAATATTCCCAAACAAAGGCAGAGTTAATGTAGTGATGTAAGTTGTAATTAAACATTCTGTTTTAATGCACCTTTATAACTATTTCCCTATGTATAATATTTGATAGCATTCATGTAACCCACCACTACATAAAGCCACAACAACAATAATAATGAACCAGTCATATGATAAAGTCTTCTTCCGTTTTGTGTAGGTATTGTAATTTGCAGGTATTAATAACTACTTCAACAACATCAAAATAATAATAATTTGGTATTTTTGTGTCAAGCTGTTTCTCTGGCACATATCAGTCATATAGGTGAGTATACAGTCACATGCACAGTGTTTATTTTAAAAGGAAAAACAGAAAATCTGATGTGTACCACAATGACTAATGTGTTCTGTATTTAACCCTGGGCATTATTTCCCTTAATCTCCTTCCCTTTGGTTTGTGTTTTATAAGGACTGCCTTCTTCTCACATGACATGTTACTAGGTATTGAGCTGTAAATGTGAATCATCTTTGTTTATTGACATTCTTGTACCAGGAATCTAATCTCTTGGCTATTAGTCACAGAAACAGGGAAAATATATGATGGGAAACCACCAGTAAAGGAAACCTAGTACAGTAGACTATAATGTTGTACTAGATCAAAATAAAATGATGGCACCTAGTGCTAACTATTTGGGATGAACAAAACAAACTTGGATGAACAAATGTAACTTTTATACCTAAGCAGTTACCAGGAATGGGACTTCTGTTGATCAATAGAAAAAGAAAAATCAGTATTTCAATTTTTTCTTTGATATCACCAACAGTAAAAGGAATGCAACTTCATCCACACACATAAATATATTTAAACATCTGTTCCTTGGCTAAAACTGGCCACATATCGACTGACTTTCTTATCTGAATACACTGATCTGGCTTTTTCAATGTATTTTTTCAGTTGGATCATCAGTCTATCTAAGTTCTCTTACTGAAACCAAACACATACACTAGAATTTAGTTAATCAGGAGCCAATTAACCTGTATTTGGATCATGGGAGAAAACTGCAACACTGCAAAGCAAGGCAGTAATGCCAACCACTCACATTGCTAACCATCATGTTGCCTATATCTATAGGGAGAACTGTCAAAAAAATGTTAAAATTAAATTCAGATTTATAAATGCTCACACCATGTTTTAATATAACATAGCTCAAAACAGAGCATAATCTTTTAACATTGTCAACTTTTTTTTTTTTAAATAAAGGCATTGGTTTATCCAAGGGAGGGGGTGATATCACTCCAACTTTCAGAACAGCAGTAAAGAGCGATTGAAGTTTATCAGAGCACAAGTCACATGACTTGGGACAGCTGGTAAATTGACATACAGCTAGCCCCATGTCAGATTTCAAAATGAAATATAAAAAAATCTGTTTGATCTTTTGAGAAATGGATTTCAATGCAGAATTCTGCTGGAGCAGCACTATTAACTAATGTACATTTTTTTCCCATGACAGTATCCCTTTAACCTTTTAAAATAAAGGTGTTGTTTAAACCACTTAACTTTTCATTTACCAAAGAGAGGCTTTATTTTCTTCTTCAGCAGTACCCAAGAATAAATTCCAAATTAATCTTAATTTGCTATTAAAAAAGGTTCCTCACTAGTAAAAACTAAAAAAAAAAATTGATTGCAGTGTCCAGCCTGTAGCAACTTTCTCCCTGTCCCTATTACTTATTCTATATAGCTTTTAAATTTGTAATTTCTATAATTTTTTTAGTGGTTGCTTTCAGTTTCTTTTTAAGACAACGTGACTATTCTTTACAGTTTTGATAATTTTCCGGAAAGGTGTGCCTTCTTTTTCTTTCAGTCACTGTGTTATAATTGCAGGGAATTTCTCACATCTAACTTGTTTGATCTGCCTTGCAAACAGAAATAGGAAGAAAAGATGAGACTGGCTCTGACCACAAGTGAAAGAGTTATGTCATGCTGAGTTCAACTGCAAGTGTCTTCATTGGACTTAATGGTGTTCTCTGCTTAGGTCCACGTAGTGACCAGGCCTGGTACGTGAGTTCTAGCAAATGCCAGAGGGGCTTCTGTAAAATGCCATAGACAGTCACTGTGGAGTGGGAAATTCTACAGAGGTGAATTTGTTCTTTGTGACAAAGAAGCTCATTGGATATCCCAGTCTGTTGTTAAATGGGTTTACTAGGATGTTGGCCCTAAACTTTTTTACCCATGAGCCACATTAAAATGTAAAAAAGTAAAGAGTTGTGGAGCATTAAAAAAAGTTCTTGGAGTGCCAAATAAGTACTATGATTGGCTATTTGGTAGCCCTATATGAATTGGCAGCCTACGGGAAGCTCTGTTTGGCCATAAACCTGTTTTTTATTGAGCCACACTTGCCTCTAAGCCAGGAATTAAAAAAATAAGAACCTGCTTTAAGGCCACTTAGAGCACCAACCACGGAGTTGGTGAGCAACATGTTGCTCACAAGTTTGTGGACCACTGCTGTAGTGGCTATGGTTTTCTTCTACACTTCAGATATGTTATTTGGCTTCATATGAAATTGATCCTTGTGGATGTCTTTTTTTTTTTTTTTTGTAGAGGACTGAAGATCGTAAGCTCCCCTGGGTGACAATATCAGTTAATTCATATGGTTCCACTTTATTTTAAGTTTACTTCACACCGGGCAGTGTTGTACTCTTAATTGTACAGAAAGTACTTGAAAGTCCCACCCACTTTGTCCAATCATATTGCTGGTGGGTAAATAGGAGAGGTTAAGGATATGCAAATAAAGAAAATTCAGCAAAGCTTTGACTACCTAGACACTTACCTATTTATCAGGAATGGGCTGAGAAAAAGTCAGAATTTTCAAATATAATTTTTCCTGGTTGCAGACATTGTCCCTATCTGTACTCAAATTTGGTATAATTAGGATTTCCCTCTGATTATGCTAAGCACGTTTCTGTAGTTATGCACTTAGCCTTGTACTTAATGATGAAACGTTATAAAACATTAAAAAAATCTTAATGCAGCAGTCTTTCTTTGGTACACACTGATATGTTTTACTTAGCAAAATACAATTAGTAGGGAAAAACAAGAAAAGTACATCACGTGCTAACCATTAACTTGTTTATATAATGCCACAAAAAAAGTGTCTTATCTCACCAGAGATAAGGAGAGGCTCATAAACAACTTCATACCACTTTGTTGCTATAGAAATGTGATTCATTTTTAACAAAACATTTTAAAATATTTGCATATTGATGTTTTAAAGTAAAAGTTTTCCTAGTAGTGTATATTTTATTTGTTCAAACTGTAAATGTTTCATAGAGATTAATGAACTGTAGGCAGGTGCTAGTACTAGTGACAATGGGACTCATACTAAAGAGCTATTCGTTTTCCAAATTGGTTGAAAGGAGGAGAAGCTATTATCTGATTATCTGATTCCTGGCTCAGTGACCCCAGCTATAATAAGCAGAGTAATCCTGAAGCTAGATGCATATTTTATTATTATCTTGTTGAGGCCCTTTGCTAGGTAAGTGGGACTCTTGCGACAAGATGACAGTTTTAGGGCTCCTACACACGGGCGTTTTTACCTGCGCTCCCCTGCATTGCGTTTTGCTGCATTCAAACGCAGGGGAGCACAGGTATAGACGCACTCAATTATTTTCAATGGGGCTGTACTCACACTAACGCATGTAAGCGCCGAACGCAGGAAAAATGCAGCATGTTGCGTCTGAATCTGCGTTCGGCGCTTACACGCGTCTCGTGGGTACAACCTCATTGAACAAAATGAGGTGCGTCTAGACCTGCGCTCCCCTGCGGCTGAACGCAGCCAAACGCAACGCAGGGGAGCGCAGGTCAAAAAGCCAGTGTGTAGGAGCCCTAAACAAGCATTAAATACATAAAGAATGAAGCATAATGACCAATGGGGTAATGTAATAAAAGGCTCTAAGTTTGCCATGGGGCAGTAACCTTTAGCAACCAATCAGCAGGTAGAATTCACTAGTCACCTGTTTAAATGCAAGTATCTTATTGGTTGCCATGAGTTACTGCTCCTGGGCAAACTTAGTGCCTTATATTACATATAGGGGAAAGTGTCTTAAAATACCACCAAAATTAATTTCTATCTGATATTCCACCTAATCTATGATTTCAGGGTTAAACAATCCAAATGACCTCATATTTATTACCAATGACATCAGCTGTAGTGAAAAAAAACAATATACATATATTGGGGCTACATTTACTCATACAGTATATTGAGAAACCTGGTGACTTGCATTCAGATGATCCTTGGAAGTTACCTAATATAACAAAATCTTCAGGATCGATTTCATCAACATATTTGTCACGTGCCTTGTCACCAATACTACAGCAATTTGAAGTGAATACAGTGCTTCAGTAGATGTATCATAAAATGCAAGATTTCATATATTATATAACACCAAAATGGAAACCTATTACAGGTATGGGATATGTTATCCAGAATGCTCAGGACCTGGGGTTTTATGGATAACAGATCTTTCCATAATTT
>CM044435.1:33396970-33410209 GCA_024363595.1 Xenopus borealis | reverse complement strand
TATATATATATATACATATGTACAAAATAAATATATACTCCCTTAGCAACTTTGTTTAAAATGGTCCAAGGTAAAACTAAATAACTAATAAAAAAATAAGAAAATAAAAAAAAAATATTTTAATTTTGTCTAAGAAATCTGACTGCCAGTTTTACCCTACAGCACTGCATCATTATACATTATGTTTTATTTATGCAAATAACAATTTTCAGGATCCTAGGATTCAGCTTTGGGCTAAATGTTTTGTTATACAATCAGGCTAAAATGCTAAAATTCTGCACAGGATGTGTTTATTTACATTTCTAAAAAGCCTTTTCTTGAGTGTGTTCACTGGTCAGAGAGGAAAACAAAGCAACCTGTTTCCAAGTAGATCCAAATTTCAACACTAATGGGGCAGATTTACTAATGGTTGAATTTCAAAGTGAAAAAACTTCGAAATTCGAGCATTGTGTTTTTTTGGGGGGCCCTTTTCGATAGCAAATGGACCAAATAGGTCAGTTTTTGATCTAATTGAAATCATTCGAATCATTCAAATGCACCGTTTAATTCAAACAATTTCAACAATTTCAACCAAAATACTTTGAATTCCTAGGACTTCAGGACAGGTCCCACATAGGCTAAAATGGCAATTTGGCAGCTTTAAGGTGGTGAAGTGTTGAATTCGAAGGATTTAAAGAGACAGTACTTTGAAATTCAAATTTTTTCAATTCGCCTCGAATTTTGGGCTATTCGATAGTCGAAGTAGCCCAAAATTACGTTGAAATTCGAATTTAAAAAATTCAAATTTTATTCAAAAATTCTCTTCAACCCTTAGTAAATGTTGCCCTAAGGGGACTATTTACTAAACCTTGTTTTTTTTCTGTTCAAGGTCTTTTGGACTCAAGCTAGAATTTTTACAGGAAAAAAAAACTTGGACTTTTCGAGATTTATTATACCCCGCCATCTCAAACCTGCCATGGTCATGTAGAAGTCAATGGCTCCCAATTTACCTTTTACAATTTGAAGATATTGTGATCTGCAATGGGTTTTCATCCAATAATCGAAGAATTCAGGGTTTTTCGGAGATAACCCAAAAAAAAAAAAATCGAGCTGACTTTTTCATGTTATTTTTTTGACAAATAATATAAATTCATGGATGAGAGTATGGCCGAGCTTGGTTTAATAACAATAACAAGTAAATTCCAATTTTAGTAATTAACTCCCTAAATATTCCTGTTGTTCATATACCAGCAAAGTGTTTTTTAAATACATTTGTTAACTGATTTTGGAATTTAGAAAGTTATCCTATAATTATCCGTCTCCTTTTAATAGCTGCCATTTAACTTTAGAAGCAAGCTTTTATTTTCATAAATTTATATTTTTAAAAATAAACTATTGTTGCTGCGCTACAGCTTACTTCTCCTATCTCTCTCACAAGACTGCAGTGATATTCAGTGAAAAGTTGATTCTATATAGATAGTTCTATATTTTTAAGAAATACAGAAGTAGAAATTGTCTTATTAATACAACAGAGTTTCAGCCCACAGTCCCCATCATGCACTTGATTAGGAAAAACCAGTACAAGTGGTTTTCAGCCAAAAAAGCTTGAGTGGTTTCAGACATTTCCCATTCAAGCCATGTGGGGCCAAAGGAGATTATTTCCTACACTAGTCTCCGACTGGAAAGTGCCATGTGTCATCAGTGTAAAATATACGAATATACAAACTTTTGGGAAATTAACAAAAAGGCGTGATAGGGAAATGCCACACTTGTAGAATCTTGAATACATGCATATGAAGAAGTCATTTTGGCAAATGTTTATTGGGAAAACATTATGGTATATGTCTGATGGCACATTTTTTGCACATCTCCTGAAAATACCTAACCACTAACCTTAACTTCTCTACTAAGCTAATTAAACAATCCTTTTCCATGTGTGTTTATGTTTATGCTTGGTATACTATGAAACCCTTATTCTAGGACCCCAAGATATTTTCTCTTCTAAACTTCCCTGTCCCTTCCTTCTTTTTGTGCCAGTTAGTGAAAATATGTCCCTTATCACTTATTCACTCTTTTATTTGTTTCTTTATATTTTAATTTTTCAACTTTATTCCTGGTTTTATTTCCTTTGCCATCCATTGTACTCCCTCCACAATATCAGAGTTTTAGAACAGAGTGAATTGAAGGACTGAAGGATCTACAGCGCTTGGTGCAATCACACTGTGGTTTAGGGGAATGCAGTAATGCAGTGCAAAAGGCAAGAGCAAAAAAAAAAATCACAGTTGGGTAATTGGAGGGCCGCTGAAAACTAGCTGCTGGAAGTAAGCCCTGTAAGATATGTGAAACCACAATGTGTTTATATCCTAAAGGATTAAGACAGTGGAATCTTTAATGGTGTAGGACTTTGGAGCACACATGTATGATACATTTAAATAACAAGCAAAGCAAGGTAGAAAGGGTAACAATATATTCTCCTAATAGGGGCAACAGGAGGAGAGGGTAACGCTTCTCCTTTTAAAAAGCACTTTTAAAGCCCAGTCGAGAATGTGCAATGGATCTTTGATCTCAGGTGCTCAAATGGGGCTTTACTGAAATCTAGATAGCACAGAGAACAGCAACTAGGCAAATAATACTATGGAAGATCTCAGTTATAAAGAAAGTCTGTCCATCCTGATATTGGTTGCATAGGAGAAAAGGTGACACAATAACGCTGTATAAATATAAGATAACAATACAATACAATAAAGTTATGTAATTCTCTGCAAAGTGGTTGTACTGGAGGAAATGGCTAAATGTATTTTTAAGCAAATGACAAAATCAAAGGTTATTGACATTAATATTCTCAGTGGAATGTTGCTCAAGTGACTGGTTTGATTGCCCTTTTGGAATGAAAATGTTAGTTCATTTTATTTTTAATTTTCACTTTCTCCTCCCTCAGAAGATGGTGACCCAAAATCTACTATGTGAGAGCTACTTTTCACATCAGGTCTACTACCTGAATTGTTGCACTGCTATTGATACTGTCATTTTATTGCATTACAGTTTCTGTTTCTGTGATTATTAGTTATCAGGCCAGCTGAAGTTATACTTGTAAAGCCCAATCCCTTCAACTTGATGGATGTGTCTTTTTTCAGCCTTAACTTCTGTGTATCCATGTGAAGCATTTTCTGTTGCTAGTATATCTCTTTTGCATATATTGTCTTTGGTAAAGAAAAATACGAGTCTGACAAAGTTTTGCAACATGAGACAACATTACTAATGACTAATCTAGATTTATGTGATATCTGTGTTTGTTACTGCAATGTGTCACATATTGCAATTTCCCTGTACTGAAGCATATCTAAAAGCTGTGCACTACAAGTGCTAGCTACATATGTAATGTAATGTAACCGTTGTTTTTTTTTAGCAATATTCTGTCACAATCAGGGTGTACAATATAGCTTCAGTATATAGCCCCCAAATACCTGTATATGATATAATACAATATAACTTTACAATAATAATGTAAAAGAAAAAAAAACAGTTTGTGCCATAACAAATTCTACAAATGACATATGCTTTATTTGCTTTCCTCTTACACCACCTCTTCCCTAAAACATGTAACACGATACATATACACAATGAACGCCTCCTTTGTCACAGTGACGTGCTATATGAACAGTCTAGCCTCTCCTAGAAACGTCACAAATGTCATGTGGACTTTATCCCTGCTGAAACCGGCTTGGTGATGGCCACCTGCTGTTTAGAAAGGTTTACAAAATATTAATCATGTCTTGAACTAATACTGAACACACCATCTGGCGACATGCTCAGCACAAGGGGAAGGCCAACAGGCATTAACTTCAATTCATTCTTAAAGTTACCCTGTGTCTAGAATTTGATTTATTTAAAGGGGAATATAAAGGCCATTTGGGGATAGTACAGCATAAATTTGTAACATATTTAATAATTGTGTAGCACAACTATTTCTCGGTTGGACTGTTGGACCTGGTAACCTGGTCATCGGCTGTGATCTAAACTCCATATTGCTATGTAAACACATGAGGCATAGATTAAAGAACCATCCAGAGTCACTCTATATTCTATATTCTATGGCACAAAAAGGTTAAAATATATATAATATACTTTATATATCAGTGTCATTTATTTGGTGAGACAGGTGTTCTTCTGTGCCCTAGCACTCCACCATTTAAGAGTTACAAAAACATGGTTTTTTTAAACAGAGGCTCCAGTATCAGTAAATATAAAGATTGTTATACAAATCTTCCTATATCCTTACAGCTGTTGTTAAACTACAACATCCAGCATCCAACAACTAAAAGATGTTAGGGGGGGTACCTGGATTATTAGTTCAGAATCAACTGGAGAGTTACAGGCTGGCTTTACAGCTTCATTTTCCCTCAAAATAGCCCTCCAACCTTCCTGCACCATCTAAAGCACCCTCTTTTCTAAATTGCTCTTTGTTCATAGGTGCTATGATGTTGCATATTTCATCGGACAGGAGCTTTTGTCCTTTGTGTGTTTTTTTTAGTATAGCTTACACAAAGGAAGAGCAGGTACAGTGCTCCCTCTTTGACAGTTTCAATTGTCAAATGTTTATTAAATTGCCTGTATTCGGTTAAGAGGTACACAATATATATCACTATCTTCTTTATAATATCAATGTTGACTTGGATCCCAAGCATGCAATATAAATGGAAGGATATACTCTTTAACAAACAATAAAAACACAGTTCACCACACAATATAATCACAAGCACACCCACCATAAACAAAGCATGAAAAAAAGTGAATGCAGATGTAAACTATACATCTATTTGCAACTAAACAACAGACAAATGTTTGCATGGAGGAAACTTTAGATTTGCATTTGATTAGGAAAACTGCTTGTCTTTTAGAGTAAACAGATAACTACTACACCTAAACAAAACTGAAATATTACACATAAATGTTACAGTTTATGTTGTGTTTCCTTTCCTGGAAATTTACAATATTCCTCACTGAAGGCCAGCATGACACATTTATATACAAATATAAGGATTTAGCTTTCACTCGTTTAAGGGGCTGTAAACATGAAAATAAATTTTGCCAAATAGAACAATATGAAATTCTTCGAAATTTTCCAGTATTCAAGAGTTTTCTTATTTTTTTTTGTTATTTGTAAAGGTATTTGTAATTGAAAGCAGAATGTGTCACTTTCTGCACTGCTGGTTCTCCAACAATGTAGCTGAAGTTAGCTCTCCTCCATCAGTTTGCTTCTGCTACGTTGTTTCAATAGTCATAACCCAGCAGTGCAGAATACAGCAAGTTATCAACAGCAGTAGCATGTACAAATAAGTACTGAAATGTTGTAATGGTAGTATAGTGGAATGCTTCTTAAAATTATATTTTGGAATAACGGATAAGAAATACACTATTCTGCCAGTATTTAGATCAACACTTCAAAACTGTTGTATTCCATTCTATTTGTCTTGTTTATTCACATGGCGCCAATATATTCTGCACCCCTTCACAGCACTGTCACTGTTTACAAATCATACTTTAGTTATAAAGACAGAACAGAACAACCCACCATGGGACAGTCCACCACATCACGAAGCATAAGATGAGTTCTTTATTTGTTTAATGCCATCTGTGTATAAACTGTAGCACTTTCTTGGGTAGTTAAACTCAAGGATGTAAAACAGACTGATAAGTTTGGCTTTTGCATAGATGGGGTGATTACATTCCAAACTGCATGTCTGAGAATCACAAACAGACACACAATTCGCTGTATAAGGCAAAAAAAGCTAATTTTACATGACGTCACCTTACTGTAACCCATTTTCTTTCAGTTAATACTAACGTCCAGTTTGAGCTCTCCAGTTTTTCAATTTTAAAAAACCTAACTAAAAGTTAGGTTTGTGCCAATGGTGTTTGATGCCAATGTTATCAATAGGGAGGAAAAATGTTCCCAGAAAAAGTGGCAACCCTACCTGGGGCACAAATCAAGCTTTGTGTTTTCAGAGGAAAAATTAATGCTCTCTTACAAGCATGGACATCAATTAAGGACACATATTCTTCAGGATCCTGTTAAAATATTAATATCCTTTATTATTACAAATAAATAAAAGTTGTCAGCATTGGCACAGTGTGTTAGACAAGCTACTGACGCGTTTCATGTCCCTTTTCCAGGCATTTCCTCAGAGTAATGTATGCTCATTTATACAAATAATTCAATTGGGTTATTAACATGTGTTTGACATATGGCAACATTATTTCATTATTACCTCTTTCGATGACTGGTTGAATGTATGAGCTTATATACTAAAAATGCATAGTTGGTTAGAAACAGTAGGGCTATTTACTACATACTTACAGCTGCTTTAACAAATGGACTGCGGCTCAAATGCTGTTTTATTTTTAAGTATTTGTCATATGAAAAGCATTTGATTTAATAAATATTTAACTTACATGTAGATAAGATTTTGGGTAGATGATATAACACCATTTTAAATAGTAAAACATATTGTTATATATTTTCTTTGCTATATCTATTCATATTAACATCTCTGCTATACTTGTTTAACATATTAGCTACTATATCTGGATAGAAGCAGCATTTTGAAAAGTGACAAATAATTTTTCTTACACAGAATATAGTGTTTCTTCCCAGCATTTCATCATCATCTTTGCAAATGCTTTTTCACTTTACACCAGTATTAAAAAATTAGCATGTATTGAAACAACCTTACTCCATATTAAATATTAGTGTGCTAAGATAGTTTGTGTTCATCTATACCCATATTTAAGGACATAATATCCTATTTATGTGTACAAGAAGTGGGATCTGCCACATTGCTTTCCGCAGTATCAGTCTATAGCAGAACACCCTATGTTTCTAGATATAAAGAGCTGCCCTGTGATATCTGTTCAGATCCCTTAGCTGAGCTAAGCAGTATGTCAACTACCAACACAGAACTATAACCGAAAAGAAAGAAAAACTAAGTGCACTCAGTGATGCCAATGTCAGTTTAGGGGTGAGCATCAGACCCCAATCACAGCACTGCCTTTGCTGGCAATGTTTTCTCTCACTGTTGAGTAGCTATGACATTATGACCTAGACCTAAAATTCAAATAATAATACCAGAACTGCTGGCCATTGTGGAACCCTTTACTTTATAAATGAGATTAAATTGACAGTAAACTCCCGTGACCATTATCAGGGCAAAGGACTGCTGTGCTACTTCCTATATGGGATTAACGTGCCCTTTGAATTGAGCTGTTTTTAATGGAGAATGTTTCAGTCACACAACCTATTTTTTTCAGTCTAATTTATCTTTCATCCACAACTCTATTCAATGAGCAGTTTAACCCTTTGTTTTCACTTTCTGCCTCCTTGTTAAAGCTTTTCATATTGAAAGCAGAGCTCTCAGTCGAAACCGTCAAAAAGCAAGTTTGCCTTATTTCCAACATAAAAGATAGGGAGGTTTGTTTCATTCAGATGCAGTGACTGAAGGATCACAGGGGGTGTGGGAAAATGGAGTGGAAATGGTTCAAATAAGCCTTTGTGTTCTAATTGTCAGTGATATTATGATGGCAATTACACTGGAAAGATAATCACAGCCCTATAAAATAATCTATGACTTTGTTGTTAATGTTTGAAAATCATTTCACTAGACACTTTGCTGTCCAGGATAGAGAATGACAGCTAAAAGGGTTTTGGAACACAATGTCTATAATACATGAGCAGAGATGTCAATTTAACTTTATGTCATCAAGAAGATCAGAATTTAATCCAGGCATTTTTTAGACTATAATGTCCTTGATACCAAATGGTAACATGGAATCAGTTAAAATGCCAAGCCTAGATCATTATGTTCCTGATTACATGGAGTTCTGCTGAAATGCCAAATAACCATGATTATTAAAATGTTATACTGAGTTAAGTTTCATTATCATTAATAGTAATAATAATAATCCATATATTCCATACAGACAGTGGAATAACTAGATGTTACTGGTCCCCACAGTAAATAAATTTTAGGGTCTGCAACATATCTAGGGGTTGTATTCTTTTACCAAAATACATTGAAATTGCTCATTAATTAGGGCCTCATGTGGGTCCTATATACCTCTTGGCCACCCCTGCAGCTGCATGGTCTACTTCCTCTATAGTTTTGCCTCTGCAAACAGGGTGAGAGCAGCCACTGGGACTGTAGCTGGCAGTCAGACTATGTCATAGAAATTCATTCTTGTAAATATATAAATAAATAAAACCACCTCATCAGTGATCTTTCTTTCCTGTTGATAACTTTGGCATCAGGTCTAATTTTTACCAAACACATAGAAACCCTACTTACTACATTTTTGCCTTTAACGGTTCTAGTGTACCCAGTGCCAGGCCAAGTTCTACTAGTTCCCAAGGTCTAGAGCACAGCAATCCAGTCACCTGTGCTACTGGTCACTCTTAAGCACCTCCTCACAAGTCCTCCTGTGCTGCCACTGCCACATTAGCCACTGTATTGCTCCTATCCACTGCACTGGTGAGAAACTTACTAACCTCACTAACCCCCCCATGCTGTTGCGCCCTAGCTTATACTCAGTTTACCCCTAATTCCAGCCTGAGTGTAACACATACTGTAGTTAACCTTGGGGGTCTACAGTGATTAATAAGATAAATTCGGTATGTGGTTGTCGATTAAATGTATTAAGTTTGCACAGGCTTTGGCTCACAGGGATTGCTGAAAAGTTTAAACTAACGGCCTTTCTTACAGCACTCTTTCACATTCTTTAGAAGATAATAATTATGGATCTGCCGGATATGATGGAAAAGATCAAATGCTTTTTCCACCTCTCCAAAGCCCAGTGGATTAACCCACATATCTTACAGCAAATCATTAGCAAACCAGAGGGCCAAACAAAGGGCTTTCAAAAGTATTCTAAGAATGTTAATCAGAAAAATGGCTGTAGGATAAGTACCATCTGCAAATAGTTTTGGTCTCTGTGCAACTGGTACTGAGTGCAGGGCTTGGCCATAAATATACAACTAGGGTTGCCACCTGGCTGGTTCGGGTGAAAACCCAGTGGGTCCTGGCCCTCATGGGCCCCCGGTAGGGTTGCCACATTTTCTGGAAAAAAATACCAGCCTTCTCATATATTTATGTTTTTTTCCCTATTAATGACATTGGGATCAACCATCATTCTTACCGGCCAAGCCAGGTGGCAACCCTAGCCCCCTGCAGTCCAGACCTGCTCCCCGATAGCCCATCTTGGGCCTGCCTAAAGAAAAAGAGTAGCAGCATGTGCCATTGGTAGTGCATACTTGTGGCCTGGCTCAGGCATGTACACTGGCTACGCGTATGCACTACCGATGCTGCATGCTGCTAATCTTTTTCTTTAGGTGGGCCCCATGAGGGCTATTGGGGAATCGGTCTGGGCAGCCGGTGTGAGCATTCGCACAAGTGTGCTGGGGGGACACAGGAGTTGGGTTGTTCAGTGGGAGCAGGCCCGGACTGGCAATCTGTAGGTTCTGGCAAATGCCAAAGGGGCTGTTATAATGTGCCATAGAAATTCAGTATTTAGTGGGCTGGTGGGGGCTGTTTGGGCCTCTGTTTGGGCTGTATGGGCCTCTGTGCCTCTGTGCACAAGAAATGGCAGGGCCTATTTTGACTCTCAGTCCAGACCTGGGTGGGAGCCCCCGGTGACTACTAGGAGGGCCCTTGTTATAGAGTTGCCACCTTTTCCTGAAAAAAATACTGGCCTTCCTATATATTTATATTTTTTTCCTAATAACATTGGGATCAACCATCAAAAATACCAGCCAGGTGGCAACCCTACCGTCCAGTAAAAATGATGAAAAAAAATGGCAAGAATATAGGAAAGTTAGTATTTTTTTTTCCAGAAAAGGTGGCAACCCTATGTAAAACTGAGTTGTTTTGTGGGGGAGGGGGTGCCTCATATTGAGAACTAATTCTTAACATTCCAAAATGACCAAGGCTGACCACCAGAGAGAAGTTGAACTAGTAACTGATTATGGCATGTGTGAGTCGGGAGTTACACATTACACATGAATAAGCGAAAGAAAATTGAAATTAATCAGCTTTATTTCATCAGTTTGTGTGAGTTATTACCAAAAAAAAAAAATCCAGAACATTGCGTGCCTCTTATTTAAATGAAGGCTCCGCCGGGCTCCTGCTGACGGGTTAAGGTTATAGCAGTTTATTTCCTGCTCTGGCAACAGGACACCGCCGAAGCGCTTGTATGTTAAGTGTTTGACTTTGCTGCTAAGGCTCCGATGACGTAAATCTACTTGGCGGGGTTTGCCACTGAGGGGCGTGGCTAAAAATGCCTAGCCTCGCTGAGGTCACCGAACCACGTGATGCAAGCCATTCATAAACAGCTCCCCGTCGCACTGTATAAATAGCAGAGTGGAAAGCTCAGCACTAGCAAGAATTACAGCCAGCAAGGAAACAACAACAGTAACTTTTAAGTAAACGTAAGAGATAAGAAGAAACCATCTAAGAGTCTGGCTTTTTTTTTTTAACTGAAACATTAGATCAGCGCAGTATTTATTTTATTATTTTTAACCGTCAGTATAAGCTTTTATTGGAGCAAAGAAGCGCCGCAGTGAAAGAAGCGGGAGAGTGGAGCAGCCTATTGTTAAGGATTGTTCGTGGCATCAGCAATGGTCAATATGGAAATCTGTGCTATGGATTGCCCCGAGTTGAAAGGACTGTTGGCAGAGAGAGCCCACAAATGCCTCCTATTGGACTGCAGGTCGTTTTTCTCCTTCAGCTCGTGCAGCGTCATTGGATCCAGCAATGTTCGCCTGAGCACTATAGTGAAGAGGAGAGCAAAAGGCAGCATGGGCTTGGAGCACATCATCCCCAATGAGGAGCAGAGGTGCCGGCTGCTGGCTGGGATGTACGAGGCGGTGGTGTTGTTGGATGAGAGGACATCAGAGCTGGAGATGCTAAGGAAAGACAGCACCATGATGCTTGCAGTCAATGCCTTGTGTAGGGACTCCAGGGGCAGCCGGATCTACTTCCTAAAAGGTACTTTAAGCTCCACTCTACTCCTCAACCGACCCATTGCCAAAAACATATTCATGTTCTGCTGAAACTCTCCTTGAGGCTCATTATTATTTGCAGCTTTCTGCTGTGTCCCAGCTCTGACCTTTACAGTGTTTATGTGCAACATTGCCTGCGCACAAATGCCTACTAATAATTCCCTTTAGTGCATTATAGACTCTGAAATAGCTGCTCCGCTCTAATCGGTCAGGTTGCACTTTGGTGACAAATTATCACAAGTTGCTGCCTTAGCTTTGTTCCCTTGCAGGCAAATTGGGCTTCTGTGTACGCCTCTAACCATTTTTTTATGTTGTTGTGTGTTTCAGGTGGCTATGAGACCTTTTCATCACAGTGCCCAGAATTCTGCACCAAAAACTCTCCCCCGGTGGCTCTGAGTTTGCCTCTTTGTGCCAACAATGTTCCAGGCAGTGCTGACTCCAATTGCACTCCTTGTGGGACTCCACTCTACGACCAGGTTAGTATTTCTGTTCTTATCTAAATGGCAAGCACACTCACACTAAACCAATATTTAGCAGTAAGCATTTCCTGATAAAGAGTCACGTCTGTTTTTATACCAAAACAATGGATACTGGCTGTGTATAGCTACTCTTTTCTCCTACAGCCTATGTGTAAT
The DNA here is from genome assembly GCA_024363595.1 of Xenopus borealis. NCBI lineage: Eukaryota > Metazoa > Chordata > Amphibia > Anura > Pipidae > Xenopus > Xenopus borealis. The sequence continues at coordinate 33,398,545 of CM044435.1, read as the reverse complement.
TTATAAACTAGACAATTAGTGAAAAATCCCCTGACACATCTTTGTTATTTTCAACTGAGAGTAAAATTCCGGTATCACTATGCCCTGGAAGTAGATCAAATTTGGCAATATTTCTCTGCACTCCCCAGTCCCAACCATAAACTTGACACAACATATATTCTTCACTCTGTGATTCTTGTACTGACCTCTTTCTTTTTATCATGGTATTTTAGGGGGGACCAGTGGAAATTCTGCCCTTCCTGTATTTGGGCAGTGCATACCACGCATCAAGGAAAGACATGCTGGACACCCTCGGCATTACAGCCCTCATCAATGTATCCGCAAACTGTCCTAATCACTTTGAGGGACACTTCCAGTACAAAAGCATTCCCGTGGAAGACAGTCACAAAGCAGACATCAGTTCGTGGTTCAATGAAGCTATCGATTTCATAGGTAAGTTGAAACTTGCTTTTGTCATTTCTCATGCTAATGTGCTCCATAAATATCAGACCATTCCTCAGAAATGTAGCGATATTATTGAGAGGTGGAGTGTTTTAACATCCAGTCTCTTACTTTCTAATGTTTTCCAGTCAGCCTTTGACTGTAATTTTTGAGGGAGTTAGACTGCACCCTAGTGGGTGAAAACAAGTAGTATTTTTTATTATGACCTCAACCAGCATTCACTCCGCTATATTGAAGAATACAAGTTTACTAAGCGTCTATGTAGACTTGTATATACATTAAGCATATTTTCTACATACATATTCGAACAAATAAACACCTACTCTTCAAAACTTCCTGCTGTAAATAGGTTAATAGGGCTAGTTTATCTAGAGTCTTAGACTTGTATACAAGGCTGTTTTCAGTATTGCATACACACATGTAGTTCCAAACATGCACTAAAAAAAAACTGCAGTCTTCATTAAAGAGCAATGAAAAGGAATATAGTTATCATGTTTCAGGTCTGTTACAAGTTCTCCCAGAAATAACCTTTGTTTTACCTTTTTTCCAGACTCTGTAAAAAATTCTGGTGGAAGGGTGTTTGTCCACTGCCAAGCTGGTATATCCCGATCTGCTACCATCTGCCTTGCCTATCTTATGAGAACTAACCGTGTGAAGCTCGATGAAGCGTTTGAGTTTGTGAAGCAAAGGCGGAGTATAATCTCCCCAAACTTCAGTTTTATGGGACAGCTACTTCAGTTTGAGTCTCAAGTGCTAGCACCATCATGTTCAGCAGAAGCAGGTAGCCCTACAATACTAGACAGAGGAACATCCACTACCACAGTCTTCAACTTTCCTGTTTCGATACCTGTCCACTCAGGAGCAAACTCTCTCAGTTACCTTCAGAATCCCATCACTACATCGCCAAGCTGCTGAGGTACCGAGCAAACAGACACAGACTGTAGCAAATGGACAATTTGTGTTTTTATCAAGTGCAATAATTGTTTGGGCTCCATATCCAACACTTTTATTTTACGTCCCGTTGAGTTAAAGGAGCAAGACGTTCTTTGAGCCAGTTGAACTGGTAAAACTACAGAAAACTCCAAACTGACATGACTTGTTGGACAATATTTTAGATGCATATCCTAACCACTA
>CM044435.1:33380586-33396902 GCA_024363595.1 Xenopus borealis | reverse complement strand
TTTTTTTTTTTTTTTTTTTTAATTGTTGATTGATGAAGAGAGGCTGCTGCCTAAACCTGTAATATAATATTTATTTTGCAAGCTGTGTCCTGCCTACAGAAGCCTAAGATTTCAGCTTTTCAACGAAGTAAAGAAAAGATACCTCAGTATTTTCTGGTACTGTAATTCCTGTGTGTAATTCAAGACCAGCTTCATTTTCCAAAGCACTGATGTCAAAGCACTAGGCCCAAGCCTTCTTCAGAGTTTGCTTACTATTGTGTTTATGTATGTGTGTATGTATGTATATATATATATATATATATATACTCTGATTTTATTTATGATGCAAAATAATATATATCTTCTCCTGTGAGAAGACGTTTTTAATACAGAACTATGACTTTTTATACTGATAGAATAAATTATGATATTTGTACTGAATTTGTGCCTTTTCTCCTTCATATTTACATATAAAATAGGGTGTTTCTTCACATTTTTATTAAATTAATGCATGTTTAAGAGGACCAGTAGTGACCGTATAATCCACTGACCAGCATGAACACCTGAGTAGCATCCCAAATACCTGCACAACTTGGGCATGACTTAAGTATTGTTTACTGTTTTTCATACGCCCTTAAGAACACCTTTATTGCTGTGCTACAGGCCTGGACTGGCAATCTGTGTGTTCTGGCAAATGCCAGAGGGGCCGCTGTAGAAAATCAGTATTTAGTGGGCTGGTGGGGACTGTTTGGGCCCCTGTGTGGGCTGATTGGGCCTCTGTGTACCTGAAATGTCAGGGCCTATTTTAATTCTCAGTCCGGACCTGCTGTGCTATCACTATAGTCTCTACCACCACCACAAGGTTAATAGCACATGATAATTTAGATTTTTCAAAGTTGCCCTTTCTGACAAAGCTAGGCCCAGATAGGAGTAAGTTACTTTAACTCCATGTTCCAGTATAGTAGTAGCAGTGGGCAGTAGAATCGAACCTTGCTGCTGAATGCTCACAACATTTTCTTCAATCACCAAGTATTACAATGCAGTCAAATCTGATCTTCAGTATTTTCCATAGGTGAATTACTTCATCTACTATAGAGATCTGTCGATAGAGATCAGGTACCCCAAGGAAGGGACCTTAAAGGAAAGATATTCAGGGTGTAACTTAAAGCTTGACCTGATCAACATGTACATTTATTTTATGATGTCCTTATTATATCATATTATTTTTTTATACAAATCACGTCAGGCTTTCCATTTTATATCCCATAAATTAAATAAGATCACTATCATATCATAAAAAACAAGTGACAACCGTCCTTAACGATCATAAAAATCTTTACTTTTAACCCCTAAATCAGTTACACTGCAGTGGTTTGTAAGAAAAGCCGTGCACTTAACTCTATTTTGAATTAATCGCTCAATGGATCATGTCATTAGCAGACTCTAACTGGCACTTAAATGTGTACTAATTCACTTAATATATTTTTAATGACATCTAAAAAAAACACGTTTGCCACACTTTGGTTCTAATCAGGGGCAGATTAATGCAAAAGCTACCCTAGGGCCCATCTAGCATTTTCAATATTTTTTTCTATTTTCCTTTCTTTTATATTTTATTATATTTTATTTATATTTATATTTTTTATATTTCTTTTTGTTTGTGCTGCTCAGGCACACCTGCTGGGAGAAGAAGGCAGGCAAGGTGCGTGCCCTCACCAAAACCTATCATAGAGCACGCAGGTGTATGCATGCCTATATATGCTCACATCCAAAACCAGCAGTAGCCTAGATGGGGTGGCTGTAGCCTAGGGGCCACACGTCATTAATCCACCAATGGTTCTAGTAGGGCAAACTGGTAATGTCCTGCAGACCACTGGCCTGATAGCTAAATAAAATCTGTGCAATTTAGGACCACTCTGAATACTTGGTACTTGGTACATGTATGATAGTGTCTCCACCTAATGGTTTCCAAAAGCATACCTCAAAATTGTACTATAAATGTAAATACTAACTCACCAAAATAATTTTAAATCAGAAACTTATTAGGGAAAATAAAACATGGTAATCTAATACAGTAATTTCAAGTGACACAATAAGTGTGACAGTGACACTTTTAGTCCAGCTCTCACACTAGGGTGCAAATTCACTAAACACTAATTCGCCAGCGTGACGTCAATTCACAACTTCGCCGATTCACTAACAGTGTCCCTGGCGAAAATTCGCTAGCAAATTAGACAGACTTGCGCAACTTCGCCTGGAGTAAGGGTGCGAAGTTGCATAAGTCTATCTACTTCGCTAGCGAAAGTACAATACAATAGATAGGAGTTTGAAATAAAATAAAAAAATATTCTAAGTCCCAAAAAACATTTATCTTTTGTAGGGTGATAGTCTGAAAAATAGCGAAAATATTTTTGGGGTTACCCTCCTTTCCCCCCTACATTTCCTAACATATGGCAACTCAACTTTACAGTGGACACATGTTTAGGGCAATAGGACAACTTTATTTTATTTAATAAAGGTTTCCTGCGCTTGTGTAGTATAATGTATTGGCTGTAACATATACTTCTATTATACGTTTAAGTTCGCGCCGTATGCAAATTAGGCATTGCTAGGGTAAATACGCTTTGCCTGGCGAAGTAACAGTAGCGCAACTTCACTACCGTTCGCCTCCCTGAGCGCAACTTTGCATTTTAGTGAATTTGCGTAGCGCTGGCGAAAATCCGCCTGGCAAAGTGTGGCGAACACCTCCGAAGCTACCGCTAGCACATTTTCACACTTTAGTAAATTTGCCCCGAGGAGTGCTGATAAATTTCTAGGTCAATGACTTGAAATCTGCCTTCAGGTACTGGTGTCTGAAGATAGTTTGCAGTGATCCCATTGCAGTGATCCTCTGGTATTATATGGTCCAAAAAAAAAAGCAACAGAGAAAATATTATCGCATTCTGCTTTAAAATCCTTTAATTTATTAGCATTCCATGATTCCTCTATAGTATATAACGCTTTAAATGGAAAGTGAGAAAATGTGCTCCAATGCTTAGTCACAAAGACAGTTATTTGTTTAATTATTATGTGTAAGATAAGGGTTGCCATAAAGATAAGCTCCATGCATTTCTCTTTCTGGCTCCGCTTGTGCATAAGACATTTGCTTTTTTTGCATTTTGAATTAAGAATTGCTGATAAATCACGTTGTCATTTTTGTGATATTCCTATTCACTAGAATAGAAGACGCTTTCGGTGGCATTTTGGTGTTTATACCGAGTTATTGGAAAAAGGTAATTTATGTTGAACTTTTAAAGGAGAACTAAAGCTTGACTAAAGAAGTAGATTTTAGGGCTTCTATACAAACCCAAGGCAACCACAGCCCTTTAGCATTAAAGATCTGTGTCTCCAAAGATGCCCCAGTAGCTCCCCATCTTCTTTTCTGCTGATTCACTGATTCACCTGCTCTGTGCTGCTGTCACTTACTGAGCTTAGGGACCAACTCAAAATATACAGTATACACAGTATAGAAATGTCTAAATATAAATCTTTTTAGTACTTAAAATAGATAATTACTACATGGCAGTACATAAACAAGTGCAACTAGTTATATGTAGCATCAGCTTATATTACAGGCCAACTTAATTTTCTGCTTGATAATTTGCGATGACCCCTAAGCTTAGCTTCTCAATAGCTGCTCAGAGCCCACTGAGCATGTGAGTGTCGCAGACACTTTCCAAATGGTGACCCCTGTGACTAGGGTTGCCACCTGGCCGGTATTTTTGATAGTTATTAATAGGAAAAAAAGATAAATACATAGGAAGGCCGGTATTTTTTTCTAGAAAAGGTGGCAAACCTACCTGTGACAGTGTGAAGTTCTGGATCATTGCTGCTATTGACAAGCTGAAACTTTAGGCTGGTGCTATATAATGCAGTATATAAAAACATGACAAAGTCTTTCAGCCAGTAGAGTCTATTTCGCGGCAGAACTTTCCCTCATCACTATCTTTCAAATATTTTTAAGAAGAACACCTAGCCTTCAAAATGTATAAGGTTTTAGTGATGTGCAGGTTAGGGCTTTCCTGACCCACACACGGCCCTAACCCACCCTCCTGCAGCCCGCGCTCTCACACCTGCACTTCCGGGTTTCTTTTATAGACCCACGCCCCAGATGGCATCACAAAAGGGGCGGGGCGAGCAGGTGCGCGACTATAAAACCAGAACCTTGAATGTGGCCACCCGCGCCACCACGGGTCCCGCGGGTTTCGGGTCGGTCCGCACCTTTACAGGTATAGGATCTGAGCTTGCCAGTATTGTTCAGTTTTATTCGCATTTCACAATTTTTTTTGTTTACAGTTTGTTCACAAATAGGGTTGCCACCTTTTCTTGAAAAAAATACTAGCCTTCCTATATATTTATTATTAATAAATATTACCTATTAATAAAATTGGGGTCAACCATCAAAAATACCGGCCAGGTGGCAACCCTATTCACAAAGCAGTAAAAACGCATCTGGAACACACAAATACTGCAGCAAGAGTCCTTTGAACTGTATACTTCCTGCTCAGCCATTTTATGACAAGATGTTGCAGGAAGTGAACAGTGCAAGCATTACACCTTCCCTCAGCTTTTTAAATCTTAACATAAAACCGCAAATAACAGTTTGGGTTCTCACAATACAATTATCTTTTTGATAAAGTATTTGTGAATATTAAAGTAGGCACATAGAAAGCAACCAAACAACCATAGAGCATAGAATTTCCCCTGTTTAGAAAATGCTGGAAATCACCAGTTCTTTAGTCAGTTGTGTGGAAATGTACTGGCAACAAAGTGTATTTCGCAATGTTTGAGCGCTGTTCCTCCCAGCATGCATCGACATAGCAGTGCTGTAATCTTAGCGCTTCTATAAACAGCTCAAGAATTCACCTCACTAACCCACAGCAGCTGTGTGGGGAAAAACAACTTGGCACAAAAGCCATGAACAAAAAAAAAAAGTCTTTAATACGATGAGGTTATTGAGCCCTGTGGGCATATTCCCTATAAGGAAATGAAAATGTGTGAGCAAATGGGACGTTTAAGTGAAGCAGACATAAAAAAGGCAAAGAAAACAAAACTACAGAAGGGGTGATTGTTGCAATCACTTGCAATCAGTTCTCTCTTATTCCTTCTCGGCTATGGGCTCAAAAACCTTTTGTGGGCACATTTTAAACTTGTGAGCAGTTTTTAAAAACTGTGTTCTTGGGTCAGAATTTATACAAAATATGGTATTTTCACCAAAAATTCTTTATGCGCACCACAATGTTTGTGTGCGTGTGCACAAACACACAATTTAGAGGGAACATTGGGTGCTTTTAAGCCCAAGGTTAAAGGACAAGGAAAGTCAAAAATATAATAAGGCTAGAAATGCTGTATTTTGTATACTAAACATAAATATGAACTTACTGCACCACAAAGCCTAATCAAACAAATGATTAATGCTTTAAAAGTTGGCCACAGGGGGCTGTCATCTTGTAACTTTGTTAAACATCTTTGCAAGACCAAGACTGTGCACATGCTCAGTGTGATCTGACTCCTTTCGTGACTTTGTTTCTTTTTACGCCGCTTCAGGACTTCAGTGTCGACTCCTTTCGTGACTTCTGGTCTTTCCACTGCTTTAGGACTTTATATGTTTGACACTTCCGCATTCGGCCTTTTCAGGACTTCGTGAGGCAAGGCTTTGGAGCGATCAAGGGGGGCCCAGCTCTTCGAAAAGTGCAGCACTCCCAGGCCCACCTTCAGCCCCGGGCCTGGGACACTTGTCCCCCCCTGATGGCGGCCCTGCTCAAATATATTAGCAATACAGAGTAATGCTCACAGATGACCTGATTCTTTATGTTTCCAAGTGGAACTAATTTGCTCTTTCTGCTCTGTTACATGTATATAGAAACATGTCCCTCTTCCTCACAGTACATAGTGGGGCCACTTCCACAACTATTTTCACTTCCACCACTTCAAAATCATTATAGATCCACATGGGCCAAGCTTTTGCGTTTCAGAACTGAGGGAATGGTTTGGCCCCTTACTGTTGTACTAGCTTCTATTACATACAAATCGTTACAGGGCAAGGGCACTAAAAAGTCTGGGACACACATTTAACCAACAGAAATTACATTTTCTGTTTTTCAAAACCTTCAAAGGGGTGGTTCACCCTTTCTAAGCAACTTTTCAATTGGCCTTCATTTTTAATTTTTTATAGTTTTTGAATTTGCTTTCTTCTGATCTTTCCAGCTTTCATATGGGGGTCACTGACCCCCATCTAAAAAACAAGTGCTCTGTAAGACTACACATTTATTGTTACATTTTATTATTCATCTTTCTATTCATGCCCTCTCCTAATCATATTCCAGTCCCTTATGCAAAGAAATGCATGGTTGCTAGGGTAATTTGGGCCCTAGCATCACGATTTCTGAAATTTCAGTCTGGAGAGCCGATGAATTTAAAAGTAAGTAACTCAAAAACCACATATAATAAAAAATTTAAGACAATTGCACATTATCTCAGAATATCACTCTCTACATCATTCTCACGGTTAATTTAAAGGTGAACAATCACTGGTGGAATTTTAATTGTTTCAGCTGCCAGTGTGCAGAATTTAGTGATTCTCCTCTTATACTGAAAGTGATATGAGTTGGTCCAGTAAGCATAGAGATAGATGCAGGCCTGTGCTCTAGGTCTTTGGAAATGCTAGTGACACCTCTGAAAAGGAATACAGGTGAAGTCTAGGTGATACAGGATTCGTACGACTATCGTATGACTTTTGGACGGTATGTGGAGTGCTCCGACATTTGTCGTACTATGGCAATCGGTCGTTTGGTCGATCGGACAGGTTGGAAAATTTCTGTCGCTTGCCAATCGTATCTCTGCGTGTCCATATGATATCCATGAAACCTCTGATGGAAGCACATGACAATATCCATGGCCACTGACGGAAGTACGTAGGGACAGTCGCAGGTTGAACGTATTGGAACGTTCACAACGAACGTTCGTGTAAAAATTAGATCAAACCCCTTTTCCCCCAAATATGTTACTACATAACTTAACACTTTATGAAATAAATACATACTTGAAACTCAAAACAAATTTGAACAATAAAAATGTTTATTTCTCATATTCTCACATTACATGTGTTTTGTTTCATGAATATATCACATATTTCAAATATAGCATTATGATATTAGAAAAAAATGTCAGTTGCTGTGTCTCACATAATTGGGATATGATATAATATTGGGATATTAGAAAAAAATTCTGGGCACTGTGTCCAGCAAAGAATGTGGCCTGGGGAACCAAATGCTGCAGGCTCTGCATGAGCAACTAGGAGGTAACACACATTTGAAGAGATTGCAAAAGAAATATGAGGATATCGGGACGATTTATGTTTGACAAATAATGACCAGAACATCGAACAATTTGCCAGTTCTTCAACTTAAATCCAACGATGAAAATCTTTAAGTTAGTTGTAGGTCGGTGCATTTGTACGAACGATCGTCATCGGAACAATCGTCGTACGTCACCCAAGATCATTGCGTCTATGGCCAGCATAAGTTGCAGGTAAAACTTAGTCCCTTTGTAAAATGTATAATGAAGCAATATAATTCTTAATTAATCAGATGCAATTTGAGAGTAGGACTGGTCACAGCCTCATTGCACCCCTGTCTAATGATTTTAAAAGTTAGTGGTGACCACACATTTCCTTTGTGTGTTATAGTTCATATTGGACTTCTGACCAGCTCCATGTTGTAGCCCCCACCCTTCCCAGCTATAGTCAGGTGATCCCACTGGTGTCAAATAAAAGGGCAACCAAGTTTGGGAGTTTTACTTTGAAAGCAGCAAGTAAGTTGCAGGTAAAACTTAGTCGTACATCACCCAAGATCATTGCGTCTATGGCCAGCATAAGTTGCAGGTAAAACTTAGTCGCTTTGTAAAATGTATAATGACGCAATAGAATTCTTAATGAATCAGATGCAATTTGAGAGTAGGACTGGCCAGATATGGGATGACTTTGACGTAATTTGCCAGTTTAAATATATTGCAATATATGGACAAGGCATTTTTAGTAGCTGTATGCACAAAATGTCCCAATGTCTTAAATATATTGATAATGGGTTGAGTGCAGAGAACCTCTTGTATTTGTCTAAGTGTTGTCACTTCCTCATGCTGGAAAGTCGGTTTGTGGTCAAGCGATAGCATGTTTTGTTTATAGATAATGGCTCCAATGTCTGTTGCCTAGATGAATATACATGCAAGCTACACATTTAATAGGTACAACATTTTTGTTGCAATTTGTTGATGTTAGTGGTTATTTTTAAAGTTCGGGGTCTGCTAACAATTGGGTCCCATGGCAGCTGACCAGCTAATGGACATTTTTGATTGATTCATTGACAAAAAATTGATTTTTAAAAAAGTAAGCTTACAAGAAGCACTATAGCAATGTAAATCTGTGCATAGACCCTGCTTTCTAATCAAATCTTTTGCTGCTTCTGCTTTTATATTGACATGGAAATCCTCAGAGGCTGATAACATATTTTACAAAAGGAAGTATATTTTTCTACATTTCCTAAAATTAAAGCTCAGTGGCTATTTCTGCCATTCATGACTGATCACTTTAGTAGTTCAGAACTGTATTCGGTAACCCTGTGCTAAATTTCCCACCCTGCTGTTAAAATTGTTTAACCAGATTCTACATTATCACTAAAGTTCTTCCAAACTCTTCCAGGTAAATACCCTTCCTGCAGGTACGATTTAACCTCCCCTTTTATTCTAAGACGAATCTGAAAACTGGGTATATGCTGTACTTGCTAAATTTCCACATCTCTCTTGTCATATTAGATATACCTACTCATCCTCAGCAATACAGGTTAGTCCAATAATGTTTAGCACAAAGTTGCTGGGCATGTGTGAGCTGTATTACTCATTATTTCATGACTGATAAACTAATGTTTCATGTATAAAGTACCAGTCAGTCAGCGGAATCAATTCCCCTTCAGACTAATCATTTCCTGCTGCATCTTGTTGTAGAAAACGACAACCTCTTGAGTCATGATTACAAGCGGTAGGAGAATTACTTCCTGCAAATTTCTCATATTGTAGGATATCATACCTTACAGCTGAGATTCCCACTTACTCAAGAGAAACTGTACACACATCTATACATTGACACATTACCAAGAATAGTTTGGTAGATAGGGTTGATTGAAATTACTGTTTAGGAGCAGTGAAAATGTACTTATTATTCCTAATAATTCACAAATTATTCATATTTATCTGAAAATAAGATTTTAGATCAGTTGCATGTCTGAAAATTTTCCAAAATGGTACAGGTATTGGACATGTTATTGATAAACTCATTATGCAGAAAGTTCCAAATTATGGAATGACTACTTCCCATAGACTCCACTTTGTCCAAATAATCCAAATTTTTCAAAATGATTTCCTTTTTCTCTGTACTAATAAAACAGTATCTTGTTTTTTATCTGAACTAAGATATACTTAATCCTTGGAGACAAGACCAGTCCATTGGGTTTATTTAATGTTTACATGATTTTCTAGTAGACTTTTTGGAAGATTATGAAAAGATCCATTTCCTAGAAAGACAGGTCCCATACCTGTATATCAAAACGTCTGCTAGCAGTGCACATGAAATAAAATCTGGATGACAAGCATGTAGCTTCTCCTCCCAAGAAAGAACACAGACAGGTGAATATTTACACAAAACATATTCATATATCAAGCCTAAACCAGCAGCTGAAATGTTAATATTTGGTTAAAATAATTCTAGGGAATTCATTATCTGTACTACCGACTACTCCAGCCAGAATGTCAGCCCATGCCTAAAGCACAAAGGTTTGTTCATTAGCTTCTTCCATCTGTAGCATTCTCTATTTATGTATTGTGCTATAAGGAATTTGGCATCAAGGCTGGCTTTAGGGTAGGGATCCATCGAATCCAGGATTCGGCCAGTCTTTAAATAGCACTGAACATAGAAAAAATTGCCCAAGACAACTTTGTATTAATACCCAAATAATATACAGTAAATGTGTTCTGATAATTATTTTACAAGTTTTGTAATATTGTTTCAATGATACACTTGGGGGCACTTCTAATTCGGATTCAAAAAGACCAACCAAAATTAATTTGAATTTTTTTTGATCGAATAGGTACGTTTTTGATCGAATAGGTATTTGATCGAATTCGATTTGACAGATTAGAATTTTTAGTGCATTTGACTCCAAGTTTTTTCCAAAAATAAGTCCACCAATTGACCAATAGGTTCTAGGAGGCCCCCAGATGTAGGCTTTAGATGGAGAATGGTCAACGTTGAATTTTTGCAAATTTTAATCAAATTTGTACTATTCCCTACACAAAAATAACTTGAAATTAGAGTTTTTTAGATTAGAATTTTCACTTCGACCCTTAATAAATCTGCCCCAACAGTAGGACTGTAACAATAAAGTTGTGTGGGTTTTCTTTCTGACATACTACATGTTTAAGAGCTTCCAGTAACGTTTAACCTTATGAATTGCTTGAAGAGTCATATCAAACACCTCTATTTGGGTTCCCTTGCCAAAAACTGCCACTTATGTATCATATGCATGGGTAATGCTTCCCTTGATTTAAATCACTAAGTATATTAAAGGCATATCAGTGTTCAGGTACCCGTGTAACACCTCTAAATAATCTTCTAATACAGTACACAGGGCTATGATCATTACTTTATTCCAAATATATATATATGCTGTACAAATACATTCCCAAAATAAGGTGGACATACAATTACTAGGAACTTAGCTTACTGTCTGTTTCATACAGGTATAGGATCCATTATCTTGACACTCTTTATCCAGAAAGGTCAGAATAATGGGAAAAACATCTCTCATAGACTAATTTTAATCAAAATAATGTAAATTCTTAAAACTGATTTCCTTTTTTCTGTAATAAGAGCAATACAGTGTACTTGATCCAAACTTAGATTTAATTAAGCCATATTGGAAACAAAACAATCCTATTGGGTTTCATGTTATATTTTAGTAGACTAAAGTTATGGAGATCCACATTACAGAAAGACTCATAATGTTGAGTACACCAGGTTCTAAACATTCTGGATAACAGATCCCATACATGTATTGGTTTAAAGAGACCTTTTGACAAGAGAACTGAGCACATTGTCCACCATATGGATGTTGATGCTACAAGTTTCTACAGAATGGTATTCAGTGTTTTTCCTTTAAAATCATTTATTGGCCATTAAAGTACACAAGCTACAATGTTTGGTACTGGAGCCACACGCGGATAAAATCACTTGCCTAAAGCTGTGCTGAGCTGATACTGGAACGGAATCCATACTTCCTATGTATTTTTAATCAGATATTTACAACCTACTCTTTCTCCATTGGTAAATAACTTGCATCACAGCTACTGTGATGGAGCAATTTAAGAATCGAACATCTTCAAATTGTATACAGACATTTCTGTGACATGTGCAATACATACATCAGGAGGACGTAGGACTGATATATTGATGACATCAGTGATGACATTACATAGTGGATGACTGAAGTAAGTGTCACCACATTTTACACACCTACTACCTGGATCCTCATATTATTTTTAAATATAGAAACAAAAGTTGGGGTAATATTGGAAACGTTTTGTACATAACAGTACGGATGGGAATCTTAGAAAATGTTAAACACTCTAATACTTGAATGATTGAATACTAAAGAGCTACATTTCCCCTAAAATGTATTATGAGCTGATATAGTGGCACATGAGTGATGTGATAATGGTGACCATTAATTGACATACCTGTGTCTGTGTGAGTTTTCTCTGGGTACTCTGGTTGTCTCCCACACTCCAAAAAAACACAGGCAGGTTAATGGGCTCCTTATAATATTGTGAATGTGATAGGGATCTTAGATGGTAAGCTTCATTGGGGCAGGGACTGGTGTAGATAATGTACAGATATGGAATCTGTTACACAGAATGCTTGGGGTCTAGGATTTTCCAGATAAGACTACTAGAAAATCATTTAAACATCAAATAAACCCAAAAGGCTGGTTTTGCTTCCAATAAGGATTAATTATATCTTAGTTGGGATCAAGTACAAGCTACTGTTTTATTATTACATAAAAAATCAAATACATTTTAAGAATTTGGATTCATTGGAAAAAATTAATTCTGCCATTCTCTAATTTGGAGCTTTCTGGATAACAGGTTTACGGATAATGGGTTTCTGGATAACGGATCTCATACATGTATTTTATAATTACAGAGAAAATGTTAATAGCTTTTAAAAATTTGGATTATTTGGGAATGGAACCTATGTGAGACAGCCATCCCATAATTCAGAGCTTTCTGGATAATGGGTTTCCGGATATCGGATACCATACCTATATATTCTCTAAGTGTTGCATACATAATAATAATAAATAGAATAGATAAGGCCAAAGCTGGTTTTAATGCTAAATAATCCTACTGCCTGTCAAATCAGCATAATGCTAATCACAGTTCCCAGCCATATCCCAGCATTTACCTGAGCTGGAAAAGTACTGAAGCTGTTATTATGACATGTTGATTAATCTGGGTGTGAGTCTACCAGCCAAGAGTGAATGTCTGAAGGCAGTTTATTCACCTAGGACCTTGGAGCTCAAGGAAGTTTGTGCATTTTGTTCATGCCAGAATGCGAAATATTATGGATAATTCTGAAAGCAATGCTAAGGAGTTACTTATTTCTCCTAAAATGTATTGAGAGTGGATGCAGTGGTATACAGTATGATTGTATGATTGTAATAATGGGACAGCTATGGGAACATGAATTAAATGGCTACCAAAATAGTTAATGACTAGAGCTAATTTTTAATGCAATATTATCCATTTTCCTTTTAAATCAGCATAATGTTGGGTGGCTCACCAGTTCCCAGATGTATCCAAGCATTAACCCAAGGTGGGAAAGTTGCTGTTTTATTGGCATACTTATAAATCTGGGTGTGTACTTACCTAGAAACAGAATAATAATTCTCAAGGAGTTGACCAACAAGTCTGATGAGAGTTAATAAGCAGTGTGAGAGACAGGCCAAGCAATACATTTTGTCTTTTGGAAAGTCCTGGAAATTTCCGGTGTAGCTTCTGTTATGATATTCCAAGAACTCCAAGCAGTTCCACCTCTACTGGTACAACTTCCTTTACTACTGAAAACCCATTTGCAACATATTTAGTATTAATGTTTTGTATTTTTGTAATTTTGTAGCTTTTTGTTCAGCAGCTGTCCAGTTTTGAATTTCAGCAGCTATCTGGTTCCTAAGGTCCAACTTACCATAGCAATGAGGCAGTGGCGTGAATGAAAGACTGGGATATTACTATGAGGGTGCCTGAAGAGAAAGATTAAGGTTGCCACCTTTTTCTGCAGGCCTCAAGGCCCCCATACACGGGCCGATAAAAGCTGCTGACAGACCGAGTCGGCAGCTTATTGGCCTGTGTGCGGAGCCATTCTATGGGCTTCCCTGATCGATATATGGGTGAATGTCGACCAGATCTCAATTGGGCAGATTAAAAAGTCCCGTCAGATCGCGAGCGCATCTGTTTGTTGATGCGGTCCTGTGATCCGACCGACTGTGTCTCCTCCATTTCTGATCCGATTGTTGGGCCCTAAAATCAGCCTAACGCCCACCTCAATGTGGGCATATCGGGGAGAGATCCGCTCATTTTGAAATAAAGCCAAACGAGCAGATCTCCCTGTGTGTGGCCAGCTTTACAGGCTGATGATGTAGGGAGCAGAACAGAGAGGGATTTAGGGGTAGGTCTTTTAAAGGAAGATTTGATATTCCGCTAAATCCATAAATCATGGATTTTGGTGTATTCCTGATTCCATGAACATCTTGCTGCATCAGCCAGGATCATAGTACCAAAGAGACTGATATCCTCAGTGTTACTTTCTAAAAGTTAAGAATAATTTTGAAGTCCGCTGTGTTCAATATCGATATGTAAAAGCTTTTATAATACCCGTACTAACATCTACATTTCCTTCTTAATTGAGTGTCTGGTTTAGTAATAATATCCCTGGAACTATAAGGGTCAGAACTTTGCAACTTATTTATGATCTGACGAGTGGCATTCAAAATTCCAACTACATCTCAGTTTTCAGTTATCAGGAAAGGACATTTCCATCATCTCTGAAATTTCTCTATTCCTCATCCCTTGCCAGGGCGGCTATATAGTGGCTTTGATTAATACTGCTGGAATGTAAATGCTGTTGTTTAGGTCCAAAAAAGTCCACAATCATGCAGTGAATTATGTACCCCCTATTGTTAAATATGTGAGAGATAATGTACTCCCTACTGTTAAATAAAAGGATATTAGAAGTAAAAGAAGCAGATTATTTCAGGGGAGTGTCTTTGTGGAAGATATGGATGCTGTAAGACTTTCCATCTGGAAGGAAACTGCATCAATAGTGAAATTTGGGCTTATTTTGTGAAGGCTGGGTGGGTGCAAAACATAGATGCAGGTTTCCATGTCTTTTAAAACCTTGTACCCTGCCCTCCTGTCAGAGCCTACATGGAGCACAAGAACCTGTGTGCAGCAAAGCCTTTGAAGTTCTGGTTCTTATTTTGCCCCCCAGTTAAATCAAGGCTTATATCAGTAGTAGTGTACACAGGGGGTTGCCATTGCTTGTGTCAGATTCAAAACAATAGATACACCTCTCTGTCTATTTATTTAGTGAAAGTTCTGCACAATGAATGATGAATCTAACACTATCAATACAGGCCTGTTCTCTGGTGCATTTCTGAAAAGTATTTGTTAAAATAAAAATGTGATAGGGGAACTAATGTAAATTTATTTTCCTTTTATATTTCCCCATTTGAAGACTTTTGCCTCATATATGATCTGTTCATCAGTCACCGTTTAAACAGATTATTTCAGATTTTGCCACCCAGATCGAATTGGGCTGACCCGATTGTTTGGTCCAGTGATTGGATCTCATGGGTAAGTCTTTGCAAAGTCATGAGAAAAGTGCTGAATCCATCAACTTTCCTGCCTTCTCAATCAATATTTGTCAGGGTTCAGACTCAGATTTCAATTCAGGACTCCATCTAGGGTAGCCACCTGGCTGGTATTTTACCGGCCTGGCGGTATTTTTGACGGTTGATCCCAATGTTATTAATAGGAAAATAAGATAAATATATTGGAAGCCCGGTATTTTTTTCAAGAAAAGGTGGCAACCCTAACGCCATCTTAGGTGGCAAAGTTGTAATATATTGGTAACTAGACATCTCCAGTAAAAACATACGGATAGCTACATAAGGTAAAAAACTGTTTCTCCAGTTGCTCTGCTTGATTACCATATGGGGTCAGTATCACAGAATAAGCTACCCATTTGGGCAAAACACTACCAAGGTGTGACAAGGAGCTATTTTAAGGCTGCAGACTGAATTCCAAATATAGCCCTCCAAAGTTCCAGAGTGATGAGAGGAAACAATATCAACATTTTTGTATTAAATGGGAAACACATGGTTTTATGCTTTAAGTCAATAATAATAGCACAAACACAGCAGAGGCATTTCTGTGCCAGGAATTTAACAATAGCTTTCTAGGCAAAAAAAAGCCCACTGCTTCCAAGGCTCAAGCCAACGACATTCCATTTCTGTTAGTAATATGGACTGTCACAGGTTTTGCAGTTTTATTGGTGTAGCTTTGATGCGTTTATTTTGGGATAATGGTGTTGTTTTGTTTTTTAGCCCTTTCTTGAACAAAATGTAAACAAGCCAACAAATGTATATATAGAGATACATATTTCCAATCAGAAGACTTCTTATGTTTTCATTTCGCAGAAGTATTAACAATTTTAGTGAATAGGATACAGAAAATCCCGTATGAAATATACAAATACCTTGCTTTCTGGTTTAGCGAACTTTGGAATTGGATTTCTTTTGTGTAAATGGGTGGTTCTTCTTGATGTTGTTAACCCCACTTGAGTGAACATACTTTAACTCTTATAAGGTCATGTTAGGAGGCAAGGCATCTAAATTTCTTTTTAGTCATTCTGTTTGCCTGTTTTGTTAACTCTGTTGCTGGAGATGTCTTTGTTATACAACTTTTTTGCTAATCGCGGTTCCTCTTTTTTTTAATGTGTTTCCCCTGTGTGTTTCCCCTAGTTCCAGTGTAGTTCTCATTCCTTTCTGTGATTTTGCTTTCAGGCATTTAACTTATTAAAGTATGCAAGCAAACTGTTATAGATTTTAAAGGACATGTAAAGCCTACATTTTCCTACTCTGTATATAAGTTGAGCATATCTTCCGCACCCAAACTGCATCATTTGTACTGCA
>CM044435.1:33351230-33367515 GCA_024363595.1 Xenopus borealis | reverse complement strand
AAAAAACATGTTTTCCCATGACAGTTTCCCTTTAAACCATTTGAAAATGTTACTTCCCTTCATGATGTTCAAGGTTTTTTTTTTTGGAGGATTTTGTGCCAAAACTCGATCAATTTGAGCGACTCAAGTTTTTTTTCCACCAAAAACTCGATTAATTAGAGTTTTTCGGGTTTCACAACTGGAACTTTGAATCGAGTATGTTAGTAGTTTCTCTTTGAGACTTTAATTACATTCCCCCTTATTGTTTTAATCACAAAAATTAGATGGTGTTTATTGTTCCTTTAGCACAGGGAACACAAGAAAATAAAGCTATTCCATGTCCTTGTAAGATAGATCATTACTTTACCAGTGCACAAATAATCCACCTGCATAATAGACTCTGCTGTCGAAACAGTCATAAAGGGTGAACAAAGGAGTTTGTATACAGGTAATCTAAATGTCTCTTTTATTTAGGGGAAGCTTCAGAGCTCCTTTTAATTTCATCAGTGCTGACAAAATCAGATCTAACACACACACACTGGATACTATGCAATATGGCTGCATGATATGACACCAACGAAATATCCTTGTGTAATAGTCCTTGTGTAATATACCAAATGCAAGAGAGGGTTGTGATTGATAGATACACGTGTGGTCATAGAGGGATATTTAAATGTTGTAAAGGGAGTTATTTAAATGTTGCAATCCTGACTTGTTTCTGTAAGTGCAAATGTTAAGTTGCTGTTGTCCACTAATATTTAAAGGGATACTGTGTTTTTTTCAAAATGCATCAGTTAATAGTGCGGCTACAGCTAAATTCTGCACCTAATTCCATTTCTCAAAAGAGCAAACAGATTTTGAAATCTGACATGGGGCTAGATACATATATTGACAATTTCCCAGCTGCCCCAAGTCATGTGACTTGTGCTTTGATAAACTGCTCTTTACTGCTGTACTGCTGTACCCCCCCCCCAGCAGCCTAACAACAGAACAATGGGAAGGTAATCAGATAACAGCTTCCTGGTAGATCTAAGAACAGCACTCAATAGTAAAAACCCATGTCCCACTGAGACTCCTTCAGTTACATTGAGAAGGAAAAACAGCAGCCTGCCAGAAAGCAGTTCCATCCTAATGTACAGGCACAAGTCGCATGACTGGGGGCAGCTCCGAAACTGACAATAGGTCTAGCATCATGTCAGATTTCAAAAGTGAATATAAAAAAAATCTGTTTGCTCTTTTGGAAATGGATTTCAGTGCAGAATTCTGCTGGAGTAGCTCTATTAACTGATGCATTTTGGAAAAAAAAAGTTTTCCCATGACAGTATCCCTGCATAGAGTATTTGTGTGATCGATCTTACACTATGCATATGCCAAATGGCTACTAAATATAATTTCTGTACAGGTGGTAAGGATATGTCCCTGTAACAGCCTGAGGCCTACATCTGTTCTTGCACTTTCACATTGCCTTTTTAATATACCCCTAGTGTTTGGCACCTGATGTATTGCTGAACTTCAAGGATTAACATGCAAGCTGAGCTACTTGTTAGATTCTGAGCAGAATGGGCCAAGCTGACTGGGCACCCTAGGCAACCTGACTGGCCACCTCACTCCACCTGTGTGCGTGCATGCACAGCGACGTTATGCATTTTGACAAGAGGGGGAAGCAGCAGTGGGAGCAAGAGAGCCTGGACAGGGGGTAGGCAGAACAACGTAGCTGCCCAGCACCCCCATCATTGCACCCTAGGCAGGTACCTCTTCTGCCTAGCCCTGATTCTAGCCCTCATTCTGAGAAATTTAGTTGTGGGCTATCCAGAGAGCCAAATAGTTCTGTGCCATGCCACAGACGAGCATACCATCATGATGCTGTTGTGCATTCTGTATTAGAGAGTGCCCTCAGAGTGCTCTGAGTGCCTTGCTCAGAGTGCCCTGGTGCCTACACATGGCAAGGTGCTGGAGATTCTACTGGGGTACCACAACTTTGTGCATCATCGTTCAGGAATGCCCCTTGTGTCAAGGGGCACAAGATTTAGATGAGCCCTGTATTGAATGTCTGCTAGGGACATGGTTTTGACTCCTTTTCTTGTCAGCACTATCATCTGCTACCTGTGGGGGTTACTCAATTTGGCACAGGACAGTGACACAAAGCAAATAATCACCATTCACATGTTTCCGCCTGGCTTGTAATTTACTATCCTAGTTGGTAAAAAATATTCTTGACACCAATGTTATTAATAGGGAAAAAAAATAAAATGTAGGATGGCCGGTATTCTTTTTCCAGAAAAGGTGGCAACCCTATGAGAGACGCACACAAATTTGCACTCTGTAGTAATTTTACATTTATGCCTCTACTTAGTTTAGTTGTGATCCCAATGACTGAAGAAGTACTGCAATAAAGATATAGGATCTATTAGGTATAGGTCCCACCCACTTGGATTGTAAGCTCTACAGGGCAGGGACATCCTTCCTACTGTATCTTTTGTCTTTATATAAGCTCTGTGTATTGTGTATCTTTATTGTAATTGTTATGTGACACGTCCTTCTTGTGTGTACTTTTATATATTGTACTTAAATCATATTTTACGCATTGTACAGCACACTGTAGGTTGTGGCACCATAACAGTGCTTCACAAATAAAGTTATGTATAGATACATTATCTAGAATGCTCTGGATTTGGGGTTTTCTAGATAAGGGCTCTTTTTGTAATTTGGATCACCATATTTTAAGGTTGCTCAAAACCTTTTAAGCATTACATAAACCCAATAGGATTGTTTTGCCATCAATATGGATTTATGCAGTTGCTACCCACAAGTACTATTATGCTAGAGAATAAGCATTTTTTTTAGAATTAGAATTATTTGCTGGACTTTCTGTAATACAGGGCATTTTGGTAACAGGTTCTCGGATAAGGGATGACCATAATTGTATTTCATAAAACAACTCATATGTAAAACCCTGCTTCATGTAAATAAACCATTTTCATAATAATATACTTTTTTAGTAGCATGTGCCATTGGGTACTCATAAATAGAAAATTGCCATTTTAAAAAATAAGGACAGCCTCCTGGGATCCTAGGATCCAACGGTGCACACAAACATACCAAACAAACTATAAAGTTAGGTCACATGAGCCAATTAACAGACAGAGTTGTGTCTTTTGCTTCCACACTTTTTCCTGTTACAGTTAGAATTGAAATATTTCTGGTCAGGTGTCTCTGAGGCAGCACACAGACCATCACCAAATGGTGGTTCAAGGCAAGAGATGTAAAAGGGCAATATTTACTTTAAATATATATACCAATTTGGTAAGATTCTTTAATATGTCACTTCATTTGATGTAAACTATCTGTTGCTCAAGTATTCATTTTCGGGGTATAGTTTTCCTTTAATTCAGGCATCAGAGTTCCATGCAGCATTCTTCCAGGTCTTCGGAAAGATGAGATATAGACAGGCATATCAGCGCGTGCGCTGTTGGAGCAATTTACCGGTTTGCTACAATGCGCTGAAATGGACGGAAATTGCCAAAGTGCCAAACGAAGACTCGGAAGATGGCTGCCTGGAACTCAGATGCCTGAATCTGCGCCAAGGGGTAAGTAAAACGTTAGGGGCATTTCCCCAGGGGGGGAAGTTAGGCTGGGGAGGGAGGGGGTCTACGTGGGGTGGGGGGGTACAGGCTTTCTGAATTATCCTTTAAGAACGCAGTGGGATATATAAATATAAGTTCCTCCGCAATCATCTTACTGTCGTGCAAAGCTAATGCTCCTAGGCAATAGTTCCCTCACATATAAATCAGTTTAATATACTGATAATTACCTCAGCTTTCAGCACCAGTGATCTCTGCATTAAGCCAGAATGAAGGGATTCCATGTCACTGGCCACCTCACTGCACTTCTAGCACTGTTTGCTCCATCCTACAGCTGCTTGTTTCTATGTACAGATAGAACGCGTGCAACCGAAGCAGGAACATTGGGCAAAATTAGTCATCGTGGTGCCATGGTAACGCCAATAACAGCCAAGTAACCACAGATAAACACAGTGCTAACGAGGCGGCTTACAGATAAACAACTGCAAAGGCCCAGAACAAGGACTCCAGATGCTGTCACAGCACAGGATAAAGCACTCTAACTGAGAAAAGGGTGGGCACCCTAATGTGCTGTACACAGGGGTGGCAGATAATGTTGTGTGCTGTATGTACAACATGCCATGCATCTTCTCTCTACAGCACTGCTGCTTAGTTGGTGCATCTGGTGTATGTTCCATAATAATAATACCTGATGGCAACCAAGCTAGCATGGATCCATGGTGGTCAAAAGATAATCTTAATGTTTTTAATGTTTAAAAGCATTTTAGCAGCTTTAAGGAGTGTTGGCCCACATTACAAAAATAAATCTCCACTAACTGTATACTGCAGCCCTGTAAGAGCAAATAGAAAAGGCTTTACCCTCAATGGCCAACAAGGAGTGTCTACTAAACATCTATGTGGTACATGAGACCTCACCCTTTGAAATCATAAATGACGTGGCACCCATTGCAACATGGCAGGGAGAGAACAGATTACCACATTATATCAACACCCGGGCACAGTAACTTCTGTACGCTTATCAAGACTGCAGCAGTAAAAATAAGTTAACCTCAGCATGTGAATCGAAGAGCACTGGAAGGGAAATGGTTAAAGGAGTCCTCTCTAAATATATATTTGTTTTGAACAAGATTAGCTAAATAGGGCCTGTGTGAATTTTCAGAAAACCCGGTGAGTCCCTCCACCTCAGGCCTGAGACTGGGGGAGTGGTTGTCACCATAGGGAGAAGTTGGGTCACTGGGGTGGGGCTAAAGGGTGGAAGGCCTCCATGGCTGGGGTGGTAGGCCTTGAGGTGGTGGCCCACAGTGGGCCCCTGGACACCCCAGTCTGTTTGGAATCCAAGACAAGAACTAGTTGTTATACATTCTTCAGCTTATGTGATAAAAGGTGCTCCATTTCTAGTAATCCACAACTGCCAAGCAGCTAGTAGATTTTAATTATCCGCTCAGTCAGACGGATTACTATGGGTTACAAGACCTGAGGCGCACTTTGTGACTGTTACCGCATCATAACCATTGTTTTTATACCCTTTGACATCAAAGTGTTCGGGAAAAATGGAATGCAAGGGAGGAGCCCAGGTTGGCAAGAAAAGCATTCATTGGCTTTTTTAAATTTTTTTTTAATTCATTAATGTTACACCTGCATATTTCTAGGTCTGTTGTGGAATTTATAAACATGCCTTAGTATCCCACTGGCTTGCAGATTGGTGTGTACGGTACTTTGCAACACGTGCATTCTATCTCATTTGCATCACATCTAGTAACCCATAACATGCAACCACCCTTTACTGGTCACCTATCTGAAAAAAAACATCTGATTGCTGTTGGTTACTATGCCTGGTGTAAACTTTGTGACTTTTCTACATTCCCCAAAAAAGACATAAGTCATCCAACATATCTTGAATATTCAGTCAAGGGTTATTTCATTGAGATGATTTGATTGGCAGTACACTTGGTTTTTATACAGCAAAACTTGCCTGGAATTAAAAAATAATCACCTGCTTTGAGGCCACTGGGAGCAGCATCCAAGGGGTTGGAGAGCAACATGTTGCTCACGAGATACTGGTTGGGGATCACTGTCAGAGAGCAAGAAATCAAGGCAGATGAATAATGACAATGCTTTTACTACTGTACTGTAAATAATACACCTGTATAAGTTCCTTTTAGAATAGAAGACTAATAGAAGTTACTATGATAAAATATGATAGAGATAAAATTAGTGGTGTAATTAGATGTTACTGGACCTCACAGCAAATTCAATTAAGGGCCCCAAAATATTCAAAAGTTGGCCTATTTTACCAAGATATATTAAAATTGCTTATTAAGTAGAGCCTTGGGCCCCTGCATTCCTGCCCCCCTCCCCTGCATCCACAGGGTCTGTTTCCTCTGTAGTTACATTCTTGAAGCTGTTGTAGTAAGGGTGGGGCTGAATATATCTTACAGCATCACTTCTTGTTTTCGTAATTTGTTTTTACCAGCTTTTTGGGAAGTAAGTGATGAAAATGTTTGTTTTCATGTTAAGTGGTAAATTTACAAAAAAATCTATTTTTTCCACAAAACTCAAAAAATTTGGTTTTCCTATTTGTATAAAAAAAAAGCTCTAAAAATGTCAGCTTTATTAAGCGTAAAAACCATGAAAACTTCTAATACAAAACTTCACCAGGTAAAAGTTATTGAAGTCCTATAGAGGTCAACGAGAGCTGCACCGATCCTGTTGGACCATTTTTAATCAATTCGGTTTTTGGACTTTTTTCACTATGAATTCTGTGAAAAACTAAAATTTTTAGAGGTTTTAGAAGTGTTTGTATATTTAAACACCGTTTAGTGTTTTTTTTCATTCTTGCTTTTAAGATTTTTTAATAAATGTCATGGTTTTAAACAAAGAGAGTTTAGCCATGATTTCAAATACCTCTAAAACCAATAAAATTCGACCTTCAATAAATATGCCTCCACATGTCCTTTGTCACATCTTATATTTCAGTTAAAAAGGTAGCAATCAGATAGCTGCTGCAATTGTAAACAGGAAAGCTGCTCATACAAAAAGCTGAAAAATTCAAAAACCATAAAAAATGAAAACCAACTACAGTTACCAAGATATTTTACTGTATACTTCAGTGATTTTCAGTGATAAATATCCAAGCGCTGTGTAATTGTACAAGGAAACAACCTGCTGAGTTAAACATGCTGCAGATAAAGATAAATTGCTGCCTGGACTGTTATTAAAGAATATTTATGCTGTGTCTTTATGTTTAGATTATAAGATTTAAACAAGGAAGAGGTGTAGAAACAGAAAGAGTAGACTCTGAGACTGCTGTGAGGCTAATAGTAAGCTGGTCTCTGTAAAGACTTGACTGATGTTGCAATAAAGGCGAAAGTAAAAGATCATAGGGCAAGTGTACTGATGAGTTACATGCAAATGTACACTATGTGGTATGTGAAATCTGGAATGCATGTCTGCCTGGACCTGTCAATAAAACCAGATTTCCCTTTGTGGGGTGCATGAATTAATGCACCAAGCGAATCAGACACAAATGCCATTATTGACTCGACACACTAGTGATATGTGGTTCAGGAAGAACTCAACCTGCACCCAACCTTAACCTGCAAAACCTTACCCCACACACAATCCTAATGTTGACATTGTAGGACCCACACCAAACTCATAACCATGTCTTCTTGCTCTGTACACTACTTCTGTGCAACCCTCTGGTTCTAAGATAGGGAATCTTTGGGAGCAGTGGAGGAGTGTACTCCCCCTGTGTGGCCCACACCCAACCCTAACCTGCAAAACCTTAACTCGCACCCAACCCAATGTTGCCACTGTAGGACCAGTGCCTAGCCCAAAACCGTACCTTCTTGCTCTGTACACTACTTCTGTCCACTCCTCTGCTTCCAAGAAATGGAATCTTTGGGAACAGGGTAGCAGTGTACTTTCCCAGTGTGACTTGCACCCAACCCTAACCCCCAATGGTCACCCAAATTTTAACCTGAACCCACCCAAATGGTGGTTGTCCAGCAGGTCACCAAGGGCTTTGGATAAACTTGCACATCACTACTGCAACCTAAAATGCTCCATTACAACACAAAATCTGTGCTGCATTTGAAAATGAGCCCCCACAGCTTTTTCTGTGAGGCCACTCTATGTAAAGAACATTAATTAATACACCCACACACACATACAGTATAGTATGTTATAGACCTAATGACCTGCACTGTGTTTTAAGTCAGGAACAGATCTTTTATTTCTGTGTAAAAATCCTGCTGTTCCAGGGACTTCAGTTTAATAATACCAGCTGCTCTTTTTTAACATTCCAACCATGTCAGATAAATCTGTTATAGGGGTGATAAGGATCCCATCTATGCATTTTAAAGTGATTCTGACACTAAAATGAATTTTAACATATGAATGTACATTACATGTTACCTATAGGTCATGGTGATCATTTTTTGCTGAGAGCTATGTTTTGTATATAATTGTTAGTTGGATTTCCTAAGCCTGACTGTCTGACACTCTGACACTCTGACTTTGCCAACCTAACAGTCCCATCTCAGTCTGTTAGTTACAGTTTTGAAGTAGCTTTCAAAGCCAGTTATTATAATAGATGTAAAAAAGAGTTTAATTTCAGGTGTCAGTAGCTCTTTAAGGTCTATTCTACTTTACATCAAATGGTTACATGGATTACGGCCTATGCAATGGCAGAACTGGATCATTGTTTTCTGACAACATGGAATTATTAGGTCTCAGACAATGGCAGCCGAGCATCCACAGATAACACAAGTACATTTTTCCTAAATATTAATGGATAACCACATGTATGTAGATCTCAGACCTCAGTTTGTAAATAAATGAATAGCATATGCTGGGGAGGTATGTTTATTATTATTTCATGTTTTTGTATTTTGACTATTGTTTTGTACCATTGTATACAATTATAGGGCATTATAAAGGAAGGGGTTTGGATTCTTTCACTTCTGTTTGTAGGAGGAACTTGCTTCCTGTTTATATGAGGCTTGTAGCCTGGCCCAGAATTAAAAATAACAGTATTCAGTCATTTCCATTTGGCTTTCCTTGTAGTGTTCCCTTTGTTGTCATAATTTAACAGTTGGTAATATGCAGGAAATACATTTTGAGAGTTAGATATTTTATTGAGAATGTGTGCAGACTAAGTGAAAGTAAATGCTAAAATCAAAGCAAAAAACTGAATATAAAATACATAAGCATACATAAACAAAGCAGAACATACAGTAAACACACATGTATTTATATGTCTTTCCTTTGTCTGTCTAATTCCCAGTGGGGTTTAGAATGAGAAAAGAGTAAGAGGGAGAGGAAAATCACACAATCCCTATAACCCACTTGGCTAAGAACTCAATTACTACCTCAATAAATATTCTATATAAATATATATCTCATAAATAAAGCATTAGAAAGACCTCGCTGCATCCAAGTGCAAAATATATATGAAGCTTCAATGCACCATATGGGTTACATCTACTGTACATATATAATAATAATAATAACAAACAAACATTAACTTGATTTATTAAAACCTATAAAAAAATCCCCAAACCATAAAAACAGCTGTTACCAATAAAGGGGCTCCTCCATAACATTTACACATTCAATCACAACATAGTGTGTATACATATACATGTCTAAATCACTGTAACTATAAATGTATGTAAACAAAATGAGTGACACAGCTCTAAATCCGCAATATGCCATCCCACAAATGTTTAAACAGAGTATTCATCTTCAACAAGTAATGGAGTAATAAAGTTTTGGAACTCAGGAATGAGCACAAAGTTTTGGCAATTTAGATTTTTTTTTAATGCAAAACTGCACCAGTGGGCTGTCTACAAAATATGTTTAAATAGATATTATCCATTATCCGGAAACCTGTTATCCAGAAATCTCCAAATGACAGAAAGGCCATCTCCCATAGATTTCATTTTATCGAAATAATCCAAAAGTCTTGATAATTTTCTTTGTCTCTATAATAATAACACAATACCTTGTACTTGATCCAAACTAAGATATAATGAATCCTTATTGGAAGCAAAACCAGCCTATTGGGTTTATTTAATGTTTACATGATTTTCTAGCAGACTAAAATTTCCTCTTCCATTTATCTCTTTCCCTTGCAACATTTACACCAAAATATGAGCTGTACAATGATATGAACCCTCCTTACTTTCTGTAAAGGTGAGTGCAGGTATGTAAATGTTTAATAAAAATATCTAAATACTATAATGTGCTCTCTTGAGTGAGTAACCACTATTTTGTCTCAACCCTCCCTTTAGTTGAGTTAATTATGAAGGACTGATCTTGTTATCACTTGTTACGTATTTTAATGTAATGTTTTCATTGTTTTGATTTGTAGGACTGTAAAATAAAGAAAACCCTTGGCGTTCCTGTCTGCCTATCTTGTTCTTCCAGCTTGCCATGCCAGCACACAGTTGTAGAGCTGGCGTCAGAGCTAAGGGGCATTTCTTCAAGCCAGCAAATTGCTGCATAGCAACAGAAAATAATGTACTGCAAACAGTCCACCCACACTCTCAGCTGTCAGCGCTTTCCCAATTTATGTGGCTTCGGCTTCAAACATTACAGCAAGAAGACGTATAAGAGAGAGAGCATATAGCTGAAAGCTCACTGGGATAATGGGGGAAATATTGTGGAGAGGGTTTTAGTAAATAAGCTTACCTTTAACCCGTGTTGGTATATTTCAATACAAAAGTCACCTTTAATGGGAACAAATCACAGAAATTTTTTATTTTAAAAAGTTTTATTCCAGGGCTTGCAGATTGGGCTTTGGTGTCTTTTATGGTGAGAAATTTAGTTTGCAAAAAAAGAGAACAAGTCTGAGGCTCAGTAACTATTTAAAAACAATGACATATCATGGTAACACCAGCAGGATGTAGAGAGCACCATGCAGATCCCTGTTCTTGAAATTGAGCAGATTCTTTTTTACCTCTGGTACTTGTCCCTTTTATATAATCTATATGTTAGACATATACATCCTTGCACTGTACAGCACACCCTCTTTATACATGCTTGTTAATAGTAATTACTAACTGCCTGGAGTTGTTCTCTGTTTCTGTTCTGTATTGTCCTTCAATTTATCTGCCCATGGAACGCCACCAACACTACTTTATTTCTAGTTGGGTTGACAAAAGACCAAAGGCCATCAAGTTCAACCCCTCCAAATGAAAACCAGCATCCATACATACACATAAACACTGACACCATCCCCTCCATTTACTCACATAAAATATATATAACAATATCTATACTAATTGTAAAGTTTTGTATCACTGTAGTCTATGACAGTGCTGAACACTCCCTTGTGTGGCCCCCACGTGAATGTCTGACTGCTGGGACTGCTTACCTTTTGTGTAAGATTTAAAGGGTATCATTACAGAGATTAACTGGCTCCGGCATTGTTTACACCTCAAATTCAGACTGTAATCTTCTGCATTGTTCACACCTCTAACACCTTAGAGCTAGATTGAAACTGCCCTGTTCACACCTTATACAAACTACTGGAGGGGCACAAGCCCTGTGTCACTGTATGGAGTACAGTATTTACTATTCACCTAAGAGTGGTCCGGATAGATTTTCCTGTCTCCTGCTGTATTCTACCTGCCGTATGTGCTCCCTGTATGTACCATACTCTGAATGGTCTATGCTCCTTGTGTGTGCCATACTCTGCTTGCCCTATACTCATTGTGTGTGCCATACTCTGCCTGCCCTATGCTCCATGTGTGTGCCATACTCTGCCTGCCCTGTACTACCTGTGTGTGCCATACTCTGCCTGCCCTATACACCCTGCATGTGCCATACTCTGCCTGCCCTATGCTACATGTGTGTACCATACTCCTGCCCTATGCTCCCTGTTTGTGTGCCAATGGGTGTGAGTCAAGGCAAGAACTAGGGGTAGGCAAAAGTGGCACATGTACACAGACATATACCATAGCTACCTGCCTACTTCTAGTTCTGACCAGCTGAGGCAACAGTTATGCAATGCAATGTCACCATTATGTATTATATTGCACTCCCACTAGGCAATCCCCACCCCTACTCCACACCATCCACATCACAAACCCCGGGCCTCACTGTGGCAAACAAGCACCACTCAAGGGGCCATACACATGCATGTCCACTTTTAAATTGTTCTTTGATCGAATAATGATTGAATAACGATCATTCAATCATTCGAATGAATTATTCGATCATTCGAATAATTCTTACGATTCTAACGATCGAAGACTTCGATCGTACGAATCCTATTCGATCAGGACTTAGCCTCAGAAGCCTATGGGAAGGTTCCCATAGGCTTCTATTACAATTCGGTAGATTCAATCTGGCGAAGTAGGCAGTCGAATAATTTTTAAAAATTAAGTTCTTCGCTGATCGAACGATCGAATGATCGAATATTTGATCATTCGAATGTATTTGATCATTCGAATGTATTTGATCATTCGATCGTTCGCTATTCGATGATCGAATAAGCCTAGTTTGGATATTTGACCAATCGAATTAATCCTACGATCGGAATTCGATCGAACTTCGATCTATTCAAGTGAATTTAGTAAATCGGCCCCTTACTGTCAACCATAAATTGTCCATCAGAACAGATCATCCTCAATCCCCTATATTCAAAGCATTAGCTGTCTAAAAAGCCCCCTGAAGTGCCATACATCCCAGTTAGTCGAGGTTAGTCAAAGTGCCTGATCAAATATGGGTATGTGAATCCAGTTTTATAGATATATTCCTCTAGTAACAAAATTACACCTATAAACTTATATTTGAATGTAGAAGCTCACCAACAACATAATTAGATATAGACGTTAATCTGCAAATATTTAATAGTCTATAAATAATCTTGCATTGAAAACTCATGAATCCGGAACGTTTTGTTTTTAGAAAAAAAAAACAAATCTTGAAAATGTTTCACTTATTGCTAAATCATTTTAGCAATAGGTATTTTAAAACTAATTCAGATGTTTCCATATGATCAAGCTGACTTTGTTCACAGTGGAAAAACACAGGAACAATTAGTTGTAAGAATTTGATATTTAATTGAGCCCTTTCCTGCCAAAACTTTGCAAAGGTCAGGCTGCTGTACCAAAATTCCATAAAACCAAAGCAGTGTTGCTTGTTTACACCTTATGTCCTTGGCATGTGCAAGAGAACAAAAATATGAATGGATCATTGTCCTTAAGATAAGTGCTAAGCCAACTGGCTGCCTGTTCCAAAACAGAATGTTTGCCAATGCATTTATTAAAGGGCTGCTACACCCTCAAATTAGAGGGATACCCCTGTAATATAATCTAAAGCTCTGTCCCTGGTAAGAAAAGTGACGGTGATGTCATATGAACACAATTCAGTTCATGTGTGCTTCCAGAGTAGTTTTGGATACTGGTGATGTCATATGAAGGCCCCACCTATATTCTATCACAATAGAAGCCCTGGAGGGTGCGGGGGGGGGTGGTTTAAGGAGCTTGCCTCATGTCACACAATAGCTGCTTAGACAGGGCTAATTGTACAGGCTGAGCCATCAGGAGGGCATCTTGGAGAAAATAAATAGAGATCGTAATATTTCCATTATGCAAATCTAGATGTGTAGTGGGTTGCCAAGAGAAGAAGGTGCAAGAGTGGGGAGAGGAAAGAATAACAAAATAAAAAAAGCCTTTGGGCTAAATTGCAGTTTTGCAGTTACCAACCGCAACCATTTAGATATTGATGACATTGTCTAACTGATTAATGAATAGGGATGAAACTAATCCAGGATTCAGCACGATTTGACTGAATCCAATGCCTGACCGAACCGAATCGGAATCCTTAAAATCATGTGACTTTTTGTCACATAAAAAATATGTTAAAACTTTTTTTAGCCGCACACATAGCCCGTGGTTCTCTTTAGCTCTTCCTGGCCCTAATTTGAATTCCAAATTTGGTTCTGGATTCAGATGAATCCTTCCTTCATACACAGACTAATAGGAGTTCCCAACCTGGGACTTCCAGACTGAGTTGGCTTATCAGCCTGCTTATTGGGCTTAGAATCAGACAGATATCTATTGGACAAGTTTGAAGATTCTATCAGACGGACTTGTACTATATTATCTTATTGTTGGCCAATGATCAGGTCATGCATGCATAACAGCTTCCTGGTAGATATGAGTATAGCACTCACCAGTGGAAATCCATGTTCTTACTGTGACTCCTCTAGTTACACTGAGTAGGAGAAACAATAGCCTGTCTGATAGAGGTTCCATTGTGAAGTGCTGGCTCTACACAACAATATTACTTGTTGGTATACTTGTTGGTTCAGGAATAAAATTGTAAATGGTAGAGTGAAATATTTGTAATGTAAATTTAGAAACTAACCGAATCCCTTTAATGAGAAACACAATAATATTCTTACCCTTGGACACTCAATGAGCTCAAACAGCTTTGGAAAGCTCTTGTTGCTTCTAGTCAATTCAATCTGTGATTGTTTTGCCATTGGCTTCTATCTTAAATGCCATTCACTCAAATTATATTGGACACAGTATAGCTTCAGGGAGTCATTTAACCTTAATAGATAATATTAATATCACTTAATGCCAAAGGAAATCCAGCTGCTATCAAACATTGGACAGTTTGACCTTGCATAACATTGACCAATGATCCTTCCCACTCTGCAGTTGGTCTTGTCAGACATCAGTATATCTCTCCAGAAAACAGAATATCCTGCTACACACCTGCATCTCTTCAGCCATGGCAAAAAAATCATCCTACTTAGCATTGAGTCATCTTTTCACAGGTCCTTATCAGATAATCAGTCAACAAATGACTACAAGTGTTAAGCTGGCCATAGACGCAACGACTTGGTCGTACGAATCGAGGATTCGTACGACTATCGTACGACTTTCGGATCGTGTGTGGAGTGTTCCGACATTTGTCGTGCCATGCCGATCGGTCGTTTGGTCGATCGGCCAGGTTAGAAAATTTTTGTCGGCTGGCGATAATATCTTTGCGTCTATTGCAGATCGTACGATTTTCAGTGGGAGACCGTCACTAGGTTTTTAATCGTACAACTTTCGTACGATCCTTGTCAGGGGCAGAACGTCAGCTGTCTGTGCTTTTTACTACTTATAGTTGATCTGAAGGTTAGTGACAGGTCGGGAGCAGGTCGGGAGATGCAAAGATCCGATCGTGGAATCATCTTACGATCGGATCTTTGCGTCTATGGCCAGCTTTACTTTCATATGTCACATGCAAGGAATCAGGTAGTCATTCACACATATCTCTGAACACTTATTTGTTTAATTTGTTTTTATCGAAACCTATTAAAGGATCTCTGGAGGGGGGTTCAGTTTAGTTCAACTAATGTAAATCTTTAGAGCTACATATATATACATTTTTCCTCTTGTTTATTTCTTTTTAAGCTTCTATCAAGATGTTCTAGACTTTCCAACAAGGAAAGTGGCCTAGCACTATATGGGGTACAGTTAGTTGTCACCAGCAGCGTGGGCTTGGGCTGATCTGATTCCGTCATCACTCAACAGGATTTCCCAGCCCTCTTGATTGTTGACCAAACCCTGATAAGATATTCATCTCTGTCAAGAGTTGGCAGTCAACTGCAGCCTGTATAAAGCCCACTTAAGAAATGACCACAAGGGCTTTTTCTTGAGGCAAGCCTGACAAATGGCTTTAAGCAAAGTCATAGTATATTTGCCTTAAAGTCAAAGTAACTCCAATAATTGAATGTTTTAGAGAATAATAAAATAATGTAGTGTTGCCCTGTTCTTTTTGCTTCAGAAACTCTACACTAGTTTCTATAATCAAGCTGCTGTGTATCCATGTGTTTTACCAGTACAGGGCAATGCTTAATTAACAGTCAACAGTACATTATATTGTCATTCCTTTTCAAACACCTTCATTTTTTACTGTTCCTTTAAACCATGCATGGAGCTACTTCGCCACTTGGCAGAGCCATTAAGAAGTAGCAGCATGTATTGCTACAATCTAGTCAATGGTATTTTACAAAAATTACATATTATGGCGGTATCAGGCTTTGCAGCACATCATAAAAGTAAATGATTTTTAATACTAAAATCTAAAAATTTGATAAATACTATATAAACAAGGGTGGAGAAGATTATACCAAAACACAAGACAAGAGAAAACTTATTTCTATAGTATCCCATTTTCTCCCAAATGATAACATGATGTATTATGGTGGCACCAGGTCTTCAATATATCTTATACATGAGTTACAAACAATATATGTATACAAATATTGTGTATAAGTTAAAAACAAGCAATGTTTGCTCCAGTCTGCAGAGAGAACACATTTATATTGTCTTTAGGGTAAGGCCACACCTGGTGATTCTGGGTGATCAGATTAATCTCCCTGAACCGCTTCCCCCTGTCTTGCGCTGGCTATAATGAAAAGTCGCCTAAGGCAACTTCAGGCAACTTTGGAAAACAAAGCGATGTGTGTGTCATGCTGAAGGTGACTTTTCATTAAGTGGGTCGGGGAGATTAGTTGCCCCAAAGAAGAAGTTATTAGTTGCCCGATTAGTTCGACTAATCTCCCAGAATTGCCAGGTGTGACTTTACCCTTAGAACGTGCTCCTAAATGATAAGACAGATATCTGCTTGAATCCCAAAGCTAGCTTATGGACCTGCTATCAATCAGGAAAGGCATATATCTGACTATGAACCATGAGGTTTACATC
>CM044435.1:33320283-33337366 GCA_024363595.1 Xenopus borealis | reverse complement strand
AAGTCTTTTTTCAGCCTAACTTACTATGCATGTTATTCTTCTGTTAGTGTAAGCTTTTATTTTAAGGATCATTTTGCCTTTATTTTGTGCAATAAATATAGTAAAGAGTTCTGCTTTACCATTACACACACCTGGTGCTTCCTGTAACATAATAGAGCTGCCCTGGATGCGAGATCAGAGGGAGCACAAATTCGAGGGGCCGCCTGTAACCCCTTTTGCGTGGCCCGCACATGCAGGTCTGCCTGCTGTGACTACTTACCTCTTGTGAGCTTTATGGCTGAACTACATGGCATGCATCTGACAATCGTGTTGCATCGGATCACCGCTGCGACAACATCAGACTTCCTATTACTTACATTGTTCCTCTTGGATTCAACTTGACGTGGGCGCTTTCTCGCCCATCGTTGGATCCGACGGAAACGCAGGTATGTCTGCCATGTAGTTCTACCCTTAAAGGCATCAGTACTCAGAATAACTGGCTCCTGCATTATTTACACCTCAAATTAAAGTGATACTAACACTAAACAATTAATGTAAACATATGAATGTACATTAAATGTTACCTATAGGTCATGTTGATAATTTTTTGCCGAGAGGTTTGTTTTTGTATATAACTGTTAGTTGAAGTTCCTAAGCCTGACTCTCTGACACTCTGACATTGCCAACCTGACTGTCCCATCTCAGCCTGTTAGTTACAGTTTGTAATGCTAACGGACTCCTGCTGCACAATGCAGCCCCCTCATACAGGAACATGGGGGATCAGACAGGTAATGTAAAAGCATCATGCAAATACTTTATGGCAAAGTTAGAAGTAGCTTCCAAAGCAAATATTATAATTGATGTAAAAAAGAGTTTAATTTCAGGTGTCAGTATCTCTTTAAGACACTCCTGCATTGTACACACCTGTAACCTCCCCTTCATTGTTCACATCTGAAACACCTCTATTGTTCACACCCCTAAAGCCCTGTACTGTTCTGCCCTGCCCTATGCTCCCTGTGTGTGCCATACCCTGCCTGTCCTATGCTCCCTATGTGCGGCATATTCTGCCTGCCCTATGCTCCATGTGTGTGCCATACACTCAGGGCCGGAACTAGTTGTAGACAGAGTAGGCATGTGCCTAGGGTGCGAAGCAGGGAGGGCGCCAGGCACTTATCTTCTCTGTCGCCTACCCCTGTCCGTTCCCTTCTTTCCCCAACTGTCACTTCTATTTCTTTGTTTATTATGCTTCTGCGCATGAGCATGCTCCGTTCCTCATCATTTCGCGCATGTGTGCAGGAGAGCTAATGCACACCGCACACTGAACATCTGTTAAAAGGTCACATCTTTATTCATCCATTTAAAATACACGCCATATGGGATCACTCGACGCGTTTCGGGCACAGCTGCCCCTAACAGATGTTTGGTGTGCAGAATTCTACTTCTCTTCTTACATAACACACGGCTGAGGACGCCGAGAATTTCCAGCACCCGGTGCTTATCTGTATGCTGCCGACCTTTTGCATAAATTTGGTGAGTCTGAGCGGTTTACTACTTTCAGTGTTGCAGTTTGCCAGGTTGCCTAGGGTGCCTGGCTTGGCTCTGCATACATTTTCTGGCTTATGCTCCTTCTTTGTGCTATACTCTGCTTGCCCTTTGATCCATGTGTGTGCCCTACTCTGTCTGCCCTAGGCTCCCTGTGTGTGCCATATTCTGCCTGCCCTATGCTCCCTGTGTGTGCCATATGGTGCCTACCCCATGCTACCTGTGTGTGCCATATGCTGCCTGCCCCATGCTACCTGTGTATGCCATATGCTGCCTGCCCCATGCTACTGGTGTATGACATATGCTGCCTGCCCTATTCTCACTGTGTGTGCTATACGCTGCCTGTGTGTGCCATACTCTGCTTGCCCTGTGCTCCCTGTGTGCCATATTCTGCCTTCCCTATGCTTCCTGCTCTATACTCCCTGTGTGGGTCATAGGTTGCCTGCCCAATGCTCTGTGTGGGCCATATGCTGCTTGCTCTATGCTCCCTTTGTGTGCCCTACTCTGCCTGCCATATGCTCCCTGTGTGTGCCATACACTGCCTGTGTGTGCCATTCTTACCCTGTGGTAGATGTGTGTGCCATATGCTGCTTGCCCTAAACTCCCTATGGAATGTGAATAGGGTTTTTTCTGTGGTTTGTTAGCATTTGAAAATTGTTGTTAGGGCTCCGTAAGGTGTTTAATCATGTGCTGGGTGTTATTTTGTTATCTACAGAGGAAGAGAAGGCATATGGATATAAAGCGATGTTTTCATATCCCTGCAGTGAGCATCAACCATTTGGTTTTTTTTGTTGTGCTACCACCATTAATGTTAAAAATTGGTGTGGTTTAAAAAGGGGGAGTAGTGAACACTGGCTTCCATTATCAACCCTCCAGCACTTGAAAAACTCTGGCCCTCGGTACCACAGAAGTTGGACAACACTGCTGTAAAACATTACCAGCTCCATCTTGTGGCCATATAGGAAAATTAAAAAACTTACACTGCTGTCAAACTAATGCAGTGTTGGAAGACAATAAGGTGCATGTATTATTGCCCAAACATGCAAGAGCACTAAGGAGCAAAAAAGTTACATGATAGGGGTTATTCAATAACATATATAGTAAGATAGGTTGAAAAAAAGACATATCCATCAAGTTTAACCTTTAATGTCTATATATAACCTGCCTAATTGCTAGTTGACCCAGAGGAAGGCAAAAAAACCCTGTTTGAAGCCTCTCTCATTTGCCTCACAGGGAGAAAGAGAGAAAAAAAATCCTTCCTGACTCCTGGATGGCAATTGGACTAGTCCCTGGATCAACTTGTATAATGAACTATCTTCCATAACCCTGTATTCCCTCACTTGCTAAAAAGCCTGTATAAGTGGCTTGGATATTTTTACATCCCAGGTGCATGACTTTACATTTATCAATATTGAATCTCATTTGCCACTTATCTGCCCATATTGACTGTTTGTCAAGCTCCTGTTGCAAGGATGCCACCTCCTGGATGGAATTAATTGGGCTGTATAGTTTTGTGTCATCTGCAAACACTGATACATTACTTACAACACCCTCCCCTAAGTCATTATAAAAATATGTTACCCAGAGCCAGGTGCAGAAACCCATAGTAAGAAGAATCTACCGGGATCCCCAGCACATGTCACCCCCATTCATCAACTAAACTTTACACAGAAATGGTTCCCAGGGTCTGACTAGACTGACAGAGGATCTCCCACTACAAAACAAAATAATTCCCATTTTGCATCTGAAAACAGTGAACCCAGGACTCCCACACAGGAAAAACTATGTTTAAGTCAAGGGACCGATTTACTAAATTCATGTGAAGGATTCGAAGTTCGAACGAATTCGATCGAATTTCGAACGTAGGATTTTTTCGTTTAGTCGAATATGTGAATTTTGGCATATTCGATCATTGAATAGGGAATGGTCGAACGATCGAATAAATTCGGATAGAGTCAAATGAACAAATATTCGATCATTCGACCAGCGAAGGATTTTAATTTTGAAGTTTATTCGATTGCCTACTTTGGCAGATTGGACCTACCGAATTGCAATAAAAGCCTATGGGAGCACTCCCATAGGCTTCTGAGACTAAGTCCTGATCAAATAGGATTTGTTCGAATCGTACAAATCATTCGAATGAAAGAATGATTTATTCGACTGATCGAATAAATTTGTATTCGATCGTCAAATGATCGAATATCGAATAAAAGGTAGCCTAAAACAATTCGATTAACATTTGAAAATCGAATGCTAAACGAATATCAAGTAGAAACTATTTTTTTGGGGGGAATGATAGTAAATTTGCCCCTAAGTCTCTACTATATCAACATCATATAGAGGAATTATCTGATAAAGTACCGGTTTTAGTTTCTTTCCAGTGCATCTGATAAATAATTCACATTGCTGTGCTTCAGATTTGTACTGTGATTATTTTGTGCAAATAATTCCATCTATAGCAGCCTTGGTAAGAGGTGTGTAACACAGGTCCTGCCCCTGTCCTTGGATAATTCAGTTTTGGCAGGACACGCTGTCCACGTATTTGCATTTCAAATGGCGGGAGATTCAGAGACGGGAGAGCTGCCAAGTTTACAGTACAGGCAGAAAGCTCAAGCCTCAGAGATTCAGATTTGTGACAACCTAAACAGAACCCATAGCTGATTCCCCCTCACCTTCCAATGCAGTACTGGACCTTCCACAAACTGAACTGGACCTTCCACAAACTGAACTGGACAGCAAGCTTCCAGAATTGGATCCCTCAATAATCTTTAGTACTGAAGTTACAAACCTATATCTGGGTCAGACAACAAAATCTTCTTCTAACAAAAACCCAGAGATTCCTGTATCAATTATTTAACATTTCCAGTATTAGGCATTGAGTAGCAGCTTGCATGTATTCTATGGATGGACCCACAGTTACCTTTGTCACAAGAACTAGCGGAATCAGCAAGCACTTTTTTTTATACCTGGAACCAAGGGACAAATCAACTAAATGAACAAGAATCTGATCTAATTCTTGTGTGTGACTGATTTATAACTTGTTTTAGTGAAAAATAACTGTCTCGCAAGCAACAGAGCCAGCAATAAGGTCTGTGTTGGTGTAACACATTGGATCATGGGAAGTCAAGTATCTGTTCCTCTCAGGTGCCATGAGCTGGAAGAATGTATCCCAGAAACTTCTGAGCAGGGTAAGAATACCATAGCTAGGATGTTCTCTGGCTTGGGTGGGGTTCTGGGCAGGGCCGGAACTAGGTGTAGGCAGAAGAGGCACCTGCATAGGGTGCAAAGCTGTGGGGCTGCTAGGCACCTACCTGTTCAAAAGTTTTCTGCTTACCCCTAGTCCGGGTCGCTTGCTCCCCTGCTCCTCTCCTCCCCACTCCCCACTCCCCTCCCTCCCCTCTTCGCTCCCCTTCCTCCCTCACCTTGTCACTCCCTCCCCTTCCCTTAATTTCCCCTATGGCACATGCACATTTGTGTGCAGCTTTGGGGGGGGGGGCTAGCTGACCGTGTGCCTAGGGTGCCCTGTAGGCTTGGCCCGGACCTGGTTTCTGGGATTTATAGTTCAGAAACAACAATCCCTGTGTTGAATTTGCTGGTCACCTGTTTAAAAAGCAAACATCTTGTTGGCTGCTATGGCAAAATTAGTGCCTTTTTTTACATATATAGGGTTGCCACCTCTTCTGGAAAAAATACCAGCCTTCCTATATATTTATCTTTTTTCCCTATTAATAATAATGGGATCAACCATCATTTTTACCAGCCAGGCTGGTAAAATACCGGCCAGGTGGCAACACATGAGGGAAATTCTCATACCATCAATTTGTTTGTCAATTGATAGGGAAATGAGCACAGTCCTGACTGTAGAGCAGGGCGATCTCTTGTGAGAATCCTTTCTTTTCTTGTGCATAGGATAGGAAAAGGCAAGGGTGCTTAGCTCTGCTGCTGAGCCACACTGAGCACTACCACACCATAAAGAGCAATGACGTTAGTAAAATATATTGTAACAAACTGACGCAAGCATTATCCATAATAAATGTGTTACTTTATTAAATATGTACCTTACAGTCAGGACCAGAGTGTATTTTGTGCCATGCAGCACCTTCTTACTCCTCTTAGCGCAGCAGAATACATTAATGAATGTAGGTGTTATAAGCAGGGGTAAGGGCAAGGCTGAAGACATTTGGTTATGCACTTCAGTGGTTTCATTGCTCTCATATCAGCCTTTTAATTTATGCTATTGCAAATCTACTATTAGCCCTAAGTGTGTGTGGCCTGAGGAAAACATCTATTTTTGTCCTTAAACACACATTATGAATACCAATAGCTACTGCTTATGTGAGATGTTTGTTGCTATTCTTGTACCATTTCTATGTTAATCATTAAGAGGTCTATAATAAAATGGCTCCTGTTAACAGCCTTTGGCCTCTCCTCAGAATTCAAAGTTGTGCTTCACTGCCAGTTTCTATTCATAGTCACGATCCCCCCCAGCCTGCCGAGTGTGGAATAAAAGGCTTGGGGGTACATTGGCATAGAAATATTTTAATAACAAACCAGAAATACAGTGACTGCCTCTCTATCGGTACAGTAATTGTATGGGAACCTTTAGGGCAGTAGCACATAAGGTGTTTGGCCCCTGCAACTAAATGCCCAAAAATACCATTCAATGCCCTGAATGTAAATGGTGGTGGGTATATCTATCAAAACATGTACGTGAAAATACCCCCCAGCACAAATTTGCATAATTGAACATCTGAATGACTTATATATGGTGATTTACATTGAAGGCAATGACAGGGAATTTTGGGCCATTGTGTTGTGGGCAACATGTGTGCCATTGTCCGTATAGTGTGTTTTGTCTGCAGACTTTGTTTGCAGCAGTGATGAAAGCATCTAGCTATCTACAGGGTTGGACTGGCACACTGGGACGAAACAGGATGAGCCCTAACCCTGTTGGGCCCTGCCACCTACCCACAAGTCAGCCTACTCCAGCCACCACTTTCATTCATATTATTATGGAGCACATGGCCATCTTTATATCTCTAACAGCAAAGTAAGTAGCTTTCATGAGCAGGGCCCACCTATGGTTGCCCCCTGTTTGGTTTTAACCCTAACAGTTCACTTTTTCTTAGGAATGTTCAGGTCACAACTGTCTTAGGGTTTGAGCCTCATGAACGGAAACTTTAATCTGACAAATTACCACCTTTGATGTCAAAATCCTGCACACATAAGTAACAAACATGCCCTCAAATATTATAACCCCATCCCCATATGTCACTGCTCTGCCCCTGATACTATCATTCCAATCCCCTTTTTTTCCACTTAGTTTGAATGGAAGTCAAAGGTGGCAATCCTAGGCCCACGCTATATTGTGTCCAAACAAGTGCAGTGGGAGGCAGTGGCGTTATATAAATTACAATATTGTAATAATAATAATTTACTGACATAGATTGATGGGCTTGTAAATGATGTTACCAGGCAAGTAAAGTGGTTAAACCATGGAGTCTGCAATAGGGGTGGTCCTTCTTACTTCGATCAACCAAATTCAACTTGTTCCTATGGCACAGAACTGTTACCAAACTGTATTGACATGCTACTCTCTAAGGCCAAGGGGACACAGAGCATTGGCTCCACTGCTTTCAGCCTGCATATTTATTTCAGACTGAAAGAAGCGGATCTGCTTATTGCCTCATCTGCATTGATTACATTAAGATCCACATGCAGTGCAGCGGAGCAGAGGTTGGCCCTAATATGTCAAAACAGGCATTTCCATTTCCACTCTTCTCTGCTGCATGTGAATGCATGCAAGTGTAAGTGGTTTAAATGACTGGAGACAGGAAATGTAGTTGGTCCATTTCACTCTTCAGCCTGAAGAAAATATGCAGGCTGAGAGCAGCAGAGCCATTGCTCCATATGCCCTTGACCTTACATGACAGCAGTCAAATTGGAGTTGGGTGTCTCTCCTCCTATTATCTCCACAGGGTAATCCTCTCTGGTTGGAACTGAAGGACCTCCAGTTCCTGGGACTTGCTTTACTTTCTTGACTGACCAAAATATTAACTGTATATAACCAATATTAAGTATGTGCCACTTACAGGAGGTTAGAGATACCATTACCAGTAGGGATGAATGGGGCAGCCATGAAATAGGCCAAGAGAGTGCTGGCAAGCATCCTGCATGGCCCCTTACTAATGGCATCATCACCCTTAATCATCTACCCCCCCCCAATTTACAAATTCACTGTGTTAATGCCCATCTCTGACATCACCAGAGGACCACTAGCGACACTGTACACTACACAATAAATATGACCCAACATATTGCTGTTGCTGAACACACAGCTATTTGCCAATGGATTGCAGAGAAAGGTGTGTTTGGGTAATTCACAATAAAATACCCCTCTGCTTATGTAAGTGAGGCATGAATACAAATGTGATTAACCCGCCCTACATCAAAATAATGCTAAAATAGTATAATAAAGTATTGTTATCACGAAGGAGCTTGCCTCTACATGATTAAGGAGAAATGACAGAGAAATTGCATAGAATGGGTATTACATCTGCAATGAATAATGTTATTCTAAATGCAGTAGAGTAGAGGAATGTATTACAGCAATCAGTAAGTCAAACACAATCATCAGATGTCATTTCTAACCTCAAGTTTCTCACATATTCATAAGCCTGGATGTGATAAGAGGAGACACTTCATTTTCTGTAATGTACTGTATCTTATCAAACACTCACTGGAAGGATATGAAAATAGATGAAGATGATGATGATGTCATGATTACCATAGGCTGTTCTGAGTTACTTGTTATTGTTAGACCAAAGCATTGATTATGCAGCAATAACTGTCAAGTGCAGATCAGGATCATGGGGTAAAAGAGTTCAGGGTGTTCAGAATACACATACTTGTGGCTTGAATTAACTTGAATCATCATGAGAGATCTGTAATTGCACAATAGTGTTTGTCCAACCATGATGACCTTGGCCTTCTTGCTGTTATTCTTGTCCCAAGTAGATCTGTTGCAACTCTGCAGCCTCCTGCCAATTTAGGTCCAGAGCTGCATCACCAAGAGTCCTTTTTATATACCACCACAGATTATGAAGCTTGTTTTGAGATTTGACCTTGACTTCACCATTTCTGGCTAAACAGAGAGCTAGAGTGTCATGCTGGGCCACAGGTGAGTGTCTGGCAGGTGGGAGCCTAAGTGCTTGGTAACACTGTGACTCCGTGTTTGGTGTTAGAAGAACAAGAATACAGAAATGTGCTCAGAAAGTGGTTTAATCAGTAACTTCTACAGATGACAATAAAGAGGCAGAAGACAAATGAGAATAGGGAATACAATCTGATGATAAGTCTGTATTACAAATCAGAAGTTGGGGGGGTCAGGCTGCAAGCTGAAGCAAGTTTGTATATACAAACGAGAGGTCTTTGGCAGACAATACAAGTCCATGGAACAGGCCAGGAGTCAATTTTCATTGTTCACATTGAAATCTATCCATTGTCCAACTGTTTGCAGGGCCAAGCAGGTAGCTACCCATAGTTTCCTAGCTACAACTAGACAATATCACTTGAAATGGGCGTGTTTGTTGATGGACAAATCGTACATATAAACAAATTTTTCAGATCCTACGATAACAAAAATATCTTTTAAAAATCTTAACATCTATGGCGACCTTTATCTATAAAAGTATTACTGACTCCATCTTGCTTTCATAGATGATAGACATGGGCAAGCCTGTGTTTTAATTTTTAGGTCAGAGGCTGTAGATGATCCCCTTGAAGTTACACTTCTACCCTGCTTAAAGTCTCTAACATACCCTAAAAAGACAAGGTGTTTTGGCACCTGTCACTTTAGAGGGTCATATCATTTGACCCAAAAATGAAAATCCAGTAGACTTCACCATTCACTCATGATTGAACTACAGTAGCAGCAGGGCAGCCATATTATGTACCACTATGAGTACAACCAAGCAACTGGAAAATTGTTACTGCAACACAAATTAGAGCATTTTAGAATCAACAGTGCTGAGGTTTTCACAACTTTGAAAAGATGAGTATAAGCCTCTAGATGGAGCCAGTTCTCCAAGGAAGTTCTCACACTGATCCCATCGTTACTGATTCATTTCTGCCACCATGCTTCTGCCAAGAGCATCAGATATGAATACTACGGCAAACACAAACCGCCATCTCTTCCTTACATCAATGCACAATCTAACTGAGGGGAGATGCTTTAACATGATATTGCATTATTTAAGCACTCATTAGTTAACCAATACTGAAGGCAGACTTGTGCTGGATTCAGGTTTTGGAGAAGGGTTAATCCCTAACTGATGTGTATTTTCGTCCTTTCAGTTTCAACAGCTTATTGCTTCTGCTGTCTCCATGGGTGAGTTGTTAGAAAATAACTGATAAGCTGAGGGTGCT
This sequence comes from Xenopus borealis, assembly GCA_024363595.1. Classification (NCBI taxonomy): domain Eukaryota; kingdom Metazoa; phylum Chordata; class Amphibia; order Anura; family Pipidae; genus Xenopus; species Xenopus borealis. The sequence goes on along the minus strand of CM044435.1, from coordinate 33,327,418 downwards.
CACAAATCACATCATATCTAAACCATACAAACTACATTCTATTAACTACATTTTAGTCAGTTTATTTTATTATTCTCTCTTATTAACAGGAAATGCCTTAATAAGACATTATTTTTGTTCCTAGGGCTTTAACAAGAGAGGCTTTTCATTTATATGAACAATGTTAAAGTGGACAAATGCCTATTGCTGCTCTGAATCCTTACTGACCAGAAAATATATTGTAACTTAGCACTTCATTCATGCCTTGAGGGGACAGTCATCTACTTTACTTCTTTTGTATAAAATGGGAAAATCCCAAGATTGGCTCAGAATCTCTATCAACCACATTGTTTCCACTTCACCTTCACTAGATGTAAAACCAGATTATTACAGATTGTCCAAATTACCTCCATTCCCACCATAAATTAGTCTTCCCTTCCATCAATAAATGGTAGAAATCATTTTAAAAGTCCAATTTTGGGCCTTCCAGAAAATTATGGGAAAGCACATGAAGGTACAGTATTTCAGGAAGCAAAATTGATTCATTTTAACACCTCCATTTGTAAAAGTCCACTTGGTTAGCAGGAAGACTAACAAGTTTAAAACCTGAAATTCATCTTTTTTTTTTTTTTCAAATGTGGCCTATTTTGAATAGGATATTCCCACTGCCACCTGTCCCTCTGAGCTGGACGTGTCCTTCCGGTCTTTCTACCTTTTTCATCTTCATGTTTTCCTTTTATCATTTTAATAGGCTTATATCACTCTTCTGTATTTGCTCTACAATTTACCTACTCCAGAACAATTAATATAGTTAAGTTAGCTTAAAATATTTTCTGTCCTGCAAATATTCCCTTGCACATCACTTAGCAGATCTGAATTTGCCATTATGACACAGGCATCCTCCATCCACCCCCCATGGATACATTACTTTGGAGCGCAGGCAGCACGGTATTCATGGGAGTGGCCCACAAGACCTGCAGCAATTCATTTAGTGAGCACAGCAGTGTGCAAATGATACAATCTGTGGTGGATTGCAGCCATTTTTTGCACTAAAATAACCTAACTATTTGGATCTTTCGAGAAAAGTCAAAGCCCTTCACCATTTGAGATGATAAAGTACAGGACCGGCATTGAAAATGCAGTGTGAGTACAGTGGTTGTCTTACAAATATGCTTCATCCCACATCATTAAACAAGGCCCTTGTTTCTTCTGATTTCCATCCAGCAGATTTCTAAATCACTAGCTATTTTTCCTAATAAGCACCAAACCAAAAGAAAGGGAAAGGTTAGTTCTGAATAAACACAGAGTGTCTGGCTTTAAATCAGGATTAGTCAAGTTTATAAACATCCATTTTTTCCCTTATATTTCTTGCATAAAGCAGGACTGCCTGTCTGAATTAGGAACGTGTCCAGTTCACTCCGCCTGAAACTGGCACTCTGTCCCTTTAATGCCTCCCAGCAATACATCTCTGCAAGGCCAGTGAATCTTTTCAAAGCTGTTTGAAGCCCACAAAGCCTGCTTCAAACAGATCATGTGCTAAAGAGCTGACAGTCATGCAAGGGCAACTGGTGGATCAGCAGATGTTGCTTGCACTATGGCTGTAGCCCATCAGTAGTTTGTATTGTGCCAAACATTCATTTGCAACTCTGTGTTCCACTGTAAAAATAAAGTCAAAGACTGAACTATAGTATTAATCTATGTCTAGTACTCGAGTACTAAGTATGACTTGTGTTTTTACAATCATAAACACAATTAAAAGGGACTTGTCCATCAATGAAGATAATGTTGGGATGCCCATAAATGTAAAATAAAAAACCTTGAATAAAAACAATTTACAAAAATAAGAGACCTGTCACTTTCTTGCATAGTCATACAACTAGAGCTAAACTGCAAAGAGATTTTGGTAATATAGACATGTTTTACTGTATCCCATAATAACTTATGGGACTACAAGCAACATCATAAGAATTGTTTGACATGTACTAGGGGAAAATGTTATTATTACATCAGAGATTATATATAAATCCCAGATGTATTCTTTAATTTTTTTATGTTGTTGAGCTTAAATTTGATTGAACCATTGGTTTATGGAACAGACACCAATCTACACACCTGCAAAATACTTGATTTTTATCTTAAAATAACAGAAAGAAGCTAACAGAACACTTGAGATGGAGAGACCAGAAAATGGACTAAGGGAAACAAAATAAGGGAGAGGACAGACTAGGAGACTAAGTAGAAGGACCCCAGATAAGATATAGAAGTAATTCCCCCTGAAGCTTTCAAGTTTGTCCCAGGGTGTAGGGTTTATATATTATGAAATTATGAATTTTCTGTATGTATACTGTTAGTTACTTTGTAATGATGTACATTGCTATAGTGCCTGTGGTTTAATATAGCCTTTGCCTAGTTTAACAACCACCAGTGTCCTTCGTATTTGTGTTAAAGTAGTTAAGTCAAGTCCAATATGCCATCCTCCAGTAATATACTGTATGCAAAGGATCCCTTGGTATGAAAGTTTTCTGAATGTTAGCCGCACTCTAACCATAGACACCCAAGGAGATTTCAGAAGCCTCCAGCTAGAGACAGGACAGAGTATAACTGGCTAGGATCTATCAGCATTTTTACTGTAAAAAATCATTTAAACTAGCCAGGGATAAAAAGCAGCAGGTATACTGTATACTCAGCATGAATGCGTAGAATGTCATAGACAAGGTATTTTGCTAATATTGTCATAGTGTAACTATTCATTTTGGCTACATTTATGCAGAGCATTTTCTAGCCTAAAAATATCCCAGTAACCTATTGTTATCACTTAATGTGAATTCCTGAGAGCACATTTAAAGAGTTAAGACTAATTTCCAGCCCTACGGTATTTTTTGAGATATCTATGCTGCTTTCCCAGCAGCCTAATATCATTCCTTTCAAGATAATACCCACCCACCCCCAAATAACCATTTCCTGCTTTTGTAATAAAGGTGCCAACTTTCTAACTTGCATTTGATGCTGCCATTCACACCATCGCTGATAAGAGTCAGTCTGTAGCCAAACATCATTTAACATGAGATGTTTACAACATTCTTTCAGTCTTTCAACTGGAACTGACAATAGAGTTGCAAACAAGCAAAATGAGTAGAAAACATTTTTCTAAAAACAATGACCATGAGCAAGGAAAGAAGAAACATTTTGCTGCTCATTAGAACTCGAATTCAGCACTAGGTCCTGAAGATATTGTGGAGTTGTTGGCTGCTTTATTTCCTTAGAAATACACATTTTAATACCGATCATGCTAATTTAACCTATGATAATTCTCTTTTTTGTTTTTTTCTTACTTTCAGGCAATGTCATCTCTGTATTTCTTTAATACATGGAATGTGTATGTTTTGTGCTATCATAGTGAACCAACTTTACAGCGGGAGTATAGAAATTGACAAGTGTGACAATATGACCTAATGCTTAAAAGAAGTAGGGTAGCAATGTTGCACATTTGGGGTTCTATACCAACCCAAGGCAACCATAGCCCCTATTTGTGTAACCAAAGATGTCCCAGTTGCTCCTCATCTACTTTTTTGCTGATTTACTGTACATGTTTGTGCTGCTGTCACTTACTGAGCTTAGGGACCTACTATATACTACATATATATTGTCATTACACAAGGCTGATTTCAATGAATTCAGATAACATGGCAGTTCAGAAACCAATGCATTTTGCATCTCTGAATTTAAGATCACCCCTGTAGCATCAGCTTTTATGCTCAAGCCCCAAACCTGCTGGAAAGGATGGAGGCACCAGAAACCCAAGGCTATTCATCACCCTCCCCTCCAGCCATTTTACAGTATTATTCAATGATGTACACCTCTAGCAACTCTCTATCTACTCAGTGGAGTGGAGGTGGGCCCACCAGCCAGTACGTGTACTGTACCTCGAAAAGAAGTAACAGGAGCAAGGATGGGGTATCTAACTCTAATGTATATACAAATGGAGACCCAGATTTAATTTATATGAACTCACATAAGTCATCCAATATACTTATTATGCATGGGCTATGCATTTTTTTCATTCCATAAACAGAGCTCAATCCATTTTGGATACATAGCTACGTATAGGGAATCTTTTACACATTTAGTTGTGTTACCCTCTCCCTATAGAGTTGCATAGTATAAGTATAGTATAGAATAGTTAAGTGTAGTGCCAGTGCCATACATTTTATATATCTATTTGATTTATTTGAATTAATCAAGATGAATTCCTACGTCACACAGGGACCAAAGGGGTCATGTAATAAAAGTTGCATACATTTAAAACTAAGCTGGCAAAGTAATTGAACACGTTTTCCTATATCCATGTCCAAGAAAGTGGCTATTAATGCATTCCTAGATATAAATATAGGTATGGGCCCTTAATTCAGATTGCTGTGGATCTGGGGTTCTCCAGATAAGGGATCTTTCTGTAATATGGATCTACATACCTTAAGTCTGCTAATAAAAATTAAAACATTAATTTAAACCCAATAGGAATGTTTTGCGTCCAATAAGGATGAATTAAATCTTTGGATGAAGTTCAAGGTATTGTTTTCTTATTACTGAGGAAAAAGGAAATAGTATTTACAGTTTTGAATTATTTAATTAAAACGGAGTCTATGGGAGATGGCCTTCCTGTAATTTGGAGCTTTTTGGATAACAGGTTTCTGGATAATGGATCCTATAGCTGTACTGTCTTTTAGGGGACAATTAAATCAGAGCAGTGGAGGGATTTGCTGATCTGTTCCCACTTCTGGAAACTTAAAATCCATTCATGTCAATTGCTATAACACAGGGCTACTGCATGACCATAGGGTGCTCTGATCAGCAAGCGAGATACATACAGGAGCATTAGTGCCGTGCTTTTATTGCCTAATAATAGATCATTAACCCGTGCTATAGACCAAACGAAATGCATAATTAGAATTCTCTCCATACATTCTTGTTTTGTGTAACTATTCCTTAATTTAGATGTATTTTATCTTTTCTGTTTTAATCCACAGGCTCAGGATATTTTCATGTACCTTGAGCGCAGAGCCTGATGGTTTCCTAAGCAACATCCATCCTTAGTGCTTGTGTTACAGACCTAAAAATAGACCTTTCAAAAAGCCTTACACACAGAGTGTAATTATACTGATCCAGAGTCTGCACGGGCCCTTTCTATTGGAACACTCTGATTAGCACTGTGCTGCAGGCATTTTCCCTTTCTATTACAGTCATGCTGCTATTTGTGCAAAAGTAAATATTCAGGGGTTAACTGCTGATGTACGTGTAAGGCCAATCTAAAATGTGGGATCATTTACACATAAATATCTATTTCTCTTGTCATAGGTTATTAGCTGGAGAAATATTTGATGATCTAGGTATCTATTTTAAAATAGCTTATTGGATCGTGGGATTGATTCTCAACTTGGACACTATGTGCAAAGAGTTTTTATGTTCTTCCTGTGTCTGCGTGGGTTTTTTCTGGTACTAAGGTTTCCTCCCACACTCCAAACAGCACTATGGCAAGAATATACAAACTCCTTGCAGATAGTGCCAAGGGCAGAATCGAACTCACACCCCAGCAGTGTAGAAAGTGAAGTATATGTGTAAAAACACACACTGCAGCTTGTCTCTGGTGACATGTGCTGGTACGGGTGTACACAAGTTCCTGCCAAATGTATTTACAATAGGTGCAGTCTAGGAACTCCATGGCCGTATGTTATATACAGTATATAGAGGCACCGGAGGCATGTGCTGCCCATGGGTATCTATATATCCTTAATGCATTTTTTAAACCCCTCCTTCAAGCCCACACTGCAACTAAATCCAGCAGGAGAACTGAGGTGCCCACCTCCTACCACTGCCTATCAGAGCATGCACCCGGTAATTAAGTATAAGTATAAATGAATTCCACCGGCACTCAGGTCTAAATTCAAGCAGGGACAAACCCTTGCTATGTTTATTTGCGAAAAGTACAACGTTGCGGAGTAAACCCCTTTGTTACGCATAACAGCTGCCTGGTAGATCTAAAAACAGCGCTCAATAGTAAAATCCAGGTCCCACTGAGACACATTAAGTAGGACAAACAACAACATGCCAGAAAGCAGTTCCATCCTAAAGTGCTGGCTCTTTCTGAAAGCACATGACCAGGCAAAATTACCTGAGATGGCGCCTACACACCAATATTATAAATAAAAAAAAATACACTTGCTGCTTCAGGAATGACATTTTATATTGTAGAGTGAATTATTTGTAGTGTAATTTAGAAATAAAAACTACACCAAAAAAATTGTGACAGAATCCCTTTAAGCGTTAGCACTGCTATATTGGCAGCACAACTATATCATTTGTAACTCATTGGTTAATGCAAAGTTTATGTCACCAAAACGCCTCTTCCTTTTTTTGTACAGTTCTCAACCATCTGCTGCCCTCAAGTTCATCTGCTGATTTTATATTTCTCAGAGAAGTAACCCTTGCATTTCCTTATGGTGCACTATAGGGACCTATTTATCATGCTGTGTAAAAAGTGGAGTGAACCATTACCCAGCGTCAGGCCAAGGGGTAGGCAGAGTAGACAAGTGCCTAGGGCGCGAAGCTGGGGGGATGCCAGGCACGTCGCCTCTGTCGCCTATCGCCAGTCCGGTTCCTTGCTGGCTGTCTTTCTGCTTCTGAGTTATTATTTGGACACATATTTGCCTTCTACAGGTATGGGACCTATTATTCAGAATGCTTGGGACTCCATAATTTGGATCACCACACATTTACTAAAAAAATATTAAATAAACCCATTGAGCTGTTTGTCTCTAATAAGGATTAATTATATATTAGTTTGGATCAAGTACGAGGTACTATTTTCTTATTACAGAGAAAAAGGAAATCATTTTTAAAATTAGAATTATTTGGATAAAAAGTCTCTGAGATACTTCATTTATTTCTGTAGAGCAAGTTTGTATATAGTGTGGGAGCTGCATTTATATCTCATGAATCCTTTCTCTAGTTCTTTTCAAAGACTTTGCTTGAAGATGTGTTGCATGTGAATAGTATTTAGTGTATTAAGCTTGATAAGTTCATCACATGGTTGATTAAAATTCAATAATACAATGGCGAGATTTCATCTTGCTATTTATATATATATATATATATATATATG
>CM044435.1:33303956-33315286 GCA_024363595.1 Xenopus borealis | reverse complement strand
GACCCAGGGTTACATATTTATGGTGCCTTACTTGTGCTCAGTATGACTGCGAGTCAATTGATGGGGAGTGCTAAGTTATGGGATGGGGTGAGAGTAGAAGTGCAGCAGTCTGATCATTTTGGCAGAGGGTCCCTTGTTCCAAAGAATTAGATATAAAGAAACAAGCTGAGACGGGAAGCCAAGGTCGTGGGAAGATGACAGCACAAGGCTGCATTCTTGATGTCTCCAAAACCGCTCGCTAGGATATTCTTGCCTCTAGAAATTAGGCAAGCCTAACAAGCGCCAATACATTATAATGATTACTATAGACACATGGCCTTTGCTCAGTGGCATCACATATTGAAGTATCTCTGACTTTATCAGACATTTTTTCATTCTGGAGATAAATTAGTTTAAATAAGGCTGTAAGAATGGCAGCTATAAACCCACAAAGTGAATCATTTGAGCTACATCAACTACCATATCAAATATTTCCACCAAAACATCCAGACAAAGAGGGTTTACTTTTTAAAAATCTTTGGAGATGAGCAAAGGGGAGCAGATTGCTACGGAGATCAAGAGGAGAACGTGGCTGCATATACTGAGGTGTGCTGTGGATATAAAAAGTACTGTTGTGGAAACCCCAGAAATGAAGAAAGTAGGGAAGACCAAGGATGACATGGAGGAGAAGCATTGAGGAAGAGGCGAGGAATCAGGGAAAGATGTTTGAGAACTGAGGGCCCTTGCTTAAGTCCAGTGGCTGTGCTATGCGAGCCCTGTGCTCTGGCTCAGAAAAAAAAGGCATATACGTATGTATAAGTGACACAATAGCTAATCCATCACAATATCCAACATCTAGCCAAACAGATACCTAATGATTTTATAATAATAATTTTTATTGGACTGTCAGCTAAAACAATGGGGACTTGAGGAACTGGAGAGGAACCTGAACTACCTAAGCTTCATGTCACATACCAAACAAGACTGAATATCTGTAATTGGTTTGCATGTATAGCCAGCTTAACTAATATAGTTTCACTTCCCATCGCACAGAAATATATAGGAATTACTGAGCACACACATACATATACACACACAGGCCAAGCCAGTGCTATTCATCTCCATAATGATATTCATATTTTCCCTTTGCCTATTTTTCTCACTAATAAATCCAATGCAGAGCTTGCCTTCCAAAAGAGAAGCATGTAGTAATGCCTGTCAAAAAATATGTGAAGAAAACAGTTTTCTCCTGTTAGTTCCTCCCTATTAACAGGCCCCAATTTATGGTGACGGCACATCTGCTGACGATTACTAGCTGATGAAAGCAAGGCATGTATAAACAGACTCAGTACTTACGCCAGCCAAGTGGAAAGTGGAAACATACAAAGAACTGTATGTTGGAGACAGGGATAATGATATGATGTGTGTCCATTTGACGCTTTGGTAGTAGTAGTGTCCTTTTTGGGCAGATTTATTTTAGACATGAAAAGTGTAACTTTTTGTTCTTGTATAGGTTGATGTATTTCATGGCTCTCTTTGTTCTACCTTTTTGGTAACAGAAACAGTCCCATTTTGCTTTACATCAATCAAGTCTAGATAATGAATTATTATCAGAATGACATCACATGCTATTTAACTGCATTGTACTTACAAATTGTAGAACTTTTTATATCTGCAAATAATACACATTTAAACTTGTATTAAAACAACAAGAAAATGAGTTTATAAAAAGAAACTCTGTATCCCTTTAACACATAATACAGAATTACTCAGACATTGAAATATTTACTCCATGTTAGTAGTTGCTGATAATTTAGCACCCTAACATATATATATATATAAACTGCAACAATGCGATTTTGCATAAACAAATACTGTATATTACAATTATAGTGAAATCACAATAACTTGGACCTTGACAACTGGTAAGAGAAACACGTGTCTTGTTCAGTAATCCAAAGATTCAAAATCACAGGACTGAATTCAGATCCGGTTTGTTTTGATCATTGAAATTTGGAAAAATACTGTGATCCCAAACTAAATTCTAGATTTGTGCATTCCTGGAAAAAGTGTCTTGGATCAATTGTACATTTAAGGTATCCGTCATCTGGAAACCCGTTATCCAGAAAGTTCCAAGTTGAGGAAAGACCATCTGCCATAGACTCCATTTTATCCACATAATCCACATTTTTAAAAACGAGTTCCTTTTTCTCTGTAATAATAAAAAAGTAGCTTGTACTTGATCCAAATTAAGATATATTTAATCCTTATTACCACCCTATTGGGTTTATTTAATGTTTACATGGTTTTCTAGTAGACTTGAGGTATAGTGTAAGGAAAATACCTTGCCCTGGTGGTCCAGTGTTGCGACGGGGACGTCTGCCACGCCACCAAGGGGCGGGGATGGCCACCATGTGGTTCTCCTTCTGCATCCTCTTAGGGCGTGCACGTCTGCGTCTTGTTCTTTTTATACTTGCGGCGTGCGAATTGGCGCCGGTGTGCAAATTGACGTCAGCGCGCAAATTGGTGCTCTGTAGAGCGAAATTCAAACACTTAAAAAGCCAGTTCATTTTGTAGCAAGCTGCCCGTGATAGGATTTGTTCCTGGTGCTTCTTGAGCCTTGTGCTAGTGATTTGACCTGTTTATTCTGATTGATTCCTGTGTTTGACTCCAGCCTGTTCTTGAGTACTCTAAATTCTGTATCCTGACCCGTGCCTGCATACCGACTACCTCTTCTGCCTCATCCTATCTGATTGACTACCCAGTTTGACCCTTGCCTGCCTGACGATCCTAGCTATCTGCCTGCCTTGACCCAGCCTGTCTGACTACGAATCTGCCTACTCCTGCCTGTACTGTGACCTTTGGCCTTACTGACTCTATCCAGAACCTTTCCCTTGCACCTCTCGTTAAAGTCTAGGTGGCATCTGATTAGCTGAGGGCTCCTCCTGAAGCCAAAGGCAGTCACTTAACTGGTGAAGCACAAGTCTAGACCAGGGTGCTTAGTACTGGTTCTGGTGTTGGGTGCCGACTGTGACATATGGAGATCTAAATTACGGCAAGATCCATTATCCGGAAACCCCCAGGTTCCAAGCATTATGGATAACAGGTCCCATACCTATACAATGACATATTAGTGTTCTATAGTAATCCTTCTTGGCCCCATAGAATTGAAACATGCCAGGAGACTATTAGCTACATTTTCGATATTTTCAAGCAATAATAAATACTTTTGTCATAAAATATGAAAATATGTCATTCCCAGTGGCAGAACAGACAGCTAAAAGTTTAATATGTTATAGGATGTATATGATTGTTTTTTTTCTTGGTTTTATCTACCTTACAATGTTGCCTTTGCTTCTACTTAAAGATCCCAGAGAAATATACTGTAGTAATTGCTTTGGAGTCTGTTATTTTCCAAGCACACCAGGGGTTAGCAGGCAAAAGTGTGCAAACAAACATCCCAAGAATAAAAATAAGCTTCTATAGCAGAATTTCAGATCTATACAGCAGACACTTCCATATCGTATCACAGCACATGTAATTAGAAACTGATTCCAGCCTCTATGGCGAGCAGTATCCTTCTTCTTCATTCGAGTAAAATACCCTTGTGTCGGCTCTGCGGGAATTATTATTATTAACATTATTAACATTTATTTCTATAGTGCCAACTTATTTCGTAGTGCTAAACTAATATGGGTATTCATTCACTTATAAAAAGTATACAGCATATAGATGTGTATTTGTATAGTATTCTAGGCCCCAACAGCTCTACAGTCAGATGAACTAATAGCTAATAGCACCTTCAAGGTTAAATGGACATAAAATAGATTTCAGTCTGGAGTTATTCCTTCATATTAAGGTTTGCTGAAAAAACTGAAAGTCTGATGGTTTAGTGTAACTGAGTTTTTCTTCCTCTCTTGCATCAATACCAGATTGGAAACATCCTCACAATTACAGGTTGCCACCACTTCATAACACCTAATGGGCAGTATCAAGCTTAGATAACCTACACTGTCTATGGTCCATCGGTGATAGAAGTTTGGCCAAAGCTAAGGTGGTAGCTCTAAACTAACTTATTCTGATTTGTAGCCCATTGCAGACTGCCCTATATTTTGACCACACCTGAAGAACCTCAACTATCCATATAATAAATCTCCTCTGGAGCATTTGACCATTTGCTTGGGTGAACCCCTCACTATGTCTGCTGCCCAGATCCCAGTCTAATTTTTCTATTTTTGCAACTGTTCTATGTGCCTGAGAGTAAGTACTCAATGCTGCACTGAAGCTAAAAACATGTTGCCTGGAAAAAAAATATTCTTCTGCTGGACATACAGTAACTACAGCTTTCCATTTCAAATAATTTGTGAATCACCTGCAGGATGCAAGTTTTTTCCTGTGTTTACAATTGTGTGATAACAGTAAATCTGTTGTTTTTTTGTGTGTTTTCTCTCATGCTTTTATTTTTTTGTTTTTTTGGGGGGGGGTGAAAACATTTATAGATATTCCTTACAGATCCGCACTGCAGTAGCTATCTTACTGTTTGATAGCTTTTGAGGTTTCAGTAGTAAACTAGGTCTACTTAGGTTATACAACAACCCAGAAAGCTGGAACCCATTGGCTGGAACACATACTGTAGATGCCTGAACAACCTTTTGCATTGATCCAAAAATTAAGTTTAAAGAAATGAGTGAAGGCTCTTTGCTTGGCACTGGTAATAATGATGAGATAACACTGGCAAGAAGCTTTATTTCAATTTCTGCAACCTATTGGTAAGGTACATGTTTTTAATGATTGTTCATCTGAGTTTGTTCTCATGTGTTTTCATTTTGTTTGCATTATTGTCTCTCTACTAAACCTCTGGTTTACAATAGTATGACCCTAGTCTTGGCATAGGGTAAAGGTGTAATCCATGCTCTCAGGAGCGCAACATTTCAAGTGTTAAACCCTTTATATTGTGTGCCTGAGTATGTTTATGTTTGTTGAACAATACTAAAAGGATGCACAGGATTTGCTGATTCGGTCTTGAAAAAGTAATTGTTAAAGTTGTTATTGCATAATTATTGCATAATTCTCCCAGTTTCCCCCAAACCATTTCTGGCCACTTTTAGCCCCGATTTCTGTCACAAATGAAGGATTTATATGGGGGAACTTGTGGATTTAGGGATTTTAGGAGAGGCATGGGTCACTAGCATGGAAATAGCTGGAACTGGAAATCAATAATTGTGTAAATTAGGGGACCATGATTGGTTTTTTTCTTGGTTTTATCTACCTTACAATGTTGCCTTTGCTTTTAGGAGAGGCATGGGTCACTGGCATGGAAATAGCTGAAACTGGAAATCAATAATTGTGTAAATTAGGGGACCTGGTATCGTGGTCCTCAGTTTGGGCTATAATCTTTTGCAGGTTCTTCCTACAGAGTAAACTGAAACACCTCAATCCTCTCTTCTGTACAAACCCCCCAAAATACAATTAATTAATGAATATTAAATACCCTTGCAGGTAGATTATTAGACTACCAGTGCACAGATATCTGCAGTGATTTATGAGCTACGCTCTACTAGTTATTTTATTTACATTGTATTAATATTTAAATTAGAAGGACTTTTATCATCATTAGGTAAGTAAATCTCCAAGGGACTATCTTATTCATTGTTAACCCCTACTTTTATTAAACAAGCCCATGTTATCGCAGCCTGGACCTTGCTAATTGCCTAATGCATGATATTATCAGCACTCTGAGGATAATGCTACTGTGAAGTAACTCAGGCGCCACCTCACTGCAAAACAATGTCTCTCTATTTCTGTAACCCTCCTTCTGGCGTTACTGATAACATCCTATTTCAGCAAATAAAACCTGATAGGGGTATTATTTTTGCCCACTCTACAGAAACTGTCAGCCATTATTGTTTGCAATAGTTCTGATCATACTGCTTTTGATCTGAGTTTCAGCTGGGTTTGGTTATAACATTGCTATGACTTTGTTTCCTGATAAATACAATTCTTTTGCCAGTGCTTTTAATAAATATATTTATTATTCATGCTACCAACTATAATATATATATATATATATATATATATATATTTAAATAGTATCTAGAATAATCTGCTATGATGTCATACAAACTGTTCTTGTACTTGTTTATGGCTGTAAAATCCAAATATGGCCCAAGGGCCTCCAGTGAGTTCATTGGATAGGTGTTGTTCTTATTGTTTTAAAATACATCTAAAGTTTTCATTTCTTGAGCTAAACAGGGTAAACAGACAAACTGAAATTAGTTTCAGTTTCCAATTTACTGGTTCTTACAAGCAATTGTGGAAAAAGTTGCATTACAAAGATGGGAGATCCCCTCATGCACGTGCATGGTCATACAATGTTTCCATCCTTGCAGCATGCTGGTTGATCGGATGGATTGATGGAGTGTCAGCCATTGTATGGCCATTTTAGTACACTTAGATAAATAGTAACATAGTAAATTGGATTAAAAAAAGACACACCTCAATCAATTCAACCTTTTAGCTCTATTTTCACCTACATAACTGCTAGTTGATCCAGAGGAAGGCAAAAAAACCCATTTGACGCCTCTCCAATTTGCCTCAAAGGGGGAAAAAATCCTTCCAGACTCCAATATCAGACTGGTCCCTGGATCAACTTGTACTTTTATGCACTTTTTTTACACTAATAACTACTGTATTACATTTAAGTGCAGCTTTATCAAGGGTCGATTTTCGAATTTGAAAAACTTCTAAATTCTAATTCAAAACTGAAATGAACTTGAATTTTTTTGATCAGATAGGTCCATTTTCAATTGAATAGGTCAATATTTGATAAAATTCGAATCGTTCGAATCATAGTAACAGCGAATTTGATCAAATTCAATTGGAAATTGTCCCCCCAAAAAACTTGAATTTTCAAAGTCCACCAACTGAAATTTTTATTGAATTTGGACTATTCGAAATACACAAAAATAACTCAAAACTTGATTTTCTTTAATTTAAATTTTCACTTCAACCCTTGATAAATCTGCCTCTATGTGTCTGTGTCTTTATTTTCAGTTTATGGTACTAACATTACTAACCCAATTGCTTGCTTTAAATAAACAGTAGCAGAAAAGGAAGTGATCACTGAGCATTAAAAGCATTATGGTAAAAGAAACCTCTTGTACATGAAAAGACAACCAAACACTGACACTAGTTTCCACATGTGGTGACCACTTTACTCAGGGTGAATCTCTCTGAACTCCAACAGGAACCTTAGCATTAGGGATGGGTGAAATTTTTTGCCTTGTTTCGCTGTGAAAATTACACCCATAGACTTGAATGGTGTTTGCCGCACATCAAAATTTCTTGACGCCCAAACACTTCAATGGGCGTCAGCGACGGGTAAAATTCATCCATCCCCACTTAGCATCTCTCACCTTTACAGTTTAATGGAGTTCAACTCTTTAATCCAAAATACTTTTGAAAGTAGAATTTTGCATGTAAGTGACAGCACCTGGCAAACCATAATAATTGTAGGCTTGAGGCTCTCAGGACCGACCATAAATGAAAAACAGATGTTGAAAACTGTATAGTATCAGAAACGCACAAAATCCTTTAAAGTGATTGTCTTGCTGTAATATTTGCCTTACGTAAACAGTTGTGAGCAGCACAATCAAGGAGAATAATTTGAAACGAAGTATCCAATAGTTTTTGCTCAGCAGGAAACAAAATACAATACACTATGATATACAATTCTCCCTACAAACAGAAAACATGATGGAAAAACAAAATAAGGAAATGCCAGGCCCTTGGCGAAGCAGGAAAGTCAATGGTTCTCCATTTACTGCAGCCCAGACAAAGTATGAAGACAAAAGAAGATGCCACCACTAGTGATGGGTGAATGTATTGGCCAGGCATGGATTGTCTGCGAATTTCCACACTTCACCACCTGTAAATTTTTTCACGAAACTGTTGCAAAAATTCACTAAGGAAAAATTTGCTGCAGCAAAAAAGTTCTGCGTATAAAAATTGTCGCTCGTAAACAGTGGTATACAGGGCCACCATCAGGGGTGGACAGGGGGGACAAGTGTCCTGGGCCCGGGCCTGAAGGGAGGCCCAGCAATACTGCACTTTTACGAAGAGCCGGGTCCCCCTTAAGAGCGCTGAAGGCTTGCTGTCTTTCGAAGTCCCAAACAGCAGAATGCGGAAGTGCCGAACAGTCCCGAAGTCACGAAGGAGCCAACACTGAAGTCCTGAAGGAGCAAAAATACCCAAATGTCACAAAAACAGCTATAACTGAAGACCTGAAGTTACAAGTTCACTTCTACTGACACCAATTTTTTTTTTTAGTTTTTTTAATCCCCTGGGTTTTATTTTTTTTAACTTGTAAGGGGGGGGGCTTGGCAACAAAGTTTTTAAAAAATATATTCTTTGGGGCCCCAATTTTTTTAACTTGTAAGGGGGCCCTGGTCACCAATGATTTTTTTTAACTTGTAGGGGACATTGACCACCAATTTAAAAAAAAAAAAACTTTTATGGGGGGCCCTGGCACCAGTTTTTTTTAACTTGTGTGTGTGTGGGGGGTTTACCTTTGAGGTCTTTTAACTGTGGTGTGGAGTGGGTAGGATCTGGGGGGGGCTGCGTGGGCTGAGCCCAGGGGCCCCAAAAAGAGTCATACATAAAAATTGTCACACGCATAAAAATTGACGCTTGTTCATATTTTGATGCCCATTGACTTTAATGCATTTGGACAAAAACATTGCCCCCTTAAAAAAATTTGCATGCTTAAAAAATTGCCACGTCAAAATTATTTAGACGCCCATTGACTTTGATGCTTTTTCTGAATTTTTCACCGTTTTGCTTATTTTTCGGCAACGCAAAACAGGACAGGGTCGCTCATCACTAGCCACCACTGTGAGGAACAGAAGTTTCACCCAGAGCAATGCAAATAGTTTTTCATAGTAATGGGATGGTGAGCATGTTGAAGGTTATGCCTGATGATACTCTGATGGCGGATTCCCATAATTCTTTCAACTAGATGACATTATTTCTTACCTAGAAAGATATAATATCCATAGACAGAGGATGTTTTTAATATAAATTTTGAGTGTTGGAAAGTACTGGTATTGATTAGCTCTTCAACCTTCATGGCAGTAGACAAACACATAACTCAAAGTGAATTAGGTTTTAATGTAGCAGGGCTGCCCTCTTACATTGGTGATTGAATGATGGAAAAAAAATTATTTTCCGTCACAAGTCTACACCAACCCACCACAGAGTGCGTTATTTCATCATCCATCATTTAAGACTTGAGTAGAAAGAGTCAGACCTATTCCGCTTCATCGAAAATTTGCGAAACCGCAAACATATAATAAAATAATCAGCAAAAGCTTGAAGTCAATGAAGTGAAGTTTGTTCACACAACATTTTTCAAACATTGCAAATTTTTTTCATTATACATTACAGACTATGGGAGTCATGGTGAAACACAACAAAACACAACTTTGTACCTGTCTCTTACCTACAGGAAAATGTATAGTGTACATATATTAACACACAGAGAATTCCCACTGTGCATGGCTGCCAATGTTATCAGCTTCAGATAATCTAACTCAGTCTACCTCCGTAAGCCTCAACAGAACATTGTCTGTTCTACCACCAGACTACTAGCCTGTTCCTAGCCACATAAGAAATAGCCACACCAGCCAACATTATGATCATTGTCACTTTAGCATTAGAACTTTTCTAATCTTGTTTATGCTACTTTAATGGCAAAATGGCAAAACATGAACATCTGCAATACAATAGGATCTACAATGCAATATGAGAACTGAGACAGATTATTCTACATGAACCAAAAATAGGAAACATTGATGGGGCTCACTGTTTACACTGCAAATAATTCGCTCTGCCTTATAAAATGTAATTCATAACTTTTGCCTAGTCATGTGCTTTCATAAAAAGCTAGTGCAGCACTATGGAACTGCTTTCTGACAGGCTATTGTTTCTCCTACTCAATGTAGCTGAATTGGATTGCAATGGGACATTAATTGGTTACCTTCTCATTGTTCTGCCGATGGGCTGCTGTGGAGGAAGGAAGGGGTGATATCACTCCAACTTGCAGTACAGCAGTAAAGTGTGCCGAAAGTTTATCAGAGCACAAGTCACGTGACTGGGGGCACCTGGGAAACAGATAATATGTCTAGCTCAATGTCAGATTTCAAAAGTAAATATAAAAGAATATGTTTGCTCTTTTGAGAAATGGATTTCAGTGCAGAAGTCTGCTGAAGCAGCACTATTAACTGAGGCATTTTGGAAAAAAAAACATGTTTTTACATGACAGTGTCCCTTTAACATAATTAATACTTTTAGTTATGAAATACTTAGGGACTGCATTTCAGTAATAAATAGACACTATTTTACATACATCTGGATTTTGTCAGCTTTGTGCAATAGAGTTTTGGGAGGGTCTTATTTGCATAGGTGTTACATAATCTTTAGTTATCTGTAAATAAAATGATTCTGAAATCACATAATCAGAAATGCAACCAGCCTAGTCATTTGATAGTTGCATTATGAAGCAGGGGCTGAGGGACCTTTTTAATTTCAGTTGCTCTACAAATGTTGTCCCCAGGTTGCACCTGAGTATTGTATCCCTATTTTTAGAATAAAGGTTTTGTTTTAACACATCACTTTGTATCTTGCGCCACATAAATAAAATGATAGCCGGGTTCTATTTGTTGTGCTAAATTAACATACAGGTATAAGACTTACTACTAGAAAATCATGTAAATATTAAATAAACCCAATAGTCTGGTTTTGCTTCCAATAAGGATTAATTATAACTTAGTTGGGATCAAGTACAAACTACTGTTTTATTATTACAGAGAACAATTTGGATTATTTAGACAAAATGGAGTCAATTGCGCTGCATATTTATGGGAAACCGTTTCAGGCACCTTGATTTTTGACCTACTTAAATGCAGCAGCCAAAGGGCCCAAAAGCTCCCCGTGATCATCCTCCTGCCAATTTTATATCTTACTGTACATAAAAACCCTCATCTAAATGTGATATTTCTGGACCTTTACTAGGCTGTCTGTACCAGCATTTCTGTTTTACATATTATGAATGTAGTATCAGGAGTTGCCCTGCTTGTTAAACTGGAAATTGGAAGCCTGCAATGTGTTTACCTTTATACCAGTGAAAAAAGTCCCTTGAAACACTGGATAACTTTATATTTTGTTTCAAACATGTACAGAAGGCGGGCAGATTTAGGAGTGAGGTTATGGCATCATCAATGCATCACACAGTAAAACTCACTCTCGCTTCCATGAAAGCAGATTCAATTTATATCCAAACATTTCTTCAAAAA
>CM044435.1:33273188-33288753 GCA_024363595.1 Xenopus borealis | reverse complement strand
AAAGTCTTTTGCCGAATTTCAATCGTACGATCGAACGTTTCGAATGTTCGATTCGTATGATTTTGGTGAATATTCAAGCGTTTTTCTGCGACTTTTCGTAGAATCATTCGATCATACAATTCTGGTGAATATTCGGAAATGCGCTCAAAACCGGCAAATATTTTATTCGGTTTTGGCAAATTTTTATTCACCAGTCGAATTCAAGGGCTAAAAACCCTCAACAATTCGACCCTTAGTAAATCTGCCCCTTGGTGTGTTTGGGCAAAGAACCGCAAGTCTCTGTATTTTGAGCTAAAATCATATATAAGATCCTAATCAGATCCTAACTTTAAATCCACTGTGATTCGGTTAATCCTCTTTCATAGGGTGCCTTATCTCAGCTAACGACTACCCCTACCCCAGACTATGACACATCCACCCTCTTCCTGAAGGAATCTAATAGAAAGAACTTTAGCTCCACTCCAGCCCTTTATAATATATGGAGTAGTCTACTGAAACTCCTGTACCAAAAGGACTCCAGCCCACCTACATGGCATGAAACACATACGTTGTAAATATACCTCTACTTCATTATTCTCTTTGGGAACTAAATGCCATAGAGGTGGCTACATTTATGCATATTCAGCATTACAACTGTAACATATTAAGCACCTATCAGCCATCTTAAAACCACTGCTACCAATACCAAACCAATACTTTGCTGCTTTGCCTTCCAAGTAATATAAATACAGTAGAACCTCAATTTATATATCCCCTGATTTAGTTTTCCCTCATTTTATATTGTTGTTTTGTGGTCCCACCTATACATTATGCATAATACATTTCCATGATTCCACATTTTCCTGGTCTCCTGAAAAATGTAAAATGGGGGTTCTGCTGTAATACAGAAAACCTTTGAATATAAAGAGTGGTCAAGCATTTATTTAGCTACCTTTTTAGCCTTGAGCTAAAGTTTCAGTCAGAAATGTTAACCTTGATGTAACAAAATAATTATGTTCATTCATGCAGTATTCATGCAGTAGGTATTTTGTAACATGTAAAAATAGAGATATTGAACTAATTCCATTCCTTAAAACAATTTCTGCTACAACTTGCAAGAGAGATGGATAGTAGCATGGCTGGATGATTGAATCTCCAGGATAGCTGTTGGCTAATGAAGCACAAGAAATACAAATGATTATCCAAGACTATTGTTGTGCCCAAGACACATATGGGATATACAACTCATTACGTTCCAACTGTAACTGAAACCTTTTCTACCTGGATATCATTTCCCAAGGGCCAGACTGAATAGCATAGTATTAGAGTCATATGATACCTATCTTGGGAGAGAGGAAGCATCACTTGTACATCAGTCTCCCGATTCTGCTGCATAATATGTTTAGGTGTAGGAGACCTTTAGAGAGCTTTGGACTATATTTCACCACAGAGATAATGCAGAAAGAACGGAGATCCCCAGCATTTTCAGAAGGTTTGTACGGATCCCTATCTCTAAGAAGTGAGATGGAACATGACAGACATGCTACATGCCAAGGTATGCACAAATGATGAGTGGGGAGAGAAACTGTGTTTCTTTCTTTCCAAAAAGAAAGATGGGAGAATCTGCCTAGTACACACAGTGAACAATGAGCTTAATTGAGCTCTTAGGTTAGTTGCTCTGGGGATTTTTCTGCTGAATGAAACCTGGAAAATATATATTACATGCATATTGGTGATGTGTGTAAGGTTACAGGTAGCAACTGTAAATGGGTGTTTATACAGTCATTCAGAGAGTGTATGTAGAATGCAAATACTTTATGTTCTTTAGAAAGAAGGCTGATTATGTTCTTATGTTCTTTATAAAGAAAGCTTAAAACAAAAGCTACTTTTTTCGACTTCAAAACAAATAGAATGAATGATAATATAAATATGTGTGTAGTTTCCAGAACAAGAGATGTTCCCTGGAGCACAATATGAGGATAGAAATTCCCTGGCAGGCTACTGCCTTTTTACAGATCAGGGTTCCTTTCTTAGACTTTCTTTTAAGGATACCTAGTTGCCTTAAATGGAATGCTGAAACAGATTAAATATCTAGGGGTTTTCAAAGGGGCCGAGCTTCAGTCTGCAATCCATTTACTCCAAAATCACAACCCTCCAACCTGACCAATTAAATGCACCATCACTTTATATTAGAGAACTTCTCAGAAGCACATTGTTGTAAAGAAGAAACTATATACACAGGGGTTTCAAGGGTGCTGAACTTGTTGGTGCATTTTATTTGTATGTGAACCTGATTGGTTTACTAGGCAGACTACTAGTCTACTTGTCTGACCAATGACACTTGGGCATTCAGTCACATTGGAGAACATCTCAGCAGTGCAAATATTTAAGGTGGAGTACTTTACACAGACACACACATGCAACTCCCTGCCCCCCCCCTCACGTGTGCATACATTGTTCTCTTCCCCCCATTATCGAGGCCAGGGGAAGTCAGGGCCCAGCGATGTCAGGTCAGGAGGCAGCAGTGAGTGAGTTGAGATCAGAGGTCTCACCAGCCCAGTCTGAACCGGTATATAAATTAAATTGTATTCAGAGGCCCTGAGTGTGTATACTACTGCCAGATGCTGTAACTCCTATGTCTATTGCCTGAAGAAGCGGGTCTGAGCCCGTGAAACGCGTTGTACTGATTGGAGTTCGTTAATAAATTTTGACTGCCTAATTACAGTCGTTTTGTGTCTGCTCGGAGGAGGTAAGTCCACCACTGCCTCCTCTGATTACTAAGTTTAGGCTTTTAAATTCGTTCATATCCTTTTATCCTTTTGGCGCCTCTGTTCTTTCTATACAATACTAAGTCCACCCTCGGTGGAGGGTTGATGCCCTTTTTCCTATCTACAGAGAGCGACTTCATAATCCTGAGTGGGGTCAGGACATTCTCCCCACCTGCCTTTACAGTGGTTGCCTATTGGTAACCCTGGTTTGTGAATATAAGTTATTTATTCTTATTTCAATATCCTTTACCAATATATATTACACTATTGGGGCTCTTGGTGTTTCTTTTGTTTAAATTAAATTGTATGTTCTCCTGCAATCATGAACAGCCCATATGAATCCATCTTAGAAAATCTCATTCGCATATGCTGAGAGATCAAGTGGGGTAGCCTGGGCTCCTGTATAGTATAATAATTGACATACAGTAAGCATGAGAGTATCACAGCACAGGAATAATGGCAGGTCAGCACCTGCATCCCTTCTTTACCATAGTATGTATTGTTTCCAGTACAAAAGCAGAAGCTGGCTTATTTCATTTGGATGGTGGGAGGCCGGGATGAACAGTTCACCGAAATGTATGCCACGCAAACAGCTTCTTTAGAGCTGTCCCATCTCTGGTCTATGTTATTATGAATATTAGTGGCATTTATGAGGTGTTGTGAGGGGCAAAAGGTTATGCATCTCATTTGGATAGTACATTATATTTAATTTTTATTCAGCCGACAGCATGTCTCCATTGAAATAAAAACTGGAATGTCAAAAAGTATGTTTGCAAAAGATATCAACACCCTATAGACTTCTTATTATGATAACTGTAACTATTATTATCTGCCGCTATTAACTGGCAGGGACATTGGAGGTTCGATTTCAGAATTTAGATTACATACCCAGATGAAATACCCAGAACTCTCCAGCAACAGCCTGTGCAGTTTTAATGTTTGTTGGCTAAGTAAATGCAAAGCTATTTACTGCTAAGAAAGAATTAACCATTGACGTGCACTGCAGCTGACAAGGCTTGTTTCCACTAGGCTGCATTTAACCTTCAAATGTAGACTCTAAGGTGCTGGTATGTTGGTACATATATTTTTAAATATAAAATATATTTATTTTACCTTACATATAAAACTATGTAAAGGAATACAATACACAAAAGATGCGCCAAATATATCTGTACAATAGATTGCAACTTATTGGGCTGGTTGAATTTCTAATTTCCATACATGGGCATACAGTATATGTGTGATTGTGAGCCATCAGGACCAAATTCCACTAATATGATTGCTTGCTTCTTAAGAAGATGATAGGTTCATCTGCCTGATGAATATCCCTATGAATTGGAACATATATTGATCACAAATTCTTATTATTTTGGCCCTGTGGTAGTTTTCCATTTTGTTGTCCTGTAAATACCAGGCAAAAGAATGGAGGGAGCAGATCCAAAAACAGAGGTCTTAAAAGGGACTAGGCCCTTTATGGACCGAGCAAGTACAGTTATTACAAAGTCAGGCTTTTCTACGTTCCGCTGTCATGTGCATCATGAAATCAGAGGGATGAATAATACATCATTTAGGTCACTCAAGTGAGGGTTCAAGAAATGTTTTTTGCTGGTGGGTCTTTAAATATGCACCTGATAACTGGCCAAGAGGTATAAAGAGGTATGGCATATATAGCCAGTAGAATATAGTGCAAAAGACTGGCACAAATCTACATTGTTTGTCCTCAATGTACATCGAACCCTCACTTTTTAGTGGCTGGTGTTGTTAATCACAACCTCCATTATGAAACACAAAGACAAGAGTTGTGCATAACTCATGTTATGTCAGTAGGAGCACTTGCAGTTGCAGGGAATAGCCATAGTCCTGTACCTAAAACCTACTGAATTAAATCCAGGCTTCTCTTATGTCGCTGAGAGCTGCACTCTGCAATTCTGTTCAGAATTCTGTGCATGTCTGCCAACATGTAAATGAGTCTTATTTTCTTAACGGTTAAAGCATTTAAGTCTGCTTCTGAGTTTTAAGTACACTGACTGAAGAAAATAAAATCGTCAGCAAGTTACATTAAATAGTTTAGATATTATAAGGAAATTATCTCAGTCTTTTCAAAACCTGCAAGTTTGCTGCACATTTTAAACTTTAAAGGTTTAGAAATACTTTCTGCCGTTTGGTGGAAGTGTCTAAAAATAAATGCCCTTTGCAGCACAATCTGCCTCCTCCCTCTACACAATATGTTATTTTTTGTGTTGTTTCAAGACGCCATAGAACCTCTCTTTGTCCTACACAGGATCTGGCTCAGTGCCATTATTGTCCCCCTGCATATTGCCCAATCTGGGGAGTCACAGATTATTTTTATTTAGAATTCAGTTAACCACTGGCCTTGCCTTCTATTGTAGCCTTAAAATTCACCATCATAAATCTAGTGTCTTTGCTTAAAGTAACGTAATCAAAATAACAAATATGCGAAAACCAGAGGAAGGTGAAAAGACAGAATAGTTAGCCAAATGAAGAAAGGTCAACAAGGGCTGTTGAAATAAATGGGTAAAAGGACCATTTGCCCTGGGCCCAGAGTGCAAAGGGTCCTCTACACTGATTATACTTTTTGATCTACAATAAATAGTGTAAAGTTTCCCTTCCAAATACAATTATGATCAGCTGTAGTGTGGCCATATATCCTGAATATGGCAGTGTTGGGTCGCCTTGACTGGATGGTATAAAAAGGTGTGCCCAAAGCTCTGCTTATTATCATATTTACATATAATTCAAGGATTATATTCCTTAGATTACAAAAACTTGAATATCCAGGACAGAACTGAAGATATCAGTTAAAAACAAAGAAAATATTGATCATTTTGAGTCTTCCTGCAATCAAATTTTGTGTAAACAAAAATATGGAAACCCATAAGGCTAGTGCCAGTCCAAGCAGATCTCAGCCTGCAGAGAAGCGCAGGATGTGAATCCGCTCCTCCAACCAAAAAAACTAGATTTTGCATTTTGTGCCGTAATCCACCGTGTCTACCTTCACCACAGCAGAGGCAATGTTTCCGTGTGCAGACAGAGCAGCACCAACGGAAGAACAGAGGTGAGGAATGGATTCTTAGACTGTATTTGTCCAGCACTAGCCTAAAGCTGGCCATAGACGCAACAAACCAATCGTACGAATCCTCGATTCGTATGATTTTTGGACCGTGTGTGGAGAGTCCCAACATTTTTCGTCTGGCAGAGATCGTTGTTTGGTCGATTGAACAGGTTAGAACATTTCTGTCAGCTGCCGTTAATATCTCTGCGTGTATTGCCGATTGTACAATTTTCAGTGGGAGATTGTCAATAGATTTTGTCGCAACTTTCGTACGATCCCTGTAGGGGCAGAACATTGGCTGATCTGTGCTTTTACTATTTATTTGATCTGAAGGTTAAGTGGCAGATGGACACAGGTCGAAAATCGTACAAATCCTCGATTCGAACAATTGGATCTTGGCGTCATTGGCCAGCTTAAGAAATCAAGTAATCACCTTATCTCTTCTCAGCTGTAGGATATGATGTGACGTTTTTGCATTTACTTAGAATTGTGTGTGTACTCAAAGAATTTCATGAGTTTTTTTTCAGGGCATACTTTTAGGCTCATTCCTGCTTTTTTGTTTTCAAGCCAACTTCCAATCCATTTCATATTTGCATGCAGAAAATGCACTTTTCAGTGCAGATAAATGGAGCTGAGGCACAGAGTAGATCTGCTTATCTCAACTTGCAAAAACTAATGCAGGCTCTGTGACCCTCAACCTAACACTAAGGGGCAGATTTACTAAATTCACATGAAGGATTCGAAGTTCGATCAAATTTTCAAAAAGATTCAAATTTTTTAATGTTTTTGAAGACCACTTCGACCAGTGAATTTTGTAAATTCAATCGAATCGAATGATGCAAATAAAATTTCATGCGAATATTCGACTATTTGACTGTCGAAGTTTTTATTCGACCACCTGGTTCACCAGATCAAAGCTACCAAATTGGGTTTCATTATTTTTGATTGAATAAAAAATATTCGATCGATCAATAAAATCATGGAAATCGATAGTTTCAAACGATTTATCGATCGAATATTTCCTATTCGATCGTTCGACCAATCGAATTGCGGTAAAAGAATATGAGGGAACCAACCATTTAGTAAATAAATGTTTTGTGTAGAGTAAATGATAACATATACAGTATAATCTTCTGTACACAAAAGGGAAGATATTGCCTAATAGTAAACATAGTAACATGAAAGACCCATAAGTAATAAGGGTAGACTTGAACCTGGTCTCCCTCTATGTCTTACACACAGAGCGACTCCTTCATCCCATTAGCCCAATCATCTGATGGTTCTCTTGTCTCACATATACATACATTACATATACATATATTTTAAAAATATGCATTGCTGCGTATAAATGGTCATTGTAGTCTAGGAAGACTACACTTCCAGGACATTTTGAACTCAGCTCACTTTCCTCTACCCTTCCACACTGGATTGTCTGTAGATGCTTGGGATAAGAGCCAGGAGACTAGGAGCTACACTATATGGAAGATAAATGAACTGGCTCCTTCCCTTTCCATCTACTACATGCACCAAATTACCTCTACAATGAAAGCTGATACCCCTGCACTACACTAGTGGTCGAATTTTAAATTAAAAAAATTTTGAAATTCGACCATGTGAATAGGCAGGGAAGTAAAATCCTCCGAATTACCTAGAGGCAATTTGGTGCATGTAGTAGATGGAAAGGGAAGGAGCCAGTTCATTTCTCTTCCATATAGTGTAGCTCCTAGTCTCCTGGCTCTTATCCCAAGCATCTACAGACAATCCAGTGTGGAAGGGTAGACGAAAGTGAGCTGAGTTCAAAATGCCCTGGAATTGTAGTCTTCCTAGACTACAATATCCATTTATACGCAGCAATAAAAAATAGAAAAAAAGGAAAAATAGAAGGAGCAAACTTTATCAAGACATATAGCTAACAGTGTCCCTCCAAGCTTCATTCAAATGAATGCTGTGACATGCTGTTCTCTGATGTGCTGTGGTTTATCGTAAAAAAATTAATCATCTAACTGAATCGGTATCTAAATAACCTTTTTTTGCTTGTGAGCCACATTTAAATATAAAAAAGAGTTGGAGAGCAACACAAGCATGAAAAAGTCCATGTGGATGTCAAATAAGAGCTCTGATTGGCTTTTTGGTAGCCCCTATATGGACTGACAGCCTACAGGAGAGAATGTTTGGCAGGACATCTGTTTTTTATGCAACCAAAACTTGCCTCTAAGCCAGTAATTCAAAAATAAGCACCTGCTTTGAGGCCACTGGGAGCAACATCCAAGGGGTTGGAGAGCAACATGTTGCTCGCGAGCTACTGGTTGGGGATCACTGTCTTAGAGGATGCTGGGAGTTGTAGTTCAGCTATATCGAGGTAGACAGCTTAAGAAAATAGTGACTTAAAGGGACAATCTGTGCGCCCCTTTTTCCACCCTTTGCTTCTGGCCAAATATTTACAACTACTTCAGTGAATTATGCATTCCTTAGAAGAGAGGAGAAATCATTCTAAGTATCTGTTAGGGAAAAAGAAAAAAATACTGCTGTATTTGCTAATATTTGGATTCCCTATGCCAAGAAACTGACATTGTCCAGATGAAAAGACCCATTTCCTGGCTGTAAAGATAGCCCATTAAAGGAAATTCTATTTGCCGAAGCAAGCACAGCTTTGAGTCCCTATGTTACTCCAGCGCTTCTTTCTGCTTTGCTTTACCTTCCTGTCTCAGATTTAGCCAAGAAAACTGAATGGGCGGGAGGCACAACTTACTGCACATACAATCTTTGAGTTCAAACCACAGATAAACAGTGTATAAAGTCTGGCACTATTCGTTAAATTACTTGGAACTGCTTTGTTATTGTGAGTATTGGAAGGGAATAGAATGGTAAAGAGGCCCTTTAGATATGGCAACCAATCTAATGGAATTTAATACTGAAACCAGGGAGAGTAAGAGATTAAAAGCACTGTACACTTTAAAGGACCAGTAACGTAAAAAAATAAAACATTTTAAAGTAATAAAAATATAATGCAGTGATGGTAAAACTGCAGTGTTTGCTTCAGAGACACTACTATTGTTTATATAAATAAGCTGCTGTGTAGCCATGGGGGCAACTAGTCAAAGGAGAAAAGGCTGGAGTTACACAGCAGATAGCAGATAAGCTCTGTATAACATAATGTTATCTGTTATCCATTACTTACCCTGTGCCATATAGCCTTTTTTCAATTTCAGCCATTGCTACTGAGCAGCTTGTTTATATGAACTATAGTAGATCAGTTTTAGCAGCGAAGGGCAACACTACATCATATTTTCTTTCCTTTAAAACACTTTCATTTTTTGGTGTTACTGTTCCTTTAAAGGAAGTCAAGGAATAAATGTATGTTTGTACTTGAGACAAATGGCATCCCATACATATGCAAATGGAAAATGTAATACTTTTTAAACTGTGTTATAATCAGTGTATGCTGGAAAGGTTATTTCAACCAAATTCAAACATTTGAATCTCTTTCATTAAAGTTTAAATCATTTGCATCGTTTATGTTTTTTGACATGAGCTGGAGTGATGAGAGCAGATATATATATTTATATGACGCAGTTAGATATCTTAATCCGTGTGTATAAAGTTAGGAAAGCTATGGATACCTACTGTATACACAAATTATGACCTTACAGAAGTAAATGGATTCTACTATTGAATACATTTCCTGTTATAACTGAAATAAGTGAGTTTGTTTGCTGTTTTTGTGGGGTATTTTAATTTTATTCTGTGTGTGATTCAGTGTTTAAACTTAACTGGTAAGTGTAAAATCGATCAGGAGAAATGAATATATATATAGAGAGAGAGAGAGAGAGAGAGAGAGAGAGAGAGAGAGAGAGACTACATTACTGGTGAAAGGACTTACTGTACTGTGTGTATTCAGATATACTGAAGATATGCAACCACAAAGATATACCTCTATATTTACTGCTGAGCCTTGTGGCACTCAGCTATGTTTCAGCAATGCCAATGACATCATATTGCGATTATTCAGTTCTCCCATTTAACCAGCCAAGCTTCTTGCGTTTGTAAACACACATTTCATACTGGTACTAGCTTTTAACTTTTGCGTATACAACATCTGGTCCTTCATGTTATCAATGATAGTGCTAGTGCTATACAACCATTTCCCCTTATTATGCCCAAATCCTGATCTAACGTAGCTTCCACAAAATTAATTACTGCTCCAACCCCAGCCATGTCTAGTTTTAAATGTCCTTCAAACTTCGAGCCATCCTCTCCCCCAAAGCTGCTGCACCATGATAATTTAGGTGCTATCCATCTATGGCAAACAGACTATAGCAGATGGAAAAATCACTTTATTGTAGACTGGGCTGGCGGGACCCTGGGGAAAAATACTGGTTGGTCCAACTGACCCAGATTTGCTACCTGCCTGTCTCCTGATCTTAAACCAATGAACAAAATCTTGGCCACAAAGACATAACATACTCAACGCATGTGGGGGGGGGGAGTTGCAGCTATAGATGGATGACCCTAGTGTGGAAACCCAGTGGGACCCAATTTGTATCTAATTTGGTATCATACAGGAAAGGCCAGATATTATTGATAACAACATACAAACACCATCCAAAGTGTTCTGTTATCCATCAGACAGCTCAACCTTCCAACTCTTTTTTATTCAAAATGTGGTGGGTATGTCCCAGGACCAGTTATGTATGCTTGTGCTGATATGTAACTTCACTGCAGGGGAATGAAGGAGGTATCCATACACCAACATGCTTACTGCACAGCCACTTTTATACATTTGCACTTGAATACAGAATGTGCAGTACTTTTATCAGGGACATTGTTCCTTTTAGGTGCGCGTTCCTGAACAGTTTGCTGGAAGAAAACAAACCCAGTTTTATCCCTATTAATCTGACAGCTTTGTTCCTCTCACAGACAAGACACAACTGGTGTCTGTGGTATTCTTTGTAGCTGTTTTTGCCAATTGCAGTTAGTGAAATCTTAAGAAATTTTTAAATATTTAAGTCAAAAAAACACAAAGGAGCACAGCAGCTGAGTGAAAAATTAATTTGGTCTATTCAGCATTTTTGGCATCTACTAAAATGACTTTGATGAGACCAGTATGTTAAATAAGCCAAAATATATTTTCCACTCTACAAACCATTCCAAATGTACATTCCAATGTTATTTGTGCTTTAAGATACACATATACATTTAAGAACTGTACAGGAGACTTGAGTGCTTATAATGGACATGCAGCAGGTTATTATCTGCTCAGGCTGAAGTTCCTCTGCGTATCCTTACAAACAGAAGCAGCCATATAGCTTACTATATACAGCCTCCTCCATTCTCATTAATACAATTGGTGGCTGGACCCATAATCGTTAGGGGCCTATTTATTAATCCTCCATTTTTTTTCTGGTTGAGTTTTTTAAAAGGGAAAAACTTGAATTTTTAGAGGAAAAAAAACTTGAATGCTTAGAGATTTATTATACCCCAAAGCTGCTAAAAATCCAAATCCAAAAATTCTCCAACCTGTCAAGATCATGCAGAAACTAATAGCGGATTTTTTTTACATCGTGATCTGCAATGGTTTTGGTATGATAATCCAAAAAAGTTGAGTTGAAGATTCAAAAGTCAAATTCGGAAATGTCTACTTTGTTTTAATATAAAAAATGGGAAAATTCAAGTCTTAATAAATAACCCCCTTTTTAAATGATGACCCTACTAGCATATTCATTTTATCCTCTCCATACGTCTCCCAGGGACCCCATAATGATCCAGTTTTCAGCCTAGTTGATGAAAGATTGGGTCATCTTCATTTGGCCCAGAGTGATGATGACAAAGATCTGCTCTTTTGGCATATGCCTAGCATAAGGGGAAAATATCTTATTCCATTAAATATTCAAGTGACCTACAGCCATGTGCATAAAGAAGTATTTACTATAAAGAAAAGGCATTTTGCTGTGATTTTATTATGTTCTTATCTACTTACAGTTTAATTATGAAAATATATGTTTCCAATTAATTACCTACAAGATGGTATGCCTTTGTTTAATTACTGTTATTCCTGATTGCTTTGATACCCTCCTGTAGCCACGGTAGTTCCTTTTCCATAGGAAACAACTTCTCCGTGATTTATCCATTAATTTCCTGTTAGCTCCACTAATTGTCTGCAATTCATTTGTTTTTCATTGAATTCTCATTGCCCAGAGGTCTGACTTCCTGTTCATTTAACTGCGAGGACACGGAGAGCAGAATCACGATGCAGTCACAAGGTGTAGGGTTATCGTCAATGATTTCCTAAATGCTTCTCTATATTTTCCATTGTGCTTGTGCATATGAGGTCATGGAAAGTAGGAAAGGTGAATGGAACATGATAAGATGCCCCTTCAACAAAAGGATTTTTCCTACAGTTATTCATTCCATCTGCTTTGCAAGCGATGGAACAAGTAGTTTAAAAGCTGTGGCGAGAATCTACTGTATGTATTTGTGCACATTGGATTTGTCATGTGATCCTTGTGATGAAGCAAACCAAATCCATTATATATTTAGTACCTGTAAAATTCTTATGTAACCTTGTCTCTAAGTCACTCCTGCGCATTCACTAATGGGATGAGGAAAAGTTGGGTTTGAGAGTGAATATGGTTGGTTCTTGTGTGTTTGCAGGGTAATTGGTTTAAAAAACTCAACACAATAACATAAAATAATATACTTTATAATAATACATTAACCAGTTATTTACTTTATACTATGAATGTCCTAAACTACTATTTCTAAAGAAGCACCAGTCAAATATAATGGTTAATTAGCCCACTGTAAATAGAGCTGTCATACCCTCTTATTCAGTACCTGTTATGAGGTGAAGAAGTGTCCTAACAAGGTAGTTTTTGCTTCTTTCTAGAGGAGGCTTATGCTTACTTCTCCTGCCTCTGAACATTGCCAAGTACTGTGGTGCCCAGCCTTCCTTCAGTGAGAGTAAAGCAGATAATAGTAATTTAAGACAATAGACACGAAAGAATGAACTGCAAATTTACAGTTATAGTTATATTCACCCTTCTAACAAGGGTCCTTAAAGATGCATACTTTTTATGTGATGATGTGAAACATAATCTTGTTTTGTTGGAACTGCTGGCCCTAATGGTGACCAAGAAGCCTATTGTTCACTATCACATCATACTGTGCCTTTTTTAATTAGCTTGTGGAAAATTATGATTTTCCCCACCCTGACCTGATAATACTAAGTTGTGCAGAACTATAAGTTGTATGCAGGATACTTGCAGTTTGGAAAGCTAAATTGGAAAACTAGGCAGTAGCAGTGTGTAGGGGATTTTTGTAGATAACACTTTGTCTAATTCCAGGCAGTGTCATTCTGTTGCTACCAAAAGCCAATAAAGTGCAGTCTAGTATAAAAGGGAATTAACTCAAGGGATGAAAACAAAATTATGGCTCTTTATAAGTCCCTGGTAAGGCTTCACCTTGAATATGCAGTGCAGTGTTGGACTCCAGTCCTTAAGAAGAATAGAAATGAGCTGGAGAGAGTGCAGAGACATGCAACTAAACTGGTTAAAGCGATGGAAGATTTTAATTATGAGGGTAGACTGTCAAAGTTGCGGTTGATTTCTCTGGAAAAAAAAGATGTTTGTGAGGGGATATAATTAATCTTTACAAATACATTAGAGGGTATTATAGACAGATATCAGGGGACCTTTTTTTCCCATAAAATCACTGCACCAGAGGCCACCCCTTCAGACTAGAGGAAAAGAGCTTTAATTTGAAGCAATGTAGGTGGTTGAAGGCTGATTTTGTCAATGGTTTTAAGAATGGCTTGGACAGGTATAATGTCCAAGGCTATTGTGATACTAAAATCTATAATGAATATAAATATTAGCATTTATAATTTATGTGAGAGTATGGAGGGGCCAGTGTGTGCATGTATGGACTTTGGACTTTTTTCAACCCAATTTAACTATGTAACTATGAACTACACAGACCTATTTACAACCAGACATAACCTTCATCTGTCCTCAAACCTCTTCTACATTTGAGTATGTACAGTAAAAGTGCCTGCAGATCTCATAAATTCGAAACGCTTGGACATATGTTAAAAGCATGACAAATAATTTCTGGTGTCACGCTTTTTTCCAATCTGATTTATTTGGCAACAGATATACAGTATATTCAAGCAAACCACAG
This sequence comes from Xenopus borealis, assembly GCA_024363595.1. NCBI lineage: Eukaryota > Metazoa > Chordata > Amphibia > Anura > Pipidae > Xenopus > Xenopus borealis. Next base: position 33,274,755 of record CM044435.1, on the reverse strand, counting down.
TTAGAATGTAGCAAAAACTGCTTTACCTTTAAATCAGCACCATATTAATCTTGCATGCTGAAATTAAATGAGTATACATCTGTAAACTATCTGGCCCTAACAATGCTCTGCCTGCTGGAACATAAAAAGAATATTCAAGTTTTTTATATACAGAATAATATATTAGTTAAAAGGTCGGCTGTGAAACTGCACACAATCTGTGTCAACATTTTCAGTTGCGCCAAAACCAATAACTTCAGTTGACATGCTCTTCTTAAAGTGATACAATCCCAAACACCACAACGAATAAAAAAATTGAGCCAGATTCAATTGAATGAGAAAAGGTTATCTCCTGGTTTAAAAAGTAATGGACAGGATTCAATTCAAGGAGAAAAAACTGTTCTCCAAATTTAGTTTCATTTTTTTCCCATAGACTTCAATTGAGTTTGCACGTGATAAGTTTTTCTGAATTTAATCTCAAATTGAATCTTGTCCATCTTGTTGCATGATGAACCTTTTTCTCACTGAATTGAATCTGGCCCTTTATGTGAAATTTATTGGGGGTAAGGCATCTTAGTCATTTGCTTCTACCAACTACGCAAACATATTTCATAAAACATGTTGTGTTTTAAAGCCCAGAGGTAGGACTGGCTAGACTCCATTCAATTGCCTTTAGTGCCAGAGCTGCATTCCTACCGACTTGCTATTAAATTTTCATAATCAGTGCTATTGCATGATTTGAAGCAGGTGTCATTTCTTTTTCTACTGCTACAGTCAACATATTTTTTTAGGGTATTTTCTGTTACCTTCCTCTCCTTCTGGAATACAGATATTAAATTATGGGATTAAGGGATGTATCCATATTTTGGATCACCCTACTTTGGGTCAGATTCAGTTCAGCGAGAAAAAGTTACCTTATGGTTTAAAACTCATGGACGAGATTCAATTCAAGGAGAATTTTTCTTTCTAAATTCATTTACTGGTTTTTCCCATAAACCTTGATATAAATTGAATTGTATCTCAAATTGAATCTCGTCTAAGACCCTTTTCTTGTTAAATTGAATCTGGACCTTTGTTTAAAAAAAAATCTAAAAATCATTTAAACATTGAATAATCCCAATAGAATTGTTTTGCAACCAATATGGATTCATGCAACTTAGTTACCATCACGTACAAGGTACTGTTATAATAGTACAGAGAAACAGGAAATAATTTTTAAAAATTAGGGTTATTTTATTAATATAGACTCCATGGCAGATGCCCTTCTAGTGATGAGCGAATTTTGGAAAACTCAACCTGCACATCACTAATACTCAGCTATCTTACAGCAAGCACCAACTCACTCCTGCAGCCTGCTCTACCAAATTTTTTCTAGATGTACGGTATGCACCAACACAAGGGAAAACTAGAACTACCATAAGCCTCAGACTTCTTATAATTCAATTAGTAGGTTGCACCAGAAGCTTTTACTAATTTGTGGCAAGTAAGTCAGACCCTACTGTAGTTTTAAATCCCACACACCAGAAGTAACTGTGGCAGCCATTAATATTGTTTTCACCAGGCGACTAATCTCCCAGAATCGCCTGGT
>CM044435.1:33226723-33251387 GCA_024363595.1 Xenopus borealis | reverse complement strand
TAGTTATGAGGAAAGACTGGCCAAATTGGGGATGTTCACACTGGAGAAGAGGCGCTTAAGTCTACTGGATAATAATTTAAACATTAAATAAACCCAATAGGCTGGTTTTGCTTCCAATAATAATGTATATCTAAATTTGGATCAAGTGCAAGGTACGGTTTTATTATTACAGAGAAAAAGGAAATAATTTAAAAAAATATGGATTATTTGGATAAAATTGAGTCTATGGTAAAGAGCCTTTCTTTAATTTGTCTTTATTTCTGGTTAACGGGTTTCCGGATAACGAATCTCATATCTGCACATGTGCTTTGGGAAGCAGTCACGGGTATAGAGGAGCATTTTGACCTCTTCTATTTTTCACCTGATGTCAGCAATGGTCTAAACACGTGCCATTAATCCTAAATATATGATATGCCCTGGTGTAAAAAAAAAATCTCCTGCAAATATTTTTAACTTTATTCCATTAAATGTCAGTAATGAGTCAGATGATTTTAAATTGTTCATCAGCCAAAATAAACTCATCAGTACTAAACTGCTCCCAGCAGCAACAACTATTTTTAGCGATTAAACACTTTACTTTTTTTTGATGATCCTTATTATTTTGGTCTAATATTGATTGTTCCAATGAAAGCACTTACAGTATATCCCTTAATTCATTCCAAGTTAAATGCATTCTTTATCCCATTAACAAAAGGAGAAGTGCTGGTGATCAAGAGGCCAATACTGGACATTAGGGTTGCATAACAGTATGATTGAGCCAGTTCTTTGCTACTTGTTTCTGGAACCTTAAAGTCCTGTAACATCAAACTCAAAGAGCCTTTCGTTGCAGAGGGTTCTAGAGCTGCAGTTCAATATACCCCATGGTCCTGAGGCCAGCTACATTCCTGACCCCGCCTCCCGAAGCTTCTGATCTTTAAAGTGCATGATGTAGCCAAGAATAAATCATTAAAACTGATACTCTAAATCAGTCATCAGAATTATGGTACATTTCATATGCCTCATTCTTCTTTAGGTGAGGGAAACAAATGTTACTATATACAGTATTTAAATGTCACCACATTGCTTTACATATAAAAGCAACTTAACTTAGCTGTTCCTGGGGCAATGAAATAATCATGTACAGCATTAGAACAAAAAAGAAACATGTGGCTTTTAACATAACCAAACAGTTTTGGTTGAAATACATCAGATTTTGTTTTTCAAACACATTCAAACCTCTCTCTCTCTTCCGTAAGCTGAAAATGACTTTAGTTCCAGTAACAACTCGTGGTGTTTGCAAAGGCCATCAGATGTCAAGTCTTGCTTATTCGTTCGTAATGGGTGTGCGTGAATGGGAGAGCTGCACTTCTACTGACTCCTCTGACGCTAGAACAGTTAAATGCAGAAATACAGATTATTATCTGCAGCCTGCAGTGCTTTCCTTTTCATCATCTCCTGATTATGTTATGCCTTTTAGCAGCTGCTCTGTTATTCATTTGCTGTAAGAGAAAAGAAAATCATGAATAGAGTTACGTTCTGCCAAAGCATCGGGTGTAGCCAGCAGCTTATTTTAATGTGTTTTTTCACACAGATGTGGGTGGACCAACCCAGATTAACCTTCCAGGACTGTGGCATGTCTCTTGCAAAATAGATGAATGTTGCTATAGTCCTGGGATTTTTGCTGTCACATCCAATATATTTTTTCTTCTCTTCCTTCTGTTTCTGCTCTGAATAAATATATGAATAATGGACTAAGGCTGCCTGGCTTTCTTCTAAATGATGCTTTGTATTGACTGGAGGTTGATCAACAAGGAGGCATAATACAAATTTTTAAAAGTAACTGTAGTTCTGTTCTGCGATCAGTTATTTTACTGGGTACGCTTTCTAAATACCTTTCAGTAATAATTTGTTGCGTGTATGACTATTCAGTTGTGTATGATGTTGCTTATGTGCAACCAATGCAAAGGAACTGCTAGGTGTATGGTTGATGTGTTTTCTGGGTGAAGCTTGAGTGTCTTTTGCACTAGTACGAGCTTCCTTAGCAGCTCCAAGCACTTATGGAAAGACTCAAAGGCAATAAGGGCCTTGTACTGAAGTAGCTTTTTTACTTTGTTCAAAAATTACTTTGAAGTTGGTATTGTAAGCACTGTCTCTATTTTTGCTGTATGGGACTTGGAAACCCAAAGCTCAGAATTACGGAAAGCTCTGAATGCTCCGAATTACGTAAAGGCCATCTCCCATACGCTCTGTTTAATCCAAATAATCCAAATATTTAAAAATGATTTTCTTTTTCTCTGAAAAAAGAAAACAGTACCTTGTGCTTGATCCAAACTAAGATATAATTAATCCTTATTGGAAGCAAAACCAGCTGTGGTGTTTATACAAATGGACTGTGCACATGATTTACACTGTGCATGCACAGTACTTTCTATACTGCTTAAGGTGCTAGAGTTTATGTTACTGTTGTATAATGGCTGCATGAACCTGCTAATAAACCACTGTTATACTCTGCTCAGCTATCAAAACACAACACCAGCCTATTGGGTTTATTTAATGTTTACATGATTTTCTAATAGCAAGGAAACAGTGGTCATTATGAACTATGAAGAGGAGATCCAGGTGCACCGCCCCAAACTTTCAGCCAAGGGAGAGGATCCAAACCATAAACCAAATAGGCAGGAACTCAATGGAACAATCCTCCAGATAAACAGTGTAAACAAAATCTAAGTTTATTTAGTGTTCATGGCATAGCCTTACACATTTCGTATCACCACAGATACTTAGTTAATGATTAAGGCTGTGCCATGAACATCGAGTAAACGTATTTTTCATTTAAACATTTGTGTGGAGGATTGTTCCATTGAGTGCCTGCCTATTTGCTTAATCAAATTTATGGAAGGATCCATTATCTAGCAAACCCCAGGTTTCACAAAGGTCAGTGTGAGGACCCAAGCATTTACTCAATAAAGAATTATTTTGATTATTACAAAACAAGTCCCTACAGAACATTCCTTTGGTTCATATAATTTAAGCCTACCTATACATGGTGGCACCAAGTCAGCGATTTATATAAATATATATTATGGAAATGAAGGGTTAACTTGAAGAGCCATGCCCACCCCAAAGATAGGGTAGTGTAGTGATAGTGTAAAAGTTGATTTCTCCTCTGTATGCTCCATCAGGTAACACATCATAAGGAAAATACTCTTTTTTTTAAATATAAAGGCACAAGTCTGAGAATACAAACAGGCATCCTTTCTATGTTAGCTGGGAATTTGGCTATATATGCTGACGTGTATTTAATATTATTCTTGTTATGAGCCCCTAACCCCTGGCCACATCTGTACTTGTGCTTATTTTCACTTCAAAATCTTTCCAAGGCACACAATAAAATGAAAATGTAATTGCCAAATTGGCTTTATGGTTTGCCCTGAAGTAATTCTGGAGTTTAGATTGTTGGCTTGGCCTTCTTCCCCTACATTCAACTTACATTACATAATTGAAGCACTTGCGATAAAGCACGCAATGTACAACCTTTTATTTATACTTGGTATCTTCTTAAATCATTCTTCTTGATAGAAACTCTGCACCCATCCTCTAGGATTATATTGTGCTGGACCAAGAGAGGAAACATTTGGCATGCACAGAACTGTAACTCGCTGCACCACTGCCTGAAAACCTGATCCACGGGTAGTTGCAGTTCTGCTTGAATGAAAATGTCAAAGTTTAAACTGGATGTTTGATTAGTGCCAGATGTTCAACTTTGATTCCCTCTATGGGGCCAAACATGTATAAGCTTTGTAGAAATGCCAGTAATCACTATCTCAATTCTAAGCCACACACCCATAGGAACAACCAAGGCCTAGTCACAAAGTGCATCCAGTACAAATAGTAGGTATGGCATTCGTTATCCGGAAACCAGTTATCCAGAAAACTCAGAATTACAGAAGGACATCTCCCATAGACTCCTTTTTATCCAATAATCCACATTTTTAAAACAATACCTTGTACTTGATCCAAACTAATATATATAACAATAACGAATCCTTATTGGACGCAAAACAAACCTATTGGGTTTATTTACTGCTTACATCATTTTCTAGTAGACTTAAGTTCCTAGTTACAGAAAGATCTGTTATCTGGACCCAGGTCCTGAGCATTCCAGATAACAGGTCTCAAACCAGTATTTGGAGACCAGTGGACCCATCGTCTTGTTGGCCCTAGTTCTATATCTTTTCTGACATTGATCAAATGAGTCTCAATAATTTAAAGGAGAAGGAAAGGTTAAAACCAAGTAAGCTTTATCAGAAAGGTCTATATAAATGCAACAGTAAACCCTCCAAGTAATGCTACTCTGAGTCCTCTGTCAAAATAAACACTTATTTCTTTCCTTCTATTGTGTACACATGGGCTTCTGTATCAAACTTCCTGTTTTCAGCTTAAACCTCCAGGGCTAGGGCTTGAGCATGCTCCCCTCCCTGCTGTAATCTGAGCCCAGAGCTATGAGTGAGCAGGGAGAGACTCAGGCAGGAAGTGATGTCACAGCAAGCTAATATGGTAGGTGCTATCCTAAACAAACAGAGAGGGTTTCTAGAGCTATTATGATAAAGGTATTATAAAGTGTTCTAGCTTGCACTATTGTGACTAATCTATTGGCAATAAACTGCCTTGGTTGCTTTCCTTTTCCTTTAAGCTTTACAGCAGTGGTCCCTGACTGCCGGGCCATGGACAGTTCTGAACTGGGCCACTGAGCCTAGCCCACTATTAACGAGGCACGCCGAATTGGACGCCAACCCCTGCCTGACCCCCCTCCCCTGGTCCTTGAAATTTTTTTTGCCTTGACACCGGTTCTGGTTTCTTGTTAGGGGATTACAACACTATGAGGCAAATGTTAAATAAGGTTGTGACCAACCAGCCTGAGAGTCCATGGCATCAGAGGCAAGTTGTAGGATGTATCAGGAACATTCATGGAGTTTTCACCAAATATTTTTATTAAACAAATCTGAAGAATAAATAATACAGCCATCTGTACCATGATGTGTAAACATAAGACATGTGCTATTGAAATGGTGCCTAAATAACCCGATAAATCAACCAAGTATGGGTGGAGTGCTAGAAGCCACAGGAAGGTTGGCCAGCCTTCCAAACTGTAGTAAAACAATTGGATATACAGTGTATGACTAGCTCACCCAGCCGCAATTCACCATCATTTATTTATATACTGTAGTACTTGCAAGTTATGCAGAGCTTTCCAATAACATAACAAACCAGAGACATGCAACAAATAAACAATGTCTTCAGAATGAAACAAGGAAGAAAATGAGTCTTTCTAGCAAAAGTACACCTTACATTATATGTTTATTTCTACCCCACCAAGCTCCACCCAGTTTAATCATGGCTAGTAATAAACACTTCTGTCACTCCATAAAACCCCTCTGTCACTCCAATCTTTTACACCCCTCCAGTTGATAACAAAATAAATGTGCATGTCTCCTATGATTTCTTGTGTGTGAAAATTTAAACTACCATTTCTTTTTTAAAGGGAATGCTACATGTGTAGCATGAGGCAGGTTAACACCTTGATTTATAAGGTTTCCACCGCCTCCAGTTAAAACCATATAAACTGTTTGTTTGCATATTGCTAAAATGTTTTTTCAGATATTAAATGGTTTACGTGGGTACATTTATTTGTTGTGAAATTAGGCAATTACCACATACTTTGGATTCTTGCCCTGCAACGTATGCTGTAATTAAAATATACACCTACACCAGTTCAGCAGCCCATCCTGCATTCCATGCTGCTTTATGTTTTCCCACATCTTAAATCTTTAATAAATTGGTGAGATCAATTTTATCTTACAGGACAGGTTTATCAGGGTGGAAGTTAAGACTCTACACCCAAGTGCCTAAATGTTCAAAGAAGCAATACGCATAAAACATAAATTTGTTTCTACTATGTGGAGACATTGTAATATTGTATATTGATAGGCTTACAATGAATAATGTCCAGTCTACATGCTAAGTGTATAACTGAACATAAATGTACATGCTAAAAGTCCAAATTGGGACTGTTTTTCAATTAGTTCAGTGCTTCTTTTCTTTAACATATATGCTCTAAGTTAAGAGGTGCTGTGCCAAATAAAATGCACCAGCAATATGAACAACTGATAGTCCTTCCAAGATTCATTAGACAGATGCTTCACCTTGCAGCTCTCAGAACAAAGCTCTCCTGTGATGGAGCCTTCCAGCGACCCTCCTCCAGCCAAAAGGAGTGCTATTCAGGCAAATAAGTGCAATCTCTCACTCAAGCGTTGCTCTTGTGAACTCATGCAAATATATACTGCACACGTTATAAATGTTTGCAAAATGTCAGAATGTAATAACTTAATTCTTTAAAAATGTATCCAACATTATTTAAAAGTTCTCCAGGGGCTCTTCATCATTATTTCGTAATCTGGCGTCTTCAGAAAACAGCTGAGAAAACTTAAAACCTTTCGGTATTATATACAGTATATTTCACATAATGCAGAAGGAAACACTTTAGAGATTCAGTTGTGTTGTTCTTTTTCCATACTGTTGCAATACATGTACAATGGGGCTGTATCAGGGTTTTACTTAGCTGAGCCTGTTTAGTTTCATTGTCCATCCTGCTTGTTTGGGCAGCATAGGCTAACTTGTATATACTAGCAATAGGGCTGCTACATCATGTATTCTGATTGGCTGGGCAAAGCAGGTATGAAGGTACCAAACCTTGTACATTGCCCCTTCATTTAAAAAAGCATGTATAAAATAATTGTGATTAAAAACTGCAAAACATCACATATCAGTACTATTTTAATGTAAATTTCATGTTTCTAGTGCACTCTAGTGAACATTATTGAGCTGAAAACCATCAATACTGATGCTGTTATACAATTCCCAATTCACATTTACCTGGATAGGAGGCAGATATAGCACTTATGGTGGTTCTATACTGTAGAAAATGTGCCTGGTGTACCATAACCAGAGTCAGACTGGTGGGGCTTCTGCTTCTCCCCCCTCCCGTGCATCACTAGCAGCAACCACTCCTACACCATCACACACACACCCCACATGCTTGTACCTTGTTCTCCTTTTCCAGCAAATGTGGTTGGGGTTGGAGTCTGGGGGCAGCGGTCTCAGGTTAGGAGGCAGTGGTGAGTGGGTTGGGGTCGGCAGGGACCATGAGGGCTGGGGCCCATCAAGTTAATTCCCAGGGTCCCGCTGGTCCAATCTGACACTGGCCATAGCCACAAGCATTACAATTCATAAAGTGAATATTAGTTATGAGAGCCAATAATAATCCTTTGGTTTAGTATATGTGAGCACCCTGCGACAATGTATTTTGATTGCATTGTTCCTTATGGCATTAAACCAAAACACTTAGGGGTCTATTTATCTAACTGTGTAAAAAAAAAACAATCAGCAATTAGATTTCAACCATTAGAAAACAAAGGCAAAGATCTGATTGGTGCTATGGGCAACACTGTCAGTAATGCTTCACTCCACTTTCACTCCACAGCATGACAAATAGACCCCTTAAAGGGAAATTCAAATCCTTTGGCACTAAACCTCTACCACCACCCCACCCCCGTAGGGCCCCTCCCTTCTCCCCCCGGCCTACTTCTCCCCCTGGACAAATGCCCCTAAGTCACTACTTACCACTCAGTGCAGATCCCCTCCAGCCAGGTTCACGGGTGCCATCTTCTCCAGCAACATCTTCTTCCTGGATCCGTCAGGCGCTTGGCGGTGCATGCACAGTAGGATGTATTTACCGGTTGCTACTACTGTGCATGCAATTGGGGAACTTTGTGAACTTTGGGCGCATGCGCAGTAGTACCAACTGGCAAATGTGTCCTACTGTGCATGTGCCAAGGAGGGAGGGGGGCCTATGGGGGGTAGGGGGGAGGTGTTTAGTGCCAGAGGGGTTGAATTCCCCATTAATTTCAACTGGAGCAACTTTTCTATAACACAACTTTTCCATGCTGATTTGGCATTTATAGTTTTTATTTCTAAATTGTACTGTTTACACTGCAAACAATTTCTACTACCATGTAAAATTTAATTCCTGAACCAACAAGTGTGTTTAGTTGTAATATTGGTGTGTAGGCAGCCATCTCCAGTAGTTTTGCCTGTATCCTGTGCTTTCAGAAAGAGCTAGCACTTCATGATGAAACTCCTTTCAGAGATGCTATTGTTTCTCCTATTCAATGTACTGAAGGAGTTGCAGTGGGACGTGGATTTTTTCTATAGATTGCTGTTCTTATATCTACCAGGAAGCTGGCATGTGTCAAGGAGCTGTTATTGTGTTACAATACCATTGTTCTGCTGATGGGCTGCATTGTTCTCCAACTAGCATCACAGCAGTAAAAAGTGACTGAAGTTTATCAGAGAACAAGTTACATGACTGAGGACACCTGGGGAACTGGCAACATGTCTAGCCCCATGTCAGATTTAAATTGAAATATAAAAACATTTGGTTGCTTTTTTGAAAAACAGATTTTAGTGCAGAAGTCTGCTGGTCAGACTTAGATAACCACTAGTCTGCAAGCTAGATAGTACTATACCAAGATTGAAACAAAACTGCATGAGATGTGTTAAGAACACATCCTTATCCTGTTGTTTAACTGATGCGCGTTTTAAAAAATGTTTCCCATGACACCTTTTACCGAATGGGCATCCTGTACAGATATTAGTCTGTGCTTGTCTGATAAGGGGCTGTATTTATAAAGCAGGGGTCCCCAACCTTTTTTTACCCATGAGCCACATTCAAATTTAAAAAAAGTTGAGCAGAAAAATAAGTATGCAATAAGTTCCTAGGGGTGCTAAATAAGGGCTGAATTGGCCATTGGTAGCTCTTATGTGGACTGGCAGCCTACAGGAGGCTCTGCTTGGCAGTACACCTTGTTTTTCTGCAACCAAACTTGCCTCCAAGTCTGGAATTGAAAAATAAGCACCTGCTTTGTGGCCACTGGGAACAACATCCAAGGGTTTATTGGGCAACATGTTGCTAATTAGCCACTGGTTGGGGATCACTGTTATAAAGGATTGCTGAGGTTAAAAGGCAATATCTGCAGCTGTCCGAGACATTCTTGGGTAAATACTGGATATACAAACAATGTTTATGCTTTAGTTTAGTATTTAATCCATTTTCCTGTAGATTTACAGTAATTAAGTGCTGTCATTGGTTATGCTGCATGTTTTTATTTCTTCACATAACTGGGGGCAGTTCCTCTTTAGAAAAAAATAAAATACTTTTAATCAAGAGACACTGATGCCAGTGAGATGTACAGAAACTGATGGAAGTGATGGTATTGTACCTTAAAATTATCACAGTTTGTGGCTCCATTGTATGTGAGGGTAGATGCTTGAGATTCTAGCAGCAAACCTGTTAACTACAACCCCATTAAAATCATATTGTTCATTTTTACCTATGTGAATTGGGAGATCAGGTGCAGAATTCATAAAACTAACAGAGACGTAGCTTCCAAACTGTGCACCCAGAGAGGGCCGCTCAGTGTAAAGTTTTAACCTTCTTCGTGCCATCAGAGACTTCACGTCAGCCAGATAATTTGCAGCCCACCGTTGCCATTGCACCCCTGTGGACTGAGAAGAGAGGGAAAAAAAGATTAGCAGCGTGCACAAGCAGCCCCTAAATATAGCAAACAATGATCACACCATCCAACAACAAACACTCACTGCTAACAATACAGCACAAAGGCAGGCAAGGTATGTTTACTGGGGATATTTATAGCCCATTTTTATTCTGTTTGCACATGTAAACCCTGTCTCCTTTCTACTATGCCTCTTTTTCCTTATCATCGCCTTCTGTTTCCCATCACACAAAGCTCTAACGCCATAAATAAATGTGTATTTCAGTTATAAATAAGCAATGGCATTAGAGTAGCCTAATGGTAAAGGGAAAATAAGATCTATTTATAGGTTTGGTTTATGTTTTAATTTATTGAGCATAAACAAACATTACAATATGAAGCGAAGCTTGGGATTCATACAGAGTGTCCACCGCACATATAATATAAATCACAATATATATTTATATTCTGCCTTAAGAGCTGTGAGCAAACTTATTCTTAGAGGCAGATGTTAGATGTGGGTAGCTTCAGTATTAAAGCAGTAGCTGGAGAAGATGAAAATAAAACTATGAGAACAAGAATATGAATACAATAAGAGTCAGAAAAGAAGATATTGCATTCACATTCTGAGCGTTATTCCCTGCGCTTTTGAGTCTTTTAGCACATTGAAAGAAAATTTTATTGTAAGCAACTTTCTCCTTTATAGGAATTAATAATGTTCAGTGTTTTTAAATGAGTGTGTAAATATCCTTGCTATTTAAAGCAGTATTTGTCTGTTTGCATTCTCTGCACTCCTGGCTCTGACTCCTGAAACAAGTTTGCAAGCCAGCTGGTCCCCAGAGCAGGAGAAGAGTTGACTCCTGTTACATTATTTAAATAGCCTGGCCTAGAAAGCAGAATGAGGTAAACAAGCACTGTAATTAATTGCAATTAAGATTTCAAATAACTTTAAGGGGCATAATTATTAAACCTTGAATTTATCTGGTCGAGTTGTTAAACTCAAATTTTTAGAGGGGCAAAAAACTAGAAGTTTTAGAGATTTAGAGAGACACCCCAAAGCTGCTGAAATTGTGAAAATACACCATATCAAACCTGTTAAGGTCATGTAGAAGTCAATGGCAGATCTCCCTGAAGTTGTTTTTTGACACCGTGATCTGTGCTAGATAATCGCTTTAAAATCTGGGTTTTCGTCCAATAATCTAATCTAAATCTAAGTTTTGTGGCAACAATAAAGTTGAGTTTTTGGAAAGTCAATGGTACAATCTGAATTGATGCTTGATTTTGTTACATCGGTTTTTTTTTTCACTCCAACTTTTTCAAGAATATTGATTGATAAATTAGTTAAATTTAGAAGGGAGTTTGGTCGACTTAGTTTTAATTAAAAAATTCAATTAATTTGAGTTTTAGTAAATAACCCCCTTTAACTATTAAAATACTGCTGCTTTAATGGATCTACAGAACTTTGGTTGACTGTTTTTTGCAAATTTTCATTCTACATACTGTTTGATCACAATAGCCACTGGAAGGCAAATACCTTCTACTCCTAAAAGCCATTATGATCTTCATAGCATTTGTGGGTCATGATTGTTTGATATGAGGAAATAACTTGTGTAGTTATGCTCTAATGAGCACTGAATGCTGTTTCGCTGGCCTTAATTATTTTATGATGCCATAATTGTAAAATAATTTGGATATACAACAGGTAATTTCCTTGATACTTTTTATGGAATGTTAATTAAAATGTAATTATAATCATGACTGTAGTCTCTAGTTTCCTATCTAGACAAATAAGTTCTGTCGCTTTGACTTCAGAATATATGTATTTTTCTGTTTTCTTATTTTCTAAGTCAATGATTACATTACCCAGTTCTATTTTGGCGATACATGCATAGATCTGATTGGAAATGTTGGTCCACTTTAGTATTACTGCCCAAACAATCAGTACAGTGAAACCAGAAAACACTATAATTAGATACTAGTCAAATAATCCACATTTCACAGGAGGAGGTACCTTATAATTGGGTGATTAGGACACTGGCAGTTGAGAAATTGAGAGAAGTGGCAGTTTCATCTCACTTTCTATGGCCCTAATGAATGGATCAGTGTTTTCTGTCCATTGATATGAATGGCCATATCACAAAACAATGGCTGCCCACACACTAAACCAATGTCCTGTTTTTCAAAGTCCTCTGCAGTTTGTCATCTTAGCATGCATTTAATTAGATGAGCAATATTTTTAGACCCATATGCCACAACTTTTGTCCTTCATATTTTCCCTACTACAGGTATGGGACCTGTTATCCAGACCTGGGGTTTTCTGGATAACGGATCTTTCTGTAATTTGAAACTTCATGCTTTCTACTAGAAAATCATGTATATATTAAATTAAACCAATAGGATGAATCCCATACCTGTTAACTGGCCTACTTCCAAATGGCCATTTTAGGACCCCTGCTTGTGACTAATCCAGACTAAATTTTTTAAGATCCCCTTCAGGCCTAGATATTTAGAGTTCTCATTGTATCAGTCACCCAGCTATAGTTCCATACAGCTATAGTTCCATACACAGTAAAAAGTGAGCCCTCCAATTAGTGATCTAGTGCACATGCACTTTACTTTTAGACTTCAGTCACTATGGAAACATCGTTGACAGGAAAATTTGGTTCAGTAGAATGTTCAAACTCATGATTTTCTGTACTCTTATTCTATCTGGCTGCTGTTGCATTGCTCTGGCTGCTAATCGTCCAAAATTAATTGCACAGTAAGCCCAATATCCAGTCTAGTCTGACTGCTCAAGTCGTTCATTCACTGAGGATGGTTATGGATATGTGTGTTCCTCATCCTGATGTGACCTCAAAGCAGGTGCTTTTTTTTTAATTCCAAGCTTTGGAATTAAAAGACAAGTTTTGGTTACATAAAAACCAAGTGTACTGCCATACAGAGCATCCTAAAGGCTACCAGTTTGGTTAGTCAATCAGAGCCCTAATTTGGCACACTCAGGAACTATTTTCATGCTTGTGTTGCTCCCAAAGTTTTGAATGTGGCTCACAAGTAAAGAATCAGACAGGTTTGAAAATCCTGTTGGAGGTTGACCATGTCATTTTCTTCCCCTACGGATCTCTATAGGCCCTCATGTTTGACCCAGTCAAATTACTGGATGAACTTTTGGTCCAAAACATGAAAGACTAAAATCTGCACAGATCCATTTGTTTACTAACCTTGCCAAATGAGCAGATCTTTGCATGTATGCCCAGCTTACCCTTCCTACTGCCAGTCTGGGCAGTGCCATTCCTGGGATCTAAGAAAGCAATACATATTAAAAGATAATCCGAGCATACTCCCCAAGCTTTACTGATGTTTGTATCAGCTGATACATTGGCTGCTGTCATTTTTGTTGCTGAGAAATGTACTAACTAATGTATTGAGTTACACTGTTCTAAAAACATGGCTGACTGGCAGGTGGATTCGATTATATTAGATATAATTATAGGGACTAGTCACAAGTTCCAGAATAAGTTTGTTTTATTTATTAGGTTACAAAAGAAACATCATGAATGTACAGAATGTCGTGGAGTACTCTAGCAGGAAAGCATTTAATGTACTTGAAGGACTCACCAAAAATAGCAAAAGTATGTCTTATGTCCAGATTTACTTATTCTATAGACTATGTCAAGTTTAGGTCTCTAAATGAGAATCATTTCTTTATTTTGCAAGAATATAATGTAGGTCTGTGGGGTTTATAGACGTCATTAAAAAGTTGTTCACATTTTGTACCAAAACCAAAGCAATAAAAGATTAAATGAATGTGTGGGAGTCTAACAAATGTTAGCAAAGGCTTAATACCATGTAACATGAAAAAAGGGGCCTAGTTACAGCGTGATTATTCTTCTGCAGATCTTATAATGCCAAATTCTGATCCTCAACAGTCAAGCTATTTACTCATTCAATAAAAACCACACAGATTTTCAGCATGT
Source organism: Xenopus borealis (assembly GCA_024363595.1). NCBI lineage: Eukaryota > Metazoa > Chordata > Amphibia > Anura > Pipidae > Xenopus > Xenopus borealis. The sequence goes on along the minus strand of CM044435.1, from coordinate 33,237,823 downwards.
GTACAAAACAGTTATGGTGTAAATAGAAGGGATACTCAGTGGCTTTCATTTTACCTAGCCCACTATTACTTATACCCAGATCTGATCCACCCTCAACTGGGGGCAGCAACATGGTGGGCCCCAGACACCCCAGTTTAACACAGACTGATCCTCCAAAATCTCACTTGGATGCATCAACTAAATCCATATAATTAGAAATTGCAGTTCAGTTCTGGCTTTGCTAATGCAAATATAATTATTATATATTTTGGAAGAGGTTTTTAAAATGGTGCTACATCGCCTGGATACTACTTACTCATTTTCTAATGTCTTTATCAATTCTAATTAATGGTATATGTAGGTTCATGGAATAATGTACCTAGGCCGGTAACTCATATTAACCAACCAGAATTTAACTGCAAAAATACACGATCAAGTAATTTCAACAACTAATAAATGACTTATTTCGATAAGTTTCTGAACCAAGAAGATACCCATGATACGCATTGCTTTTCTCATGAATCAAACTGTCTATTGAAGAATATTTATGAATGTGTAATAGTATAGAACATACTAAGATGATTACAACAGAGCAATGGAAAAGGATAGACATGGCCATTTGATCTTTTCTCTTTTTTTTGCCTAAAATAGTAAATGAGGCCACATATCTATAAGAGAACTATAATCCTGTCATTGTAATCTTGTTAAGGCAAGCACATCAGCCTGCATCTTAAAAAAAAATATGGAAACAATGTTTGATTAATTACAGCTTTTCCTCACAGTTATGCTTTCCCCATTGACCGAGTGATGATGGTTTATCAGACCCTGTGAGTTAATAAAATGCATGTGTGTTTATGTCTGTATGCCTAACAATTACACATAGGGAGGGAACGGCACTGGGGTACCCCAAAAAACAAAGGAGGGTCAGATAGGGGAAACACATTATGGGAAATGTTATGTTACTTTTAATGTGAGATGTCTGAAGGTCACAATTTAGCTAAAGGATGCCAATCCCTACAGTATCAGTACTATAACTTACACTATGCATCAAAGACTATTTAATAAACATAAAACACCAATAGGTTTGGTTGTTTTTCTTCAAAAGGACTTTACCCAAGTACTTTACTATGCTATCATGTACATGCTAACTCAGCAGATTATAAATGATGAACACATATAAAAATCTCTTGATTGCAGATGTTCTTGTTCTTGTCAGCAATATGGGGGGACCTACAGTATGTGAGGAAGTCAAATGTATCTGTGCCTTGAGGTAAAGTTTGCATACTTCCCCATCTCAGCTGAGCACCACACCATGAGCCCAGGTCTGGGCAGAAAGCAAAGGTCAGCCCAGTTGGGTTCAATTCAATTCGATTCATCATTCTGGTTCCAAACTACAACAAACAAGGGAACGTTGTGCTCGCCACTAATTTAAAACCATTAGGTGGGGGTGCAATGGGGCTGTGACCACAAAATACATATAGACAAATACAAAAGGTCCTCTGCACTCAACCCATTATCAATATGTTTAAGACATTGAGACAAAATGTCTCAATGTCTTAAATATATTGATAATGGGTTGAGTGCAGAGGACCTTTTATATTTGTATATATGGTTCCAACCTACCTAAATAAGTAAGAGCTGTTCTAGAATTAAGCGGATTATAGCCAAATGTCAACATGTAAATAGTTCTTTAAAATCTGGCTCATACATAGCCTGCAATGAGGAGTGTACATGTAAATAATTACAGAAAGGGCAACGCAATTGTGAAATTCACTACCGAGGGAGCTGGCGTTGGCAGGTTCAGTTAATACCTGTAAGAAATATTTGGAAATCTTTCTTGAGGCTATTCATAATACAAACAACAGCCTAATTACAGGAAAATGTTGCTCCTCAGAGGAAACTGACAGTTTTGCCTCATTTAGTGAAATATGGTCTTTTTGTTTCCTTTCCATTGTGTATAAAAAACGACTAACAAATATGCTAATGAAATATCAGTTTTATAAAAAAAACTTTCTACTTTTTCTCATTCCATCTGTGTTTTAATAGATTTTGTAAAACTGAAATACTGCTTTTTGGTTTTTTGTTTCTTTGTACTTTTTTTAGTTTACTTTTTCTCTATCATGTTTAGTCAGAACATTGTGCTTGATGGCATTGGTAACTAAAATAGCATAAATCCATACTAATGACAAAACCTATTGTTTTTATAACATTCTTTTGTTTTAGTAGCCTTGAAAATGTCCCAAATTACAGACCCCATATCTTATACACTGACCCCAAGCATTCCAGATAAATGGTTCTAAACATAAAGCTGTTTTTGCTTTCTTCCATTCTGCTGAATTGAAATGCTATTCAATGTGCTTTAAAGATGTTACTATTAGATCAATGTTCAGAAAAGTTTTCTGTTAGCACCCACACCCCTCTCAACACTCCAATCCTGGTGCACGTCCACGGCTTCCACCACCAATCCGTTTGCAATCAATCTTTATATTTTTCAGACAGCACCAATCCAGGATTAACTTAATAAAATGCCTTTATTGAAGCATGGGTTCTGACCCAGTACCCTGGCAACGTTTCAGACCACCATTGGTCTTGAGAAAAGACCAATGGTGGTCTGAAACGTTGCCAGTGTACTGGGTCAGAACCCATGCTTCAATAAAGGCATTTTATTACATTAATCCTGGATTGGTGCTGTCTGAAAAATATAAAGACTATTAGATCAATGTCAGCCTATATGTGTAATTTATATAGTTTGGTTAATTTTCTCTTCATGGAGATTATATATAATTCAAACTTTGACAGTATAAGGGCATCTCTGTATATTCATATTAAGTGGGAAATGCTTTCCCAGGGTTAAACACTGAACAAAAATGGGGAGTCTTTAAAATGCTGCCTAATAAATATACATGTCAGTATATTCCGCTTGTAAGCAAGGAACGTTGTTGCAAAGCAAAACCTTTTTGGTTCAATAGAAGTGTTGGTATTGAGGTGGGTAAGAAAAGACATGCTTTTAAGGCTTTCAAGTTAGCTGGGACAGCCAAATCATTTATAAGGTACAAAGAGGCCAATAATTCTTGCTAAAAAGTGATCAGGCAAGCTAAAATCGATATGGAAAAGGATTTAGCAGTAAGCCATAAAAAGAATCCAAAATTATTTTTTTAATATATTAATAGTAAAAAAACAGGAAGGGGTAAGACCTTTATTATCAGTGGGGGGTCAGCTGGTTGATGAGAACAAGCAAAAAGCTCAGATTTCGAATGCATATTTTTCGTCTGTCTATACAAATGAGGAACCAGCTAATGAAGGTTTCCTTATTAATAGTCCAAATTCTAATAATAGATCTAATGATGCATGATTCACACATGATGAAATTCAAAAGAGACTAGAACGTGTTAAGATAAACAAAGGTCCAGATGGGATTCATCCCAGGGTACTTAGCTCTGTGATTGCCAAACCTCTCTACTTAATTTTTCAGGATTCATTGAGGTCTGGCATGGTGCTGAGACTGGCAAATTGCTAATGTGGTGGTGCTTTTCAAAAAGGGATCCCATTCTCAGCCTCAAAACTACAGGCCAGTTAGTCTGACATCGGTGGTAGGAAAGCTTTTCAAAGGATTAATAAAGGATAGGATACTGGACTTCATATCAAATAAATATGAGTTTGTGCCAGCATGGTTTTATGTGTAAGATCTTGCCAAACTAACTTAATTACTTTTTATGAGAAGGTAAGCAGGACCTCGATTCTGGGATGGCTGTGGATGTGATTTACTTAGACTTTGCTTAAGCATTCGATACAGTGGAACACAGAAGCTTACTGGTTAAATTAAGGGATGTTGACCTCCAAAGAGTGGTTGTAAATGGAACATTTTCTAATTGGACCAGTGTTCTTAGTGTGGTACCAAAGAGCTCTGTACTGGGTCCCTTGCTTTTCAACTTGGTTATTAATGACCTGGATGTGGGCATTGAAAGTACAGTTTCTATTTTTGCAGATGGAAAATGAGGTTCAATGTTGATAAATGCAAGGTTATGCACTTTGGCAAAAATAATATAAATGCAAGTTATACACTAAATGGCAGTGTGTTGGGAGTTTTCTTAAGTGAGAAGGATCTTGGGGTTTTTATAGATAACAAGTTGTCTAATTCTGGACAGTGTCATTGTGTAGCTACTAAAGCAAGTAGGGTTCTGTCCTGCATAAAAAAGGGCATAAACTCAAGGGATGAAAACATAATTATACCTCTTTATAGATCCCTAGGATCTAGGAGGGATGTAAATGAGCTGGCGAGAGTGCAGAGACGTGCAATTAAACTGGTTAGAGGGATGGAAGACTTAAATTATGAGGGTAGACTATCCAGGTTGGGGATGTTTTCTCTGGAAAAAAGGCGCTTGCGAGGGGACATGATTACACTTTACAAATACATTAGAGGACATTATAGACAAATATCAGGGGACCTTGTTACCCATACAGAGGATCACCTCACCAGAGGCCACCCCTTCAGACTACAAGAAAAGGACTTTCATTTAAAGCAGCGTAGGTGGTGTTTCACAGTGAGGACAGTGAGGTTGTGGAATGCACTGCCGGGTGATGTTGTGATGACTGATTCTGTTGATGCTTTTAAAAGGGCCCTGGATGATTTTATGGACAGACATGATATCAAAGGCTATTTTGATACTAAACTCTACAGTTAGTATAGCTATGGGCATATATGGTTTGTGTGAAAGAGTGGAGGGGTGTGTGTGTATGCTGAAGGGGTTAAACTTGATGATCTTTTTTCAACCCAATTTAATTATGTAACTATGTAACATAAAGCCTTCTGGAAGTGGAGCTTATAATCATACACAGTAAGGTCAGTTTTATTCAGAGCCAGTTATATTACCTGTATATTTTTGAAGTGTGGGAATAAACCCAGGTAAACGTGGAAGAAACTCCTTGCAGGTAGTGTCCAAGATGGAAATGGCAAGAATTGACAGCATGTTGCCCAATTAAATAACTGTTTTTAATGTTTACATAACCATCTGGATTCTGTATATTTATCCATGTAATCTACAGCAGAACTCCCCTGTTACATTTTCAGGGGACCATAAAAAAATCCAAGAAAATGTATAATCAGGGAAATGCATTATTCATCAGGTAGGACCACAAAAAACAAGAAACAACCTGAAATCAGGGGATGTAAAATTAAGGTTTAACTGCATATTCATCTTTATCTATATAATTATATCCATCTTTCTTTGAAAAATCTTATTTAAAGTCTGGAAATGCTGTTTCTTTAAACACATTGGCAGACCTTTAACAATGAGATTTGTACATACTCCAAATTCAACAATAGGGAAAATAAATAAGTATTATATCGACATTTAAATCCTCAGCAAAACTTCAATGCTTGCCCCCTGGAGAGGATCAGATTTAACTGACTTTGGGTTCACAGTCAATAAACATGAAGAATGACATCATCTGGGAAAGACCAGCTCAAATGCTACTACCACTGAAAATTAAGGAAACTGTAAAAAAAAGCCTCTGGGAAATATGAATTGACAGTTACTATAGTTGCTCTTTGAAAGAAGACTAGTAAAAATGCAATATAAAGGTGACATCTTTCAATCAGGTTTATGTATGTACATGTACAACAAATTATTTAAAAAAATATCTGACTAATAGCTATATTATCCCAAGAGGGTAAAATGTACTGTATATGGAAAACATCCTAGGGCTCATTTACAATACCCTATATATTGTGCACAGTGCAAAAAGAGGCTGCAATCAGCTGCAACTAATAGCTGCCCAGGAAAGGTTGCCCTCAAAGCCTCTGCAAAAACTAAGGATGCTTAAAAAAGAAACCATAGAGAGACCAACAATCATTGTGAAGTAGCTACAGAGTTCAGTAGGGACTGGGAACTTTTTTGAACCAGTAAGAAAAATGGATGTGCAAAATACAGGGAATAACTGAAGAATACCTTGTTTCGGTCTGCTAAAAACTAAAGCTGTGGTGAAAGCCCCTGATCTCAATCTAAATGAGAATCTGTAGCAATTATATGGGAAATTAAGCTGCAACCATGCGACCGTAACAACATGGAGCACACATGTCTGGAAGAAGGAACCAAAATCAGGCCCATGCAAACACCACAAACAGCTCCTTTAATTTTCTTAAAAATAATTTTAATATCCAGGGATTCAAAATAAAAATGTAAAGATCTCAGAATATTTCAGGAGTTGTTAGTTACATGGAACAACAAGGGAGAAATATGGTATCTTTTGCTTACCGGTATGTATAAAACGATGCAAACATAAAAGAAAGAAAACATTCATAAATTTGCCTTTGAGGGAAAAGAAACCAATTTAAGAGGATACATGGATTTGGCAATATAAATTATCCAGCAAAAATTTATCTGCAACACATTAATAGCTAAAATATGTATAAATAATCTAATTGAACACGAGATTTAAAGGAATTAAGGCAAAAGGTGTTAATAAGATGCAGAAGTTATTTGTCAGGCTCACCAATACAGTTTGTAGCATAGCAACAAAAACAACAGCATTTGGGAAAAACAGTTAAGGAAAAGCAGATGAAAGTCTAGTCAGTAGAGACCCACCTAAATGTCTGCTTGTTGGATTAAATTATGTTGTTGGCTAAAACTTTGTCCTTGCTTTTAATTTGTTTTCATTGTATTAATTACTCTTAATTGGTTAATAAGACTGACATTTAGTAGAATGTCAATATATAATTATTTAATGTTTAAGAAACAATTGGGACAATGTAAAAAGAACTGCATTAATGGAAAAAATATGCATACTATGAGAAATTTTTCCTTTGCATGGTGTGTGTATAGTGACTCAGTTCCCAAGCAGGCAGTGTATATAATAAAACATCTATTGAAGTTATTTTGGGGTGCAAAAAAATCACACCATCTTTTTTAACATCTACACTGCACCAATGGGATGCACCAAATCCACTATTTTAGGATTCAGCAGAATCCCAAAGCTTTTGTGATAGATTAGACAAATGCTGAACTGAATACTAATTAGCATGTGTAAATTAGGTAAAGTTGGAAAGAAAACTGCGCAAACAGCACGTTTGCCTTTTTAAAAATGTCCTTGTTTGTGTTATGATTTTTTGGATTTGGATTAGGTTTAGCCGGGCACTTGGATTCATCCGAATCATGGTGGAAAAAAGCAGAATCTTGGCTGAATCTCGAAACGAATCCTGTATTCGGTATCCCTAAATATTATATACTGCCAAATGTATTCATAGTTACATAATTAGTTACATAGTTAAAGTGGGTTGATAAAAGACAAAGTCCATCAAGTTCAACCCCTCCAAATGAAAACCCAGCATCCATACACACACCCCTCCATACTTTCCCATAAATTATATATGCCCATATCTATACTAACTGTGGAATTTAGTATCACAATAGCCTTTGATATTATGTCTGTCTAAGATTTCATCCAATCTCCTCTTAAAAGCATCAACAGGATCAGACATCACAACATCACCCAGCAGTGCATTCCACAACCTCACTGTCCTCACCGTGAAGAACTTCAAATGAAAGTCCTTTTCTTCTAGTCTGAAGGGGTGGCCTCTGGTGCTATTTGTCATTAATGACCTCTAATGTACTTGCAAAGTGTAATCATGTCCCCTCGCAAGTGCCTTTTTTCCAGCGAAAACAACCCCAACTGCACTCTTTCCACCCATTTATATTCTACTTAAGGACTGGAGTCCAAAACTGCACTGCATTCTTCAGATGAGGCCTTACTAGGGATCCATAAGAGGCATAATTATGTTTTCATCCCTTGAGTTTATGCCTTTTTTATGCAAGGCAGAACTTTATTTGCTTTAGTAGCTACAGAATGACACTGCCCAGAATTAGAAAACTTGTTATCTATAAAAAACCCAAGATCTTTCTCATTTAAGGTAACTCCCAACACACTGCTATTTAGTGTTTAACTTGCATTTATATTATTTTTGCCAAAGTGCATAACCTTGCATTTATCAATATTGAACCTTATTTTCCAGTTTTCTGTCCAGTTTCCCAACTTAGAAAAATCACTCTGCAGAGTGGCAGCATCCAGCATGGAACCTATAGTTCTGCACAATTTAGTATCATCTGCAAAAATAGAAACTGTACTTTCAATGCCCACCTCCAGGTCATTAATAAACAAGCTGAAAAGCAAGGGACCCAGTTCAGAGCCCTGCGGTACCCCACTAACAACACTGGTCCAATTAGAAAATGTTCACTTTAGCAAAGTCTAAGTAAATCACATCCACTGCCATTCCAGAATTGAGGTCCCTTCTTACCTTCTCATAAAAAGAAATTAAGTTAGTCTGGCAAGATCTATTATGCATAAAGCCATGCTGGCGCAAACTCATATTATTGTTATTTGCTATGAAGTCTATCATCCTTTATTAACCTTTCGAAAAGCTTTCCTACCACTGACGTCAGACTAACTGGCCTATAGTTTTGAGGCTGAGAATGGGATCCCTTTATGAATAGCGGCACTACTTTTGCAATTCGCCAGTCTCTTGGCACCATGCCAGACCTCAATGAAACCTGAAAAATTAAGTAAAGAGCTTTGGCAATCACAGAGCTAAGCTCGCTAAGTACCCTGGGATAAATCCCATCTGGCCCCGGACCTTTGTTTATCTTAACATGTTCTAGTCTCTTTTGAATTTATTCATGTGTGAACCATGAAAAATATGCATTCAGAATCTGAGCTTTTTGCTTGTTCTCATCAACCAGCTGATCCCACTCTGATAGTAAAGGTCCTACCCCTTCCTGTACTAGATGTAAACCTTTTTAACAGTGTTTGATTCATTAGAAATTGGAACTGTGGGGATTAGCTTTATAATTTCCCTTGCACATCAGCTATGTGCAGCTAAATTTTGAGTCCTAACTATCAATGTGCTTTTTTGACACCCATAGCAGATACCATGTATGTGTACCAGGTATTGAGAGCAGATATAAAATGAGACTTACAACCAGTACACCCCAGTTTCTTAACTCGTGTGTCTGGACCAAAGTACAGGTCCCCATGCTGTTTAGGGTGTTACACCATGATCACCTTAATACAGTGAAATTTTCTCCTACAACAGTGAATAGCAATAGAAAAAAATATGTAAGTAATTCCAATATCAACTCTTGGATCATGAGTCTGACTTGCACACTTAAGCTGACATTTTAAAAAGATACTTTTGTCCATACCCTGATCTGTTCTGCCACGCAGAAAGTTTTTGTGATGCTAGTGGATATTATCTTGGTTCAACACAATGTATATGCAAATATTTTATATAGCCCCATCTCAGCATGATCCTAATGTGTATATTGTATTTTTATTTTGTATCTATTTCTTGTTTATATAACATGTTACTATTTGTACTAGGAGTAAAAAATATGATGGCAATAAATTCAGTTCAGGGATCTATAACTTCTGGCTCTTCAATCTTAACCTGTTTATTTGGCAGTCAGCGGCACTATTGTGAAGGTCCAGCTTTAGTTTAACAACAGATTGGTTGTTCTTGACCCTTGCCAAGTTCTAGTTGAGATTCTACCTGCCTTCTGTTCATACTTCTATTGTATTGTTTTGTTTGTTTTTTTTTTATTTTATTTTCTAGGTTTCAATTTGCAGCCAGCTACAAGAAAGAATAGAGGGAAATGCATTACGTTATTGAAGAGCCACGTGTAAGTGCTGGCAGGGTGTCATGGTTACTTATTCTCAAAGCCCTTTGTCCCCTCCCTATATCTGCCCTGGGCTAGATTGGAGGGTACCCTGCTGAGCAAGGTCTGCTCCATATTATCTGCTGTAACCCATTAAGGGCTGGAGTAGACCCTACACCAGTGACAGATGATTCACTGCAGACTGCAGAAGCACTTGGAGTAATCAAAGTTTGGGATGGAATCCAGTTCAAACAATCTAGGGGATATGGGGGAACAATTACATTTTGGCAGCAAGCAGCCTTGTACCTAATAACAATGTATTTGCATGCTTGAGCAATGAGGTAACTGGGATCAATAGCTGGGGGGCTAAATAAAAGTGAGGCCAGGCATGCATGAGGTCCCAGATGAGGGCCTTTATAGCTTTTGGACATGCGGGTAATGGAGTGAGCGCTGATCAGTTCAGCTGTAACATAAATACTAAATGTAACAGGCAGAGTCTGCATTGGTTCCCCAGCCAGCATGCTATGCCTCAAAGGGTCACTGGGGTGTATAGCTAAGGCTACAGGTAAACATATGGCAAAATGATGTATTACTGAATGTTTTACTGAATAAAGATAACTGTGATTAGAAGACGAGACCCTACAGCAAATAATTAGCTCTCTCTAAATCAATTACTGCCTGTCCATCCCTAATGAACATTCATGTTCCTAAACAGAGGAAAGCTAAAACACTATTAAGTGAAAATGCATTGTGCCAGATTTCTGAAAGCAGAAATCCCTCAAATCCCTGAGCTTTCTAAAGGAATTTATTTTGGAGGCATATACAGTGCAAAGTTTGCTCTGATTTAGAATATTTAGTCCAGATGTAATGACATTTGTAGTAGATAACACTATGCCATGGTTAAGCAACTGTTCTGTTGAGTAGATATTAGGATTTTCCTGAATATTCATGTGTTCATAACTGATGCTTTATGAAAGCATGGCAGCAAATAAGATTTAATTTAAATAGTTCATCATAGGTAGCCTGCAACTTTACCAGATCCAAGCTGTGGCTTGATGCCTTCGTATATCTATTACAAGGAGGTCCTGCAGAGTTGCTTGCAAACAAGATTAGAGAGCTATACCACAAGGTTCGCTGTCCAGGGTGCTGCTGTGCAGACCTTTCTGATACCCCCATCTCTGTCTGCAAGACTAAATGCCCGTATACCTGGTATAAGAAAATATAAACTTTTCTTCAGTTTGCTAGAACATTGCATACTAATAATATAGCTTACTCAGTACTGTTGGACTTAATTTTCTCTATACATAATAGTCTCTCTCTTGTTATACATTCCAAATCAGGTCCAGGTAAAGCAGATCAATAGTCCAATACTCCAATTACTCCAATATATAGGCTATTTAAATAACATTGTCCAACTACCTTAATTACCTAGGGGTAAAGCTCACCAAGACCATACACACTTTATATAAATATA
>CM044435.1:33202809-33223661 GCA_024363595.1 Xenopus borealis | reverse complement strand
AAAAAAATGTGATGCAAAAATGTATACTGTATAACCCTGGTTATAAAGAAACATATATGTATAAAATAAAGAATATTTGGAATAAATAACATTGTCCAAAAGTTTGGTGAAATATCTTCTTGGTCCTACTGTCATTTGACTACTTCAAGATTATAAATTTCCGTGACATCTCTGACTATAAAAGCAATGTAATGTTTAATATTGGGCTAGTTACGAATAACAACTTCTTAGTAAGTCGCATTTACTGGTCACTGTTTCAAAACAAAAATGTGTTAGTTACTGTAAGTTATGAAACCTGGGCAAACTGCACATTTTTTCATTTGTCTCCATATCATGTTTTAGGATAGTGGGAGCATGTGCATTACTAGTTGGGCTTTAAGAGTTAGCAATTTGAATTCTGGGTTCAGCATAGCACAAGAAAAAAACAACATGGTGGTGCAACTGATGTGTTGCAGTGCTGGGGACCTTAGCTTGATTCCAGCCAGGGCCCTATCTGCAAGGAGTTTTTATGTTGTCTGTGTGGGTTTTCTCTGGGCACTTCTGTTTCCTCCCACACTACAAAAACATAAAGGTAGACTAATTGGCTCCTACAAAAAGTTGGCCCTAGTATGTGTGCATGTGACGGGGACCTTAGATTGTAAGCTCCACTGGGACAGGGACTGATGTGAATGTTGTGGAATATGTCCAGGTTGTCTACACTCTAAAATAAGTCCCTTGGTACCCTGATAGTGTCATTAATCTTACAAACATTGCTTAAATTACTACAAATATTTTAACGATAGCCCACAGATATATAGATGAAATATATATCCATTGTTATATGATCTCTGGAGTAAAAATGTGATTCTTCCCCTGGCCTTCTCCTTGGAATAGAGCATTTGACAGTGTTTGTTCACCCAGATATATTTACTGTAGACATAACAAAACAGTTTTTATAAAAGTCTAGAACTGGACAGTAGCTAGTTATAGTTTAAAACTGAGCTGCACCTTCATACTCTAGATTCTTACTGTTTGATTGATGCCTTAATTTAATGTTCAAAGCACTGAGATTCTGCATAGCTTCCTTAGATAGAAAGCCAAAAAATGTCCGCTATGGTAATCTCTGCTTTATTTGGAAGCTTAAACAGCTTATGATGATGCTGGAGCTGACTGGTCTAACTCTTGAAATATTCGAGTATAATATATAGTGTACTTGACATCTGCAAAGCATAAACCTTGATCATGGACGATAAGATAGAAGGAGCCTATTGAGATAAACTAAAGCTACAACTTTAGTCTCCACGTGGGTTTAGTGGTAACTACTGTAAATAAATTGGCTATTTATAATGTGTATTATGACTAAGAATCAGTGGCCTTAGCATGCAAGTAGTACAACAGCTATTTCCAGTTCAATATAGATGTAATTGATCTGGAAATAATATGCACAAAAGGAGGCATTATGTTATTTAATCAAACCCCATTTGGATGTATGTGCTTATCCTTTGCGTAATACAACACAATATTGTCATGAGCATCACAGGCAAGAACCTACCCCCTTCATAAAAGTAATCCTAACTTTCATAGATGCTTCAGTCAATGTAATTCACACTGTGGTCAATTGTTTCATTTCCATGTGAAAAACAAATATGCATTAGGTTGTTCTGTCTACTGGACATAATGGAACCAGCAAGCATTGTCTGTTAAAGAGAAGTTAAACTTTAAGATCACATGCATGCATGAAACAGTTTCAGCAAACCTTGATATATTATCAAGGATAAATAAGGCTAACTTTTATTAGTCACCAAGACAGTACATAAAGTTTCAGTTTAAATATTACCTTGCTGCACACTGATTCAACTCCAAAGAGACAAATCAGCCAGCTTCAACTGAATGCTTTTGCCAATTTTGCCAGACAGGATATTTGCCAATTTGTTTGAAAAATATGTGCATCAAATGCATTCTGACATGAGATCATTATCAGATTATTATTTTTATTATTATATCACATTATCATTTTCAGTAAATTACAATCGAGGGATAAATACTTCCCAAAGGACCAAAAGAGTTTCCTCTATGGAGATCCTTTTTTTTTTTCAATATATATGTAATGTGGAATAGAAACAGATCTTAAAGAAATGCAGGACTGTGCATAGCTGGTAGCACCAAATTGGTTAGTATACAGTATACAGTACCAGCACATAGGTTTTCACCAACTAAAGGGAATCCTTTAAACTAAATCCTGTTACTATACACATTCATGTTTGAAGTGCAAATTTTTCTCATGGCATTAGGCTGCTTTTGAGAGCACAAAAGTCAGCATAATAAATACTAAAAACTATTTAACTATGGTTATGTATTAAGGAGGATATATATAATAAGGTCCAGTAACCCATATCAGCCAATCGGATATTAATATTCAATATTCTAGCTGAATTATCAGACAGCCTTTTTAGAGATTCAAACATCTAATTTTGTTGGTCTGGGCTCTCATGTATCAGAATACTACAGCAGGTGTTCTTTCAGTTACTCACAGACAAAGGCTGAACATTCTGTTCATGGAATCCCACATACAGTGTGGAATTCCAATATAAAATAACCTCTTCACATTGATACTTTTGTAATTAGAAGAAAAAACATCTAATTCATAATGTATAGGTGCCATATTTAATTCAAAATACATGCTGTATGGACACATTGGCCCAAATTATGAACTCTTTGTGAAAATAGAGAAATCGCTTGATATTAGCATGTCAGTAATGTTATATGAAGTACGGGATCGAATTGCAGTGTCCTTAGTCTTTTAGATATGTAAGTACTGGCAAGGCAATACTATCACCTCTTTGTCATGTTTCCAGTCTGGCAAACATGAAATCCGTATGGACATTCCCCATCTGCACAAGTGAAACAAGATACACAACACTTTAGTGTATGAGTTAAATGTTGCACACACCAGCTGAAAAATATCCCTGTAGCAGCTAGAGACCATGATGCAGTTTGTACATTTTGTGTATTTTGCTTTTGCTTTTTTTGGGAAATAAAAAATAAAACAGCGGAGGCAAAGATGGGAAACTGAATGGTGACAGCAATGAAACAATAAGGGATCAGACATGTGGCTACAGGGGTGGCCCAATATTATGGGGTAAAATCCTGCAAGTATTACAGGTATAGGATCTGTTATCTGGAAACCCATTATTCAGAAAGTGCAAATTTATGGAAAGGTCATCACCCATAGACTCCATGCAAATCCAAATAATCCAATTTTTTTTAAATTTCTTTTTTATCTGTAATAATAACTACGCTATAGTTAATTCTTACTGGAAGCAAAACCATCCTGTTGGGTTTATTTAATGTTTTACATGATTTTCTATTAGACCTAAGGTATGAAGATCCAATTTATGGAAAGAGTCATTATCCAGAAAACCCTAGGTCCCGAGCTTTCTGGATAAAAGGTCCCATACCTGTACAAGGGAGGTCACCTTATACCCCTGTTAGTGATAAAATAATAAAACATAAAGTGAATGACCTACTGTAGGTTTTCCATGCTTGAGGACTTTGTATTATGGGCAGCACAATGCAACTGATTTTGTGCCAGATTTTAAACACAACACAATTTGATTGGAAAAGATGAATAAGAGTTACAATTTATTTCTACCCAGTTGGCTATTCTGCTGTGGCTGAACTATAATTTACACACCCAAAAGGCTGTCAGTGGGTGCTGGGTTCACATGTAGGGCTGAAGATAAGAAAATATAAGTGTTTACCATTGTCGTAGTTACACATGTAAGGGCAATAGGAGTTGCATAATGCCCATGGGCCACACACTATGATTTCTATGAATATGCACTGAAGAACATGGGTTGTGATGTATTCACAACAAGGCAACTCTTCTCATTCAGAGATCACAAAGATTTGTTCTGTTTTGTACACCACTAAAGACAGCCTTGCAGCTATTGCTAAACTAGAGGTCCCAGAATATTCAGAAATTCCTGATGTTTGTAGGCATATCAGCTGGATAAACAGTTGCCATGAGATAATTAGAAGAACCACTCAGGTTCCAGCAAATATTTTGTATATAAGAACAAACACTGTTAACAAGATTCAGACAAAAAAGCTTTGTTGTAATTTTCCATCCCTGTTAATCTGTTAAGGATAGCAAGTATACAGTTTACTCTGTTCCTTCTCTGAAGTCCCATTTTTTAATCTAGTCTCCCACAGAGAAAGGACAATATAATTGAGGAAAAAGGCTCTTCTTTGAGCTTTTAGAAATCAGTTGGGAAAAGAGCATGTCGTCCAGACTCCAAATATTTCTCTACCGCAGTGCTATGACCTAAAAGAGTCTTCACTGCTGTGCCAATTGTTTCATATTGGCTCCCAATGTGCGCATTTCTCCTAGGAATATCCTTTCCCAGTGCCTCCCTTACTGAGTGCAATTGCTGTCATACTATCTATATGGGAGGTGAATGCTCATCAGAGTAGGCAATGAATTGCACACAAACAAAATGTCCTTGGCACTTTCATGTATACAAAGAGATGAAGCTCCTGCTTCAATGAGTGGGCTTGAATTTTAGTTTTGATTGTCTATGCCAGCATAATTATTTTGTGAGTTCTCTGACAATTTCCTGTTGATTTAGCTATATTTCCAGTATTACTATATTGTGAAAAAAAATTCTCAAATGATTTAATGTTGGGGTATTTGTATATAAAGGTAAGCAGCAGAGTTAATATTTTATTGTTTGAGCCCCTGTGATACTGCACGTTATATCATTGATCCTATTCACCAGTAAAATGCAGTTAAAAAATATGAAAAAACCTGAATGAGAATACAGGTATAGGACCTGTTATCCAGAATGCCCTGGACCTATGGTTTTTTTGGCAAACTGATCTTTCCATAATTTCTATCTCATACTCTAAGTCTGCTAGAAAATTATATAACATTAAATAAACCCAATACACTGGTTTTGTTTCCAATAAATGTATTTTACATGTGTTATTATTACATAGAAAAAAGGAATCATTTTTGGATTGTTTGGATAAAGTGGAGTCTATGAGAGACATGCTTTCAGTAATTCTGGATAATGGGTTTCCAAATAACGGATCCCATACCTGTATAATGAAATAATATGTTACAGAATGCAAATTATTCTGCAAATGGGCCAATTTAGGAGCAGGGGATATAATTTGTAAGCCATGGGAAAATAAAAGCCCAACAAATGTTTTCTCCTACCACATGTTTATTAACTCTTTTCTGATCACAGTTTCTCTTTCATTTCACCTTATTCTTCTCCCCAGTTACCTTTTTATGATCATTCTCCATACCTCTTTTCACTCCTTCCCTTTAGGCTGCCATCACTTTCTCTCATCATTTCTTCTTTTTGTCCTTATTATTTCCCTGTGCCATCTGCTCTACCAAATATCTTCTTCCTTCCATTCTGCTTTCCCTCTGCTTTGCCCTTCTCTCCCTTCTTTCTGCTTTCCATTTGCTCTTGTCTACTCTTCTAACCTGCTATTTTTGCTTCTGAGAAAAAGTCTATGGCTTCTGCAAATAGTAAGACCCCCCTCCCTTTTTGATACTTTATACAGCAGTGCAATCATTTCTCAGTGATTGTTACCTTTCTTTGGTCTAACTGATCCACATATAATGGCACTTCTAAAAGGAACAGATTAGGACTTGCAATTTCAATCCCACTGGTGGATTCTCTAAATAATGTTGATCAATACAGCTTATACATGCAGAGACAAACACAAGCAATAGAAGTACTACATAAGATGGTCCAGTGTCTAAAACAAATGAATGGTGGCAATGGACATTTTACAGTTCAGATAATGTATAAAGTATTTCTAAAGCCAATAACTGATCAAATGTGTACGTTGTGTTTTTGGGAAAAATTCAAATGCTCTTAAACATTGTTTTTCTTTCTTTTACTCATATTTGACTTTCTGTTTCAGCTTCAAAAGCTTAATTCATTTTTATAAATTCCCCACATGGCAATCTCTATCTGTAATTATATATTTATATGTTTTTTGAAAGAGGGTGAAGTGGGATATTGGAGAAATGCTTGCTTGCTGTTGTGATTGTAAAGGGAAATATAGCTGGATGATTGTTTCATTAATATTTTACATTTGCTTTGCAACTTGTACAATCTGTGAACTCTAACTTACATGCCACCACCATAGATTCTATAACCTACATTATATAAAGGATTCATCTTTAGTTTATTTTGTGCTTGTTTTGAAACTGCAGCAAGGCCAGCAATACATGTGAGGTTTACTTTTTAATCTCGTAAGACCCAGGTTGAATCTTTGCTTCTATTGCAGTAAGTATTGAGTAAGTTCAAGCTAGAGGTGCCAAGCTCCTGTCCTCCACTCCTGACTCCTGACTTACTTTCTTCATAGTTCTTTTCATTTGATTCACGTGTTTTATTTGGAGGAAGGTGAAAAATAAATACTGATATCATCCCAAAATACCATTGGATTTTGAACAACTTCTTGTCCAGGCTAAATGATTGATTTAATGCAGCTAACAGACCAGTCATCCACATTACAAACAAAGGGAGGAAGGCGATATTTATAACAGCGATTCCCTACAGACTGCCCAGTGCAGCACGCAGACACTAATACAAAAATCCTTCAGCGTGTATCTCTCTTCCTGTAGCTCACTGAATCTCAACCACTAACAGGGCTAGAAGATACTACCTGGAAACAAACTATAATAGCAGCTGCTCCGTGGAAACTATAAAGAACTGGCTGAAACCCGATTTAACACACTGAAAAAAATCATCTATGCATTTTTATGCAAACAAATGACATATAGGTTTTGTTTTATGCATTAAATATAATTGGGAAGTAAATTTCACTAATAGGTTTGTTTTCCTTACTTTGGTGTTATCATAGAGGACTACCGAGTTGCAATTGTACAAATATAAAATAAAAAAGAAGATAAATATTTATATATGAAAACACAAAAAAGACATAGATAACACATAGGGGCAGACTCACTAAGGGGCGAAGTGGCTAATGATAGCGACTTTTAGCCAGCGTTGCTACCCACAGGCACATCGCCAATTCACTAAAAGGAGCCAATTTGCTAGCAAGCGGGACCGTCGCTAGCGATCATTCACATTCTATCGCCAGGCAGACTTTTCGTTCTGTCAAACAAACGTTTCTCCACAAATTCACTAAAATGCAGATTTTACCGAATGTTACCTCTTTCACCAGAGTTGCCTTCGCCACCTCAGACTAGGTGACGTGCAATAAAGTAGCTTGATCTTCCCCAGTCTTCTGTCACTTACATCATATCCTTTGATCCGTAAATGCTTCAATGTACAAAAAAACGCTGGTTATATCTTTTTTTCACCGTGATTGCTTGTAAAACTCCTAACAAACTTTTTTTGGTTATCCAGTTTTCCCCATACATTTTCAAACATATGGAACATTAATTTTACAGTGGGCATATGTGAAGGGCATTATAATAACTCCTTTGTCTTTATTATGGCTCCCTGGACATTTGTGCTAAAAAGTGGAATTTGTAAGTATTTGCACCAACATTTAAAGAAGGTCCACACAACTTAAAATTTCCAGCTGTATGTAAATTGAACTAAGCACAAGATCACTTGTGAACTTTCCTAAGCACAAATGAACGCTAGCGCATCTTTGCTATGAAATGCTCGCACAGCTGAAGTAACAGTAGCGAAAAGTCACCAGTGTTCAACACCCGGAACTAAACTTCACATTTCAATGAATTATCGCATTCGTAGCATATTTGCGCCTGGCAAAGTGGTGCGATGGGTGCAAAACTGATGCTGGCAAAAATTTGCCTGTTAATGAATCCGCCCCATAGAATCTATTTTAATGGAGGAAAAGATGGCTACATATACTTATAGCTACAGGTATGTCTGTTTGGGAGCTGAATCCTGCCAACTGTTCATGTGGGGAAGGGAATGCATCTGTCCTGGGGGTTTCTTAATTAATTTATCAATGACTTGTGAAATAGTGATGCATGGGTTGAAGATCCTAACTAAACCTGAGCTCAATCTGAGCCCCACATCTCTGATGTAATCAGAGGGGGCAAGGTGAGTTTGATAATATATGTAAGTGCAACCCAGTCACTAGTGGGGCTGGTACAGCTTGAAGAGCTTGTGGAGGGAGTATCTTGGCTGCTGGTACAAATGGTCCAACACTGTTCTCCTAAACTGCCTTTTTCTCACTGGTGTGGCCTTCTGAATTCTTGTATTCTTTGTCTGTTCCTTTCAAAAGTCAAAACCACCATCTTTACAGTTTACTGCCACAATCTCTATTAATGCTACATAGGTCTAAAACTTTCATCACACATCTCTTACCACATGGTATTTATACTTGTGTTTTACTGAGTTCTTTTTACTTTGTGTGTATTTTTCTATATTGTAAAATACAGCAATATATATATAGCATTATATGAATAAAGTTATACATAAACGCATACATGTCCCATGCCAAGCAGCTTCCACAATCTTCAAAACCATAAGGGTTGCCAGACCCAATGATCATTGAGTTATCTGGGGATTGGCAGATTACTCCAGATTCCCTGGATTACTTGGAGATTTGCTTCTTCAACAGATGGTTAGAGGAAACATGTAATGCATTATTAGTTGCGTGAAGTAGCGTGAATGTAATTCTCATACCTTGACAATAAAATGATGTTATCAAATCAAAGTGTGCACATAGAAATATCTTGCAAATCTAACATTTCCAGCATGCACAAGGCCATAGTTCCTCAATAGATGGGGAGCTGACCTCAAATTCTAAGACTGGTTGAAAGCTTTATTTCTTGATAACATTTTCTATAAAAAAAAAAAACACTAGTTTGGTAGAAAAGCCCTAATTTGTTTACATAAAGATTACAAATAAGATATAAATTGCAAGAGCTCACGTCATCCGTTCCCAGCAGATCCAGTCTTGTTTCCTGGTCGCTGGATGTGTTTAATGATGGATAGATTTGGACCTTCAATCTGCGACTCCTCCTCGTCGTCCCCCCCTCCCCCGCTTTTAGACACATGGTGCTCCAGCTGCATCATCTCTAAATATTCTAAGATGTGGTTAAAAAGTGAAACGTCACACATTTTTCTCTCCCTTCTCCTTTGTGACTTGTTCCTGAATTTTAGAAAACCCACCTAATTTTATGTCGCTGTATATTTTGTTAGAGGTTGTGAGAGATTCTGTGGTAACCTCGTGCTTGCCAAAACTCTTCCTTAATTATGTACTGTCCGATCTACAGTAGAATGTTCTGTGAAACCATAAGCTCTGCCTTGTATCATGTTCTTTTAGTGCAGAAGAAACTGCAGCAATGACAAAGGCATTTATGTGAGTCTGTTTCCTTTTTTCACAAAACAATACTCTATAACCAGTTTGGATTAATTAAGGAGAGCCAAGCAGATTGTACACAGGCAATTGGTGTTTCCTGGAAGTTGGAGGTAACAGGTGACTTTATTGCTAAATTTAAATGCCATATGAAAGTAGCCAAAATGTTTGGCAGGGTCCCCTATGACACCCTTAAAGGCCCATGCATTAAAACACTTGCAAGTAGTTTTACATGTAGCAGCTTGTGCCTTGTAAACCCTGGTGTTCCTTGTCTTATATATCTGAATGGAGCACAAACCAAGGGCATGTCAAGAAAAAGTTTCATGTTAGTATACAAAGCCAAGGCTGAATGAGTTAATCATATTTTTTTGCACTTTGCACCCACACTCATAGGGGCAAATTCACTAAAGAGTGAAAATGCGCTAGCGTTGCCTTCGTTTTCGCCAGTGCTACGCAACTTCACTAAGATGCAAATTCGCGCTCAGGGCAGCGAATGGTAGCGAAGTAGCACTACTGTTACTTCGCCAGGCAAATCGCATTTATACTAGTGATGCCTAATTTGCATACGGCGCAAACTTAAGCGTATAATAGGTGTATGTTACAGCTACTACATTCCACTACACAAGCCCAGGAAACCTTTAATAAATAAAAGTTGTCCTATTGCCCTAAACATGTGCCCCCTGTATAGTTGTGTTGCCGTATGTCTGACCTGGCGACGTAACGTCTAGCGTAAGAGGTAACGTTCACAAAAATGTTCATCTTAGTGAATTAGCGTAGTTATGTCCCTTTGTCAGTGTGCAACTTCGCCTGGTGCAAGGGTGCGAAGTTGCGCAAGTCGATCTTGCGCTTTAGTGAATTTGCACCATACTACAGTCTTATAAACTGATGTCTTAAAGTTTCTTGTGTTTGTTTGACTTGTTCCTTATATTTCTCTTTGACTTCTTTGGAGCAGCCCTAAAAAAATATTTGGTCCTGAACACTTGCAAACTTAATTTCAGCTTATGTTATTGTTTTTTTTTTTCTTGCTTTTCACTCAAAAATGCTAAAAAAAAGACCTTGCCTCCCTCCGTAAGTCACAAGCTACATCACATTACCCAAATATGTGTTTGTGCGTATGTTCTCTCAAGTATCAACATTCTCTCATGAGGTTTCTCACTAGCTATGCAATTAATGCTTCAACTAATGTCAGTGGCTGTACCATGAAAAGGCAAGTTCACTACCTGTTGGAAGTCAAGTTGTACTGCATTTCCAGTGATTAAAACACGTTTGTTTATGTGGGTAACTACTGTATAACTTGGTGCTGATGACTTTCTTGACCAAACCTTGGAATTTAGTTGTACGTGGCCAGAACACATCACCACTTACTATATCTATCTGTAGCTTATACAGGTGCCCTGGATTCTATTTAGTTACAATGTATTAAAATCTTCTGTCAACCTTCAAAGTCTTTACCTGTGCTGGCCGTCCCTGTTACTGAAATACTTCTCACAAGCATCAGCACCCTCTATATACCATCCATTCCAGCTATACTGTAATCACCCTTATACTTGGACACATGTAAACAGTAAAAATCAAGAATTAAGAGTACAGGTATGGGACCTGTTATCCAGAATGCTTGTGACCTGGGTTTGTTTTCAAAAAACAGATACAGTATCAGATAACTGATTTTCATACATTAACTCTACTAAAAATCATGTAAACAATAATTTAACCCAATAGAATGGTTTTGCTTCCAATAGGGGTTCATTATATCCTGGATCAAGTACAAGGCACTGTTTATTATTACAGAGAAAAAAGAAATCATTTTTAATAATTTGGATTACTTGGATAAAATGGAGTCTATGGGAGATACCTACTGTATATAACAAACTATAAAAATATAGTGTAATTCTCCTTTACAAATTAAAGTAGATCATTCTTCTTCTAAATAAACCCATTTGCTGGTGAATTGGTAACACACATCATAAGTCGGCAGGATGTGTCCCAACAATGAACAAATACAGATGCAATGTTCATGCCACCAAAAATGATGTGGGCAGTAACTTATTAAACCTCATGTTTATTAAAGTAGCTTTCAGTGAATGCCAATGTAGCCAATAGGTCTATACATGAATTTTCCACCTCATTCCATGGTTGACCAATGAAGAAAAGGCTGAAAAATAGGAATTAGTTGCTTTCCATTTGACACGTATAGATGAATGTGTAGCAGCTTAATTTTGCTCATTTTGCCTTTTTTTCCTTTGGGGGTTATTTATTAAAAATCGAGTTGTATTTTTCCTGAAAAATTTGAGTTTGAGCAGCTGTATGTTTGGTACAAATCAAAGGAAAAAAAGGCAAAATGAGCAAATTGTCCAGTAAATGTTCTCATTAGGAGCTTCTTATGGACACATTCATTTTGACAGTGTTGTGCACCACTGGTATGATCCCATAGCACTCATTCCTAGTTACTAGTCATTCCTGGTTATAAAGAGAGATGCAGACAGCTTGTTCAGCTGACTGACAATGGAACTCCATTGAAATCTGCTGTGCCTGTCATGCTTTACTTCATGCAGAAAGCATGTCCTAGATCAGGGATCCATCCCCAACCTTTTGAACCCGTGAGCAACATTCAGAAGTAAAAGGAGTTGGGGAGCACAACAAGCATGAAAAATGTTCTTGGGGTGCCAAAAAAAGTGCTGTGATTGGCCATTTGGTAGCCCCTATGTGGATTGTCAACCTACACTGAGGTTCTGTTTGGAAGTGCACCTGGTTTTTATACAACCAAATAGTTAACAAATAAAATAGACAATAAAGGGGTGATACTATGAGAAGTGGATTTTTGTTTTTTTTTAAGTATCATTAAATAACATTAAACTATTTTTTCTAGTGCAAAAGATGAAATGAATGCATGAAAATGTGTTATTATTGTCTATAATGTAGAAACTGTAACTTTTTGATTTGAAAAGGGGAACTGGGAAATCCAGAGGGATTAATACTTTCTTGACAGTCACAAAAGGATTTCATAAACTGGCATGTTTATCAAGTCAGTTTGTCATATGTAATTGGCCTGCTTTGAGCAGTTGTACTCCATTCTATACAAAAGGGTGCTAGAGCGCAGCAGTTGAATCATTAAGCCCTGAAAGTTAATATTAATTAATTAATTAAATGTCAGTTAGTGGGTGGCTTACCAATGTCCAAAAAGTTTATAGCTAACATATTTTTTTCTTTTAGATATAATGTTTATTTATTAATGTTATTATTAATTTGTGCTAGTATTATACTATAGTTGTATTTCTTACAAACAGTAGAAATAAGGGGAGCGATTTTATGCTGAAAAAAGAGGAAAAGGGGACTTCACAGTTGCAACAAACTTCTTCTATTTATCAGTCATATATTTTCAAGAGTTTGTAGCACTGTATTTATCATTCTGTTCTTGGTTCCATATGGCACTAAATTATGGCACTAGATTATGGCACTAGATTATGGCACTAGATTATGGCACTAGATTATGGCAGTGAAAGGGATAAACATCCTCCTGTAGATATAGGGCAGACAAGTATATTCAAATCACTCTGATGCCCTCCTACTTGTTTTTTCACACTTAACTGTTTAGTCTTCCTAAACTAGAACAGTTTAAAATGCCAAATTGCATTTAAATAGGACTTAAAATACTTAAGGGGAAATGTAATAAAAGATGCAAAGAACAAAACAATTAGCACAAATAATAATACAAAGTCTCATTTTGCAATGTAATACTCTTCCTTAAAGGAGAATTCAACCTGTGGGGAAAAAAAACCCATACCCCTCACCCCAGGTAGAGCCCCCTTCCTCCTCCCCCCCAGGCTAACAACTCCCCACCCCCGGGGAGATGCCCCATACTTCATACTTACCCCTTACCGCAGATTCTTCCAGCGGAGTTGCATGCAGTCATCTTCCACAATCTCTGCAGTTGGAGCAGTTTGCAAGTTTGCGCAACAGCGTATGCGTGAAATTACATAGTAATTGGTGATCTCCCAACTTAACGAGATCACAGAAGATGGCTGCATGCAACTCTGCTGGAATAATCTGCAGTGAGGGGTAAGTATGGAGCATGGGGCATCTCCATGGTGGGGGGGGAGTAGTTAGCCTGTGGGTAGCAGCGAGAGGTGGTCTACCTGGGGTGGGGGGTACAGGTTTTTTTCCCCTACAGGTTAAATTCTCCTTTAAGCTGCTATTACATTGTGACTTTTAATTGTGCATTGTGCATTTTAATTGCGCTTTGCCCGGTTTTAAGAAGCGCTTGAAGGTTTCTTATATTTTGGAGCAAATATAACAACTTTTTCAGTAAGAAGTTTTATTACATTCACTTCACATTGGCACAAACTATAAAAGCCACAAACTTTCCTCCACTGTCGGAAGTGATTGTTGAACAGTTTCCAGGTGTGCAAAATCTATATTTAATTCCCGCAAAGGCATAACTTTTCACATTATGAATAGTTTTTCTGTTACTGACTATTATTACATATCCACAATTAAAGCTTAAAATACAAATATGAAAAAGTCTACTACAAGGCTTTACCAAAGGTTACTTGTCCTCTGACATAAGGAAGGTGTTGAAACAAGGAGTGTTGCAAGCAGAAACTGGTGCAGCAAAAACTTGACTGGTGGGGCTAGACACATGATAATTACAAGCACTTTGTTACACTGTAGAAATCATTAACTGACTTGTTGTCCCTGACATTGCTTGCATAAGTAACACAACTTGGTACTGTAAGTTGAGAAGAAATAGAAAATATGTTAAAACTATAAGAAAAATATATGTGAATTCTTAAGTCTATTTACTGAAGTAGATCAAGCATTTAAAACTGATCACCAACCATGGTTCCATCTTCAACTGGAGTTATTATGTGAACTATACAGCCATACTTACTTTCAACACTCTGAGCAGTAGTTATCAGTAGAAAAAGTGAAACCATTTAAAGGAGTGGTTCACCTTTAAGGTAACTTTTAGTATGTTATAGAATGGTGAATTTTAAGAAACTTTTGAACTGGTTTTCATTGTTTATTTTTTATAGTTTTACTTGTATTTTTCTTCTGACTCTTTGCAGCTTTCAAATTGGCGTCGCTGACCCCTTCTAAAAAGCAAATGCTCTGTAAGGCTACAAATGTATTATTATTGCATATTTTTATTACTCGTCTTTCTAGTCAGGCCTCTCCTAGTCATATTCCAGTCTCTTATTCAAATCAGGGCATGGTTGATAGGGTAATTTGGACCCTAGCTACCAGATTGCTTAAAATGCAAATTGAAGAGCTGCTGAATAAAAAAATAACTCAAAAACCTTAAATAATAAAAAGAAATAAAATCAATTGCAAATTGTCTCAGAATATCAGTCTCTACACCATACTAAAAGTTATGAACAACCCCTTTAAGTTCAGTTTCATCACGTTACTGTTATTTATCCGCCTGCGGTGTATTCACCGTCCAATTCCAGTGATTCACAAACACTGGCAAAATTTTGCCTGCTGAAATTTCGCCGGCATCTCATTTTGGACGCCCGCGTCCAGAAACAGATGCCTACGTCCAAAACGAGACACGGCGGCATTTCGAGAGTTTTTCGGCACTTCCTAAATTTCTAGAGAAAAATTTGGCGAAGCTAAATGCAGCCGATTCGCCCATCACTAGTTACTGTCAACAGATGCGACCTTCAGTAACTGACAAGTAGTAATGATCAAACACCTAAGAGCTCATTTATTATTACTTGTAGGTTGGGGTCTGTTCTATCTCTACTGCATTTAAATAAATAAAAATAAATATTTTACTTTTTATTTCAATGACCCCTTGTTTGTTACTACTAATTCATTGTTTTGCTGCACAGTGCTTAGCCCTCAAGGAGCTCTATACAAATAAAAATATACAATACATAAATAAAAAGGCTGCCACCTAGAACCTTAAAAACTTTTTATATATCATATATCATAACTTTTATATATTTTTAAAAGCAACAGTGAAAATAAATGATGGAAAAACAAAATGCATATCACCAGCACAAACATCAGCATACAAGTGGAAATCCTGTCACACTAGGACAAGCATTATGTGTCTCATTAACTTGAAAGGGTCATGCCAGGTATGGGTTGGTTTTGACATCGTCAATAGTGATAGGCGTTTCGCTTCGGCTATTTTTTTGCGAATTTCAAGAGAAATTTGCAAAACAGTGAAAAATTTGGGAAACATTGCCGGTGTCGAAAAACTGGACGCCCACATCCAAAACGAGACGCCAGCCAATTTTTACCAGGTGAAATTTTACTAGCGTTTCGTGAATTTATTGGCCTGTGGTGAATCACGGGATTTCGAAGCAAACTCGCCCCAGGCGAATTAATTCGCCCATCACTAATAGTCGATTAAGAAAATATGAACTTTGCACAGTGAATATTAATTTTATTATGCCAGTTTTTAAAGTATGTCTTTTAGAAAGGCACACACAAGGATACCAGCAACTGAATACAACTGGCATTTGATCACGACAATCCAACACTCTCCTGAGCACTGCAGTCAGATCATAGGAAAATGCTACAGGGAATCTAAATACAGTATAGATAGTGGGCATATTTGTATGTGTAGAATAAAAAGGCTATGACTGAGCTGTTTCCTTGGTAACATAATGAATGAAACATTCTGTGCCCTTGTGGTTTAGAAACTACCACATTTTCTTCTCTGTTCCCTCTAATTAATAATAGCCATACGTTGCTTAAAGGTGATAAAAGGCAAATTGTGTGCACACTGGTCATTACATTTCAACAAGACAAATAGTACTGGAGTATGACAGTATCATAGGAATGATCATGTCTGTGAGCTTTAATAAGCTGTAATTAAAATCTAATTATATCACAAATGATATCACAGCCTGTAAATGATTAGTCTTTGTGCCAGTAACGTACAAGCATTCCAAAGGTGACATAGATTATATAATAATCTTTAAACAATAAAACAGATGCCTATAAAATATAAATTATATAATCTTCAAGTGAATCAATATTATATAATATATTTTGTTGCACACTGGAATGTTCGTTTGCTGATCTATTTTTTTTTTTTTTTAAGTTCCCAGCTTCTTTTTTCCATCTCTACTGCTTACTTTGCCGAATATGCAGTATCACCCATATACTCCAACAGCCAAAAATATTTTAGCCTAGTTATTTGCGCAGGGTCTTTGTGGTCATGGTCAGACTGGGCTGACGGGACACCAGGAAAAACCCCGGTGGGCACCCCACTCGAGGCACCCTCGCTCGACGGCATGGTAGAGGGGGAGCATTGCGGATGTGGTTGGCGCTGAGGCATTGCAGCAGTGGGGGCCAGCGACGGGGGGGTCCTGGACAGCAGCCCCCCAGTCTGACCCTGAATGCAGTCCATGCTGATGGCTCTCCCCAGTGACAGGGCACTTATCTGTAGCTGAAGATTGCATTGCAACGAAGTGGGACTTACCCATAACTCTGTAACTAAGTGTCACAGTCACACAGGGTCGGACTGGGTTCTCATGGGCCCCACCGGCCCAGACCCACTCTCCCCAGCCTCTGCTTTGGCACTCATTTGCGACCTCCATGTGCAGAAAGCACACTGGCAGTGGGGGGTGGGAGTAAGCAGGACAGAGGGGGCTTTGAGGCTTGAGCAGGGGCCCCTAGGGGTGGTGAGGGGCCCTGATGCAGTGGCCCCGGTTGGCCCAACACCCCCAGTCCGACACTGTGTGTGGTTAAGTGCCCCTTGCATGGACAGGAGGTTAGAACCTCCACTAGTTATATATTTCATGATTCCAGCTAGGTCTACAAAAGCATAGTGTTAGGTAGGACTTGTCTACTGGGCTTTATGCTTGTATGCTGCTGGGAACATGTCATAGAAATCCTGTGTACACAACATCATTAATATCACTCACAATAAATTCATGTCTTTGCCCTTAGTAGTCTGATATATATCAATTGTACACTATGGCTTGGTTGTGTTTCTTTCTGAGAAGTTATTTTGGGTAGATGCTGATGCTCAACTGTTCTGAAGCAAAAGACCTCACTATGGGGTAGATTTACTAAAGGGTGCTTAATTTGCTTCCTGGGTGTCGAACCCTGGTGACTTTTTCACTAGCGATACTTCTTCAGTGCAAGCATTTCATAGTAAAGATTCGCTAGTGTTTGTTTGTGACTAGTGAAAATTCACTAGAAATCTTACACTTAGTTCAATTTAATAGGGAAGGTGCATACAAGATGTATACACGTCTTTTTTTAAAGATGTTCATGTAAATGCTTGAAGTGGCCACTTTTTATTACAAATGTTTAAAGGAGCTTAATAAAGACATAAAATCTACCCCTAATACCCTAGACATTAGCCCACCTTAAAATATATGTGGCAGGCCCATCAAATGTGTTAAAAATAATGTTCACACAAAAATCTTAAATAGTTGGACTTTTGAAGGCAATCCCGCTTTAAAAATATAAAAATCACCTGTGTTTTTGTTTCACTTTTTATAACTTTCCTGGATACAGGATATGATGTCACTGACATCAGATTGAGGGAGATTTAGCTTTGTTTCAGCAGTTCGCCTGGTCTAAGGTGGCAAAGAAAACTCTGGTGAAAGAGGAAACGTTCAGTAAATTCCACAATTGAGTGAATTTGCAGAGCAATGACCATTCGCCAGACTGAAAAGTCGACTGGTGATAGAGTGCGAACGAACACTAGCAACAGTCTCTTTCATAAGAATAATTGTTGTCTGCACCTGTTATTGAATTGGTGATTCACTAACAGGTGGATTGGATTTTCTATGAATCTTGGCTATTATCTTTCAGCAAAAATTATTGTCACAACCCAAACATGCATGAAAGGATATACAGTATATGGAAAACAAAACATGTCTGGAAGCTTCATTTACCAAACATGCTCATAGGACAGCCTGGAGACTAACACTAGATAAAGAACTGCCCTTTCCCAAATGGAACTCAATATGGAAGGCCTCAGCATGTGTCCCCCACAAGGAAACAAATTATAAAGAACTATTGCAATGGTACATGATGCCTATTAAACTACATGCAATGTACCCAAGTACCTCATCCATGTCTTGGAGACTGTACACTCTACCATATTTTCTGGACTTCTCCTCCCATGGAGAATTACTGGAAAGCAGTAATGTCTCTACTAGAAACTTTGTAGGTCCTTACAACTGAAGCTATAAAAAATTCCTCCTAGGACCAAACTCCCTAAACTCAAAAACTATGTGCAGAAACTGGTTTATCTGATACTAAATGCAGCTAAGCTTTTAATAGCCCTTAAATGGAAAAAAGCGCAACCCCCCACCGTAACCAAACTGAAGGCTGCAATCCAAACATTCGACGGATGGAATACCTGGCAGCTTGTAAAGCTCACAACTACCCAATTTTGATTAAGTATAGGCACAATGGTACTAATCTATAGAAATAAATCAAATCTACCATGACCCGGATGAATGAGAATCTTCACAAACACAATGGTACTTGTGCCCTACTGTGTAACTTGACCTCAAAGACCTTTGACTTAATATGGACACCTTCTCTATCTCAATGCGGCCAGCTGCTGAAACAAATCTATTCTCCCCAAAGGGGTCATTATAACTGTATATTTATCTAATTATTTTACACCTCCAGGTTACCAGTAGTGACACTACAGTTACTAAATGCAATTATTGGCTTAGATAGCCACTATACAGACAAAAACCCCAGGGCTCAAGTTAACAAATTCTGATTATTTCTTTTTGTTTGGGTTTAATCCTGTTCTTTTATTCTTTTTCCACTATTTTGCCTTTTCTCTCTAGTTAGGGCAAGGCCAGACGTGACGTTTTTACGTCACATTTTTAAAAACGCTCCATCGGGTGTCAATACACCACTAAAACCACACGTTTCCCAGCATGCACTTCTCATTGTTCTCGTTCCTCATAATTCAGCTGGCTAGAAATAGAAAAGC
The DNA here is from genome assembly GCA_024363595.1 of Xenopus borealis. Taxonomy (NCBI): domain Eukaryota; kingdom Metazoa; phylum Chordata; class Amphibia; order Anura; family Pipidae; genus Xenopus; species Xenopus borealis. Next base: position 33,204,415 of record CM044435.1, on the reverse strand, counting down.
TATTTACATGCAAAATGGAGTAGGGATGATTGTCAATACAACGTAATTACGTCACTGGCCTAATATGCAGTACAAATGTATATGCTTTATATATCTTGCGAGAATTTGGACCCATATTTAAAATACTCTGCGTTTATACGTAATGTGTGGTTTCAAATGTGCAGATCCCATAGAGTCTATTGACTTGATAGTTTCTTGACGTATTGGCATTTTTGTTGAAAAACTCCAATACTGGTGTCCCATGGCGGATTTCAGCTTGCAAGCGCCCTGTGACAATTGGCATAGTGTGTTTTCCATTCGTTTCAGCGGTAGTACGTATTTACGCCTGTGTAAAAATGCAACATAAAAACGCCACATCTGGCCTTACCCTTAGTGTGGTTTACGAACCTTGACATTCTCTCCACTCTGTAGCGTGGTCACAAATGCACAACTATTGCACATTCCGACACTGAAATGTCTTTTTTTTTTTTTTAGTTACACAAAACCGTGTATTTTTTCTCTTGTGAACCACTAGTGTGTATTCAAAAATAGAGAGTTTAAAAAAATGATGATGTCACAAGGTAGGGATGTTCCATTGGCATGTGTGAAGAGGCAAGCAATATAACATCTCACTTTCCATACTGGAAGGAGTATGTTCTGTGTTAGCAATAAACTGTACCTGTTTTAAAGAAATGAGTAAAGCAATACTTTTAAGCAATGTATAAAAACAGCATATCTACAAATCTCAACTGAGCTTGGTTCCTCTATTCCACTAGTAACACAGGGAAGTGGAATAATGTAATCAGTACAAATTGTTGATTTTGCGATTGATGCTGGAAAACAAAGTTACAGTAAAGCTGTAGCAACAAATGGTGACAAAGTTCTGTGAGTTTTGTGGAAAGTGATGGTGCTTTCAGTATAATGTATAACGAAAGAGTTCTCATATCATTTCACACTTCCCTCTGTCATCTGCAAAGTTCTTGGGAATCTATTGTCCAGTGTTTTTTTAAAGACAACAATCAGCATTAATGTGTTTTTCTTCATCTTTTTTTTTTTTAACTGAAGAATGACTTCCTGCCAAAGCACAGAATAAATGTTGGCTCACATCTTGTTTGTAATTTAGGCTTCTCTTCCAAGATACTGATTAAACGTCAATTTTTGATTAGCCATCCCACCAGATTTTAAGTCATGTTTCATTTCCTGTTGTTGTTCCTCTGCCGAATCCACAGATATATATTTCATGCAATTTATTTCATATATAAGTTCCTCTTTTCTTGACAAGTTTGCCTTTTTCGCATATAGAATGTGACACGTATAGTCTGATGTTAAGGGGGTTGATTGCCAATAAGTTAACTTTTAGTAGGATGCACAGACTGATATTTTGAGGCAACTTGCAATTGTTTTTCATTTAATGTTATTATTGGTTTCTGAGACATTTAGCTTATAGTCAGCTGCTCCCCAATTTGCCAACAATCTAGTAACTAGGGTCCAAAATACCCTAGCTACCATACTGGAATATGAATAGTAGAGGGCTTGAATAGAAAGATGAGTCATAAAAAGTAGTAATAACAATATATATGCAGCTTTACAGAGCACATGTTTTTAAAAGCTAGAAAGAGTCAGAAGA
>CM044435.1:33175456-33190842 GCA_024363595.1 Xenopus borealis | reverse complement strand
CATGTTATGATCACTATTCCCTAAATGCTCACCCACACAAATGCTAGAGATGAGTTTAGTTTTATTAGTTATTACAAGATCCAAATATATAGTTACTTAATAGCAATGTCTTTAGGTCCTGAGGCAGAAAAGCATCCCTATACCATACCGATTTGTGAATTTCTGGAAGAAATGTGTTACAGCTTTGGTAGGGTGGCCAGCCCTGGGATAATTCACCACTATTCCAAGTCTTCTCCATTTGGAGATAATGGCTCTCATTGTGGTTTGACAGAGGCTTAGAAATGGCCCTTTCCCGATTAACATATTTCAACAACTTTCTTTCGCATCCCTTCTGGAATTTCCTTTGATTGTTGTAGAAATGTTGTTGTGACTACTTGGTAAGGTTTAATATATATATAATGAGGTTTTTAAGTCAAGCCTGGTTGTTTTCAAATAGCTGAATCGAATTATCAATTAAATTTTGTCAGTTTGTTGACTTTGTAATTCACATTTTTACAGGGGTGATAACGGTGTTGGCTAATGCAATAATAATTTTAAAAGTGCAGTATGTGCTCAATCAGGCTCCCTCTGTCAGAAACCACTGAGTCTGACAATTTTGAAGTAATAAGGGAAACCACTGTATAAGGAAAATCCTGTCCATTATAACACTAATCAGAGTACAAATGGGGTGAAAACTAATATGGAGAAAAACAGCATCAGCTGTAGTGGGAGTTAATGGTGTTACAAAAAACAAGGATAAAGTTCAAATTTTATTGCCATGTCAAAACAAACAAGTTTTTCTTTTATATATGCCAGTATCACTTTAAGTCATAAAATTAGGCATTATGGGCAAAGAATGTAGAGAAAGCCATTTCTATGACTGCTCTCTTATCCTCCAAATAATGGAATCTTTGACTTCATATTTAAATACCATTTCTACGGTTTTACACAATTAGGCAGGTTTCCAATACAAGAGAGAAGTTATTTGGGCCTGACATTGGTTTTCAAGAAGTCTGAGAAAACTGCGTCAGCTATTTGCTTGGTGGGTGTGTGGTGGGCAGAAATCTATGTCTGAAAGCAACTGCAACACTTCTAATTGTGTATATATGGCAAGCATGTTAAAATACCCACATGAACCTCATTAGTCTTGTTATGCCTACAGGATCACTGGTTGTGATAAAGAAGTCTAAAATAACCATAATATTCTTTGACCCTGTGATTTGCTCCAATAGCTGACATATTTTCTTATAATATATGCCAGACCTTTATAAAAATAATTATATATACTGTAGCTTTCAACAGAGCTAGTGAAAGGCATAGATAATACACATAGAAAGGTCATAATAATACCAATGCTGGTTCCACATGATGACATTTTTCCGGTTCAGATTTTTCAGCTGGGATTTCCAACCCAACCTTTATAGTCATCTGTACATCTATCAAATAAACTTTGATTTAAAAGGATCAAATCCTGGTGCAAAGTTTATGCATGAATAGTAACCAATAGCAACCATTGAGACCTACCTCCTGAGTGGCAACTACAGCTTACTAGATCTGTACTAATATTTACACCTCTGTTGTCCTATTAATAATATTCACATCCACACATTCTAACCACTGTTTGATAACACATTATTACTGTTCTTTTCTTTTATGCTACACATTATATGAGTTTATTCCAACACATTCTGCATCTTAATGCTGAATAGGAGGGCCCATGGCTTATGGAGTGGAGGTTGATGTTCAGCATGTTGCTTGGTGTGCAATGGCACCCAGCAGGTCCCAGGAGTGCTTGCCTTGGGTGCCCTGCACCTCAAGCCTGGCAATGAATGCAGATGCCCACTAGATACCTGGCAGTGTATAACGTTAGCAGAGTGTCAAAGCAGGATAACATTTTGAGTGGATAAATCTCTCTTTGTCAGATGGGAAGTATATGGTAATGTACACAGAGAGGCACAAGGCAAACCACTATGTGGGTTGTGACTGGCGCACAAAACAATTTTGAATTTACAACTTCAACACACATAGTACAGTACAGCCATATGCCAGAATAAGCCCAGTAAGTTACTCACTTACGATAATGACGTTTACTTTGGAAGAAAATGTAATGTTTTCAGTGACTTGATCACCAGATTAGAGTATCAACTCCAATGATAAGAGAGCAATGGATCATTTCCTAATAAATGCACACTGCACTGCAGATACAACAAATGAGAGCCACACTAAGGGGACACTGCCATTACAGCAATTCATTATTTTTAAATTAATTAAATGGGATAACTGTGTATATTTATGAATTTTGCTGGAAGATTAATTTCTGATGAATTAATAATGTTAATGAATTACCTAATTTTTTTTCCAGCATGGAGAAAATGAGCAATAAAAGTTAATTGTTTTGTTGAAGCTTAAATTACCGAGTGATGTTTTTGTGGTACTTTTAATTTTACTATTTCTAACACGTCTAACCATTTGTCCAATTCATTCTCAATAATATAACCATAAATCCCAAGGCACTTGAGCCATTCTGTCCAGCACATTAATATCGTACATAGCTTAAACATACATATTTACTTTCATTGCCATTCTAACCATTATGACCCATGTTTCACACAGATGTATACGCATAGCCCTTCTATCCCATGTGTTCTGCCTAGTCTGCCCTCAGAATTTTCACCAATGAATCAATCTCTGGCATTCTGTGTATTACTTGTTACAGTAAACAGTAAACATTTGTAAGTCTTTGCATTTTTCATCCTAGAACACTACAAACTGCCCTCATTCCCAAAAAGAGTATGTTTCTTAACTTTAAACATATTTGTAGGCAGATGGATGAACCGTGGGATATGTTGAAATCGACCACTTTCTAATATACTGTAACTGTACTTCTTAACGGATGTGCCTAAAGCGTGCCAAATTGCAGAAGGTCTTTAATATGGAAAGCTGAATTATTATTCTGACAGTAAAAATACGTTTAAAAAAATACTACAGTTCCCTTTTGCATTTTTTGCACTTCTACTTTGTGTTAGGTAGTTTGGTTTAGTCTGTTTTAAATATCTGCAATTTCAGTTTATGTTTTAAAGCTACAGTAGAATGGTTTCCTGCTTTGCTAAACTTTTTTATTTCAAATAATTATGCTAATTAATCATAACGAATCATAGGCACTCCTGCAGTGATGTAAATAAATGCTTTCAGATTGGGGGTTCCTGTATTCGTAATATAATGAATGCTAGAATTTCAGCAAACCATGAAAGAATTCACTTTTGTAAGTGAAATGAACAGTGCCTCAAATTATGATGGTAATTTCTCATTATACACATGTTGTTTGAGCACTTTTACTTTAGGCATTGAAGTCCTGCAGGGTAATGGAGTTGCCAAATGTCTTCTTCTATGCTGTGTTCCATTCTTGCGTTCCATCTGATTGTGCCCAGAATTGGGCATTCCAATATATATTACTTTCACATTCATTTTTTTTAAACCTATTTGTGAATGTAATTGTTGATCAATGCATCTATCTGTCATTTGCTATTCTTAGCACTGTTGATTCTGACTATTGAATAAATAGAGCAGAAGCCAGATAAAATATTTTTAAGCAACTTTCAAATACATTCATTTAAACATTTCAATGATTTGAAAAGTTATCTGTAAATGTTATTGCTTTTTTTTTGTTATAATAATTGAATACCCGCATTATGGTTCAGATTGATTTCAATCTTTTTTAGACCCCCTAAATAAGGCTTCTGTAAGTTTTATATTTTAAGAGAAATGGATAATGTTTATGATTGCTGTATTTCTGCTTAAAGATGTATAACTCCTCTCTACTCCTGGTTGACCATGGAACCATTTGCATGCCAGTAGGGGGTCATCGGTCAGCAAGGTTTTCCATTCTGGGCAAGTAGCTGTAGGGTCACTTTGGTCTCTTTAAAAATATTCTATAGTATGGTTTGGGTAAACTAATAAATGGTTTAAAGTTTGCTACCTGTCTAGTAACCCATCTACATGTAGCATTTTCTGGTTAGCTGTTGTTCAACCAAATATCTGATTGGTTGCTATAGGTTAATAGATGGTGGCAAACTGAATACTTCTTATTAAATTACAATTTGATTTTTATTGCTGCTTAATTTAGTGTATTTCTGGGTTCTTGGGTTTAGGTACATCAAGGGCTCAATCTGAATGGTGCTCTGCATCCAGTTAAAACATGAATGCAAAGAGCTGATGATTTTCAGCAAGGATAAGCTGGTGAGGTTCACTAGGACAGTGATTTTCAACCTTGTGCCTCCAGCTGTTAAGGAACTACAAGTCCCACAATGCAATGAAGGAGTCTGACAGCCACAGTCAGGCAAATGCATTGTGGGACTTGTAGTTTCTTAACAGCTGGAGGCACAAGGTTGAAAATCACTGCACTAGGAGTCAACGGGAATGGACTTTAACAGCTTTAATTATAAATTTATTTTCCCAGTTCATTAAAACCTTAAGGTTTCTTTTAAATGGATGGAACAATGTGATTCTCACTGAAATGCAAATTTTTTTCTGAGAAAGAAAATGTGAGCAGGAAGGAATATTCTGTTGTTGTTTTTAAAGGTGCATGAGTTTTATTTCAGTTTGAGGTTTTTTTGAGACGTTATTACTCAACCTTGGAAATTAGCAAATAGGCCTCCAAGAAGAACTTCTACAGCGTTTTTCTTCACAGCAGCTTAGATATCACTAGAAGGGCTGTCACCACCATCCCAGTTGGGATCTCAAAACTCCAGAGACTCCGTGACTGAAAGAAGGGGCAAATGCTTTTCCAAAACTTTGCTTAATAAAGTCTTGATTGCCTTGGAATCTATGGAGTCTTGAAATCTCCACTATTAGACCGTGCACTGCAGTTAGCTTACACTTCATAAAAGAGTTAATTTTCTCCCATATTGAAGCATCACACACAAGCTGCATCTGATGCTACTGTAGCAAGTCCCCACAATTACCCTGGGATTCCAGAGTAAATGCCATAAAAGTGAGTAAAAACAAAAAGGCTATTTTCACATGATTAGTGTACTTTACACTTGTTTTTAGTTCTCACGGCTTCAGGAAATATGCCCAACTGTAACCTGCCCTATAACCGATCCAAATGACATTTATACCTACAGTACAGTTTATACTTACAGTACATTCAGCCCTGAAATTTCTTTTTCTTGCAATTAATCAGATTTTTCTCAGAAAGCTGTTTTAAATATTTCAACATCAGGAACAAACACATTCTGGGATAGAGGCAATTAGTGATTAGTAATTTATGTTTTATTCATTGCAAGGCTTCCTTTGATTGCTATACCATCTTATCTTTAGCAGTAAAATGATTTTTACTGAGATGGAGCATAGCAAATCTTGACCTCCTTGGCAACTGACTATCTTTAAGAATATAGATAAACAAACTGTTCCAGCCAAAAGACTAGGAATGAGAAGCAGGAAACAGCTTGCATTGCTCAATAGTCAAGGCCAAATTAGTAGGCTTCTCCTGGGGGTGGACGTTACTATCTGCAACTGAAGATCCCACTTCCCTTTATACTAAAGCGTTTGTTACTTTCATGACCTCAGACCTGCAGCATCCCATACTTCTAATGTCACAGGGAGAGGAGTTTTTTTTCTCTGGCTGTGTATTAGAACAAAGCAAAGCATCATTCTGAAGAACGTGTGGGTGGCAAATTTGTTCACCATGTTATAATTAAGCATTTGAGCAAAGCTTTCCCTTCATGCAAGGATGATTTATCCTACTGACTGCTTGTGGGCTGCTGAACACCTCATAACAGCAGAATATGCAGCTATAACAGTACATAGTTTATGACATTTGTTTGAATACCAAGGCCAGAATTCAGTTTTTGTCTTTAATGATTTTAACTCACAAAATCTTGATATTTGTTCTTCAGTTTTGTGCTTGTTTTTTCCCAGCCCTTTTAGATTCAGGGAGATTTAGTCGTCTGGTGACTAATCGCCTCTTCTTTGGCGGCGACAATTTCCCCGAACTGCCTTTCACCTGTGGCAATGCACTCGCGGAGCTTTGATTTCCAAAGTCGCCCGAAGTTGCCTCACGGTGAAACTTCGGACAACTTTAGAAATTGAAGCGCTGCAAGTGCCATTGCGCTGGCATTTTATCATTATAGCGGGTAGGGGATTGTCACCCAGAAGAAGATTGGTCGCCAGTTGACTAAATCTCCCCAAATCTGTGTGACCTTACCCGTACTGACAAATGCAATAAACTGTAATAGGTGGAGACTAGACAATTACTGTCAACATTTGGCCATGGCAAATAAGGTTTTTTTGTGTTGCCATTTTTATACCAAATTGATGCATCACATCCTGGAAATGTGTCTAAAACGTACATTGTCTGATAGGAACTATTAGTCATTAGCTAGAAACCTCCATTCAGCAGAAAGATTTTCATATCTGAAATAGTCCATTCTTTGATCTGTTAAGGAGCCCATTCCAGATACTTGCCTATTTGACACTTAATTCTGCTTTTCTGCAATTCTGGGATAAGGTTTAGACTAGGCTTCTTGCACCAGTGTGGAATTAAAGCTGTTACTAAATTATATGGCCACAGGGCATTTCCTCTATTAAATCCCTATAACAGCAGAAAGCCCAAAGGCATCCTGGGAAATTCATATATAAGTAACTGTACTCTTCTGCTGTATTTTATTTTGGAATCACAGTAAAATGCAATGTTACCACTTCATTTTAGTAATGTTGGCCATCTAAAGGTTATGGCTTTCAAAATATCACTTCCTTTATAAATGAAGAATAGTGACGACGTAGATGACAAACTGGCTCACAAACAAGTGTCAAAGGTGCAGCCACATTTACATATTGACATCATTTGAACTTCTAATGATAGGTTTCACCAAAAGCTCTAGCCCTTATTTCCCCTGCAGATAATAATATGTTCCAACACTATGTTATTATTGCTTCTGCAATGCATTCACCAGCACAGAGGGAGACAAAGTAATCACAAACTGGTAATGTGTTAACACTAGCAATCCAGACAGTCACAGTGCCCGACAGGAAATATAGATTTAATTTCACACTGAAATTGTAAGCTTATATTAATATGATTATTTCCTTATTTTACAGTGCTAATGGACTGATATGTAAATATACTTCTCCCATAGAAATTGCTGAGTATGGTCTGGTTTACACATACTACAGAGTAAAAACAGTTAAGGTACAGGTATGGGACCTGTTATCCAGAATGCTCAGGACCTGGGGTTTTCAGGATAAGGGATCTTTCTGTAATTTGAATTTTCATACCTTAAATCTGCTATAAAACCTTTTAAACATTAAATAAAACAAATAGGCTGGCTTTGTTTCAAGTAATGATTAATTATATCTTTGTTTGGATAAAGTACAAGGTACTGTTTTATTATTACAGCTACAAAGGAAATCACTTTTTAAAATTTGGATTATTTGGATAAAATGGAGTCTATGGGAGACTGCCTTCCAGTCATTCATGGGGGGAAATTCACTAAGAACTCCGCCTGGTGAATTTTTGCCAGCGTTCGTCCAAGTCACTAAAAAGCAAAGTTGCGTTCATCTAAGCTAAAGGTAGCGAAATTGCGCTAGCGAAAATTCGCCAGGCAAAGTGCAGTTGCGCTTGCGAAGGCTAATTTGCATACGGCGGGAACTTATAAGTTTGAATAGAGTATATGTTACAGGTCAAACATTACACTACACACGCCCAGGGAACCCGAATAAAGCCTAATCTAGTTGTTTTATTGCCCTACACATGTGCCCCTAGTCTAGTATATTTGCCCTATGTTAGAAAATTAAGGGGGGAACAGGGTATTTCGTTCATTCTTTTTCTCACCCTACACTAAGGAAAAAATGCCAGCGTTTTTATGGGACTTAGAAAAAAATTCAACTATTTTGGGACTTAGAAAAAATTTCAACTTTTTTTTACAAAATCTCCTGTCTACTCTATTGCACTTCGCCTGCTCTAACCTGGCAAAGTGAACTCTGGCAAAGGGGCTAACATTTAGAAAAATTACTAACTTTGTGAATTTGCGAATTTTCGCCCCCTTCGCCAGAGTGCAACTTCGCCAGAATTAGGGTGTGAAGTTGCGCTAGACCAGTGGTCCTCAAACTTGGCCCTCCAGCTGTTAAGGAACTACAAGTCCCACAATGCATTTGCCTGACTGTGGCTGTCAGACTCCATCATTGCATTGTGGGACTTGTAGTTCCTTAACAGCTGGAGGGCCAAGTTTGAGGACCACTGCGCTAGACTATCTACATAGCTGGCGAATTTACGCCGGCGTTAGTCACTTTGCGCTTTAGTGAATTCCCCCCATAGATTTCTGGATAACGGGTTTCTGGATAACTGAATTTTTTTGCCCATAGTAAAGTTTGATTTCCCAGCCCATTATGTTTGCATTCCCTGAAACCCTTTGGTAATCTTTGCATCATGTAAAAGTTTGCAAAAGGACAGAACATTGATGTACATGCAAATAACCTCATATGCACACTGTTCAGTTGGTAGTATTTATGGGTACAGCACACTAAGGAAATCACCTCTTCTTCTGGGCGACAATTTCCCTGAACTGCCTTCCGCCTGCTATAATGAGAAAACGCCAGCGCAATGCATTCGAGGAGTTTTGATTTCCAAAGTCGCCCAAATTTCCTTGTGAGGCAACTTCGGGCAACTTCAGAAATCAAAGCGCCGCGAGTGCATTGTTCGGGCATTTTCTCATTATAGCAGGTGGAAGGCAGGGGCAAGGCAGTTTGGGGAGATTGTCGCCCCGAAGAAGAGGCAATTAGTCACTAGGCAACTAAATCTCCCTGAAACTGCCTGTTTATCCCTGCCCTTAAGGTTATATTATCATTCTTTTCATTAAATGTTATTGCCAAAACACCACCCTTGGGCGCGCACTCCACGACTCAGTAGGCAGCGGTGTATTAAAAGCTTTTTATTTCCCAAACAGTGAACTTCCCAACGCGTTTCGTGTGACCCCACACGTACGTGTGGGGTCACACGAAACGCGTTGGGAAGTTCACTGTTTGGGAAATAAAAAGCTTTTAATACACCGCTGCCTACTGAGTCGTGGAGTGCGCGCCCAAGGGTGGTGTTTTGGCCGTGATTGTCCCCCCAAGCTGCGGGTTCGGGGCGGTGCACCCGGACCAGAAAACTGGAGCGGTGAGTAGCCTGTTACCACACGTTGTTGATTGGGGAATAAGTGAATTGAAAGCGACAGGTCCGGGGCATAGGCGCCCGGGCCCACCTGAAACAAGGGTGAGCGCCGTAGGTTAAAGGGGCTTTCTCCTACCTGTGGTTTACTAATTGTGTGAAAGTTATGGGACTTGAACGCACCAATAGTGTGTTGTAGTGTCAATGTAATTAAATGTTATTAACTGCATCTTTTTAATAGGGGATATAATCGGCACTGTACACACATTCCCATCTTATCTCTACACCATTTACACACACACTCTCCTCACACTTTCATCACACAATCTTAATTAGTCTCTCTCTAAAATAACACATTTCCCCATTCTCAGCATTCTGGTACTCCTTCTGTTATATAAGACTCTCCCTTTCCTATTCTTACACTTTGTTTCCATAATGCCCTCCTCAGACTATTGCTATAATATCACCACACTAACAAACACAATTTAATCCACACTTGCCATTCTATTTCCCCACAATAATTTACACCCCCTCTCGTCCTTACATAATCCTATCTGACCTCACCCCATTTTATTCCCACAAAATCTTTTCAATTCTGCCAATATTATCCACACTTCGTTATATTTGCATTGTCCTCTGCCTTAGCTACATATATCTCCAATATCCTAGCCATATTATTTTATACCTGCATCAGATCCACATTCCATCCATTTAATTGTACAATTGTATCTACACCAACAACTTTTATCCCATATCATAATATCCAAATTCACCCTATTTTGTCTCCTTTTAATCTTTTCCATATTCTCCCTGTATTATCTCCATATAATTTTATACAGAATATTCTTGTCTTATCCTCCACACCATATTATTATTTTCTGAATAAGAACGGTTGTTCAGATATACAAAAGCAGAACATCAATTCTTAAGATATGCCATGGTTGCACTGGGATACCCCAGTTACTGGGTTCCTGAAGAGGTTTTCCAGGCAGACAGTTCATCTGACCCTTGGAACTGGAGTTAGCTGGTTGTACAGGACAAAACTCTTTAGGTAAAAAAGTCACAGTCCCCTTTGGTCATTTTGGGGATCAGAATTAAAAGTCACATAACAGTACCAAAAGGAATAAAAAAACTCATAGTGAATAGCTAACCATTGTCTAATACAAGGGAATTTTCTTTTTATCCACCATCTGTTGACAATTTGCATCATGCCTAACTGAACCATCATTTGGACCAGAGACTTAGCAGCTCAGAAAGTAAAGTGCCTTCAGCCAGTAAGTGTTTTTTTAAGAGCACCTAAACATAGCTTCTTAAATATTGTTATTCTTTTACAAAAACTGAAAAAAGTTAACAGTTTCAGTTCCACTTATAGGCAAAATAATTACTATCCTTATTATTGTATTGCAGTGCACAATGGACTCATTATAAACAATTAGGCTTCAAAATAAGAAACCCCAATTAATCCATCATGGGTGACAGAAGGAATAGAATATGACTAGTTTGAGAATGAAAAGGATATCCCTGTTGCAAGACCTTCCAGGGACATTAGTAAGTTTGATTTCCTCCTCATTGTGTGCATATTTAATAGAGAGAATTTTTAGAGCGGGTATTTCAGTTGGCAAGGTAAAAATAGGAATGAAATTCAAAACATAGAGACCTTTGACTTGGCCATTTCCACCTTGCTGCTAGAGATCTAGTCTAGCAACAAGAAACTACTAAGGCATATGCAGTGTTAAAGAAATAGATTTCCTACCTTTCACTTGGAACTGCAGAGATGACGGGAACTGAGTTTATTTCTCAAAAACATTGTTATGACTCTTTGCTAAAGAAATCAATTGAATGCAGACATCAATTGAACCCCTTGAAAAAGGATCCATGATGGTCCGAAACATGTTGTGACACAATAAAAAGTTTTTGCAGCATAAGTCTGCTGATTGTGTGCTCCATCCTACTGCAATTTGAATATATATACGAAGGTCTACTGGTGTGGCCTACATGGAAAGTGAGCACTTGACACAGGAGGAAGCATTGAACTAAATCGAAATCGAGTGATGAACCCAGATTCAAGCTTTCATTTTTGCTCTGCTGGCTTTTGCTATTGCAACCGACATTTACTCTGCAACGCTTTTTGGTCCGATAACCCAAGGCAAAATGTATGCAACAAATCAGCTTTGTACCATACATTGTACCTTGCTAGGAATATCCCCAGCACATACCCCATGTTTGTAATGGTACAGATATATATACAGGAACTACGACAAGAACAATTAATACCAATTAAACCAACAACCATACAATATTACTAGATGGTCCATAAACATGCCAGAGGCACTAGTGTTGGGTGCTAAGTTGTGTGCCTTACATGAAGCATTTGCATCTACAGTATAGTATAGGCAGATGCAGCCTGAATTCTCCAGCTTGTGAATTTTGAATAACATGCATTCTACTGATTTAAAAATGGACACCCATATTCTCTGGTGAGTAGGATCTTGGAATGGGGCAAGGGGTAAAGTGAAAAGAACATACACTTTTCTTGCACTTTGCACTTAGTCCCATTGTTTGTAAGAAGAAAACTTAAATATAACTTGCCACAAATTCAGCCATACGTCTAACACCGTGTATATATTCTGCAGGCTGTCCATTAAAAACTGCACCCTTCATGATATGCTTTATGCAGAGCCACAGATAAGACATATACCATTTACAGTGGAGATCCAATTTCTTGCCCAACTTATTACTGCCCCACCAACAGGGATTAATAATGGAAAAATGCCTAATACATTTTTGTATTTTTAATCTGTTCTATAAAACATAAAAACAAAAAAATGTATAAACAGAGTCTTCTTACTGCACTTTACAAGCTGCCCTTCATGCATAGTCCACGTTTTAGCAAACACCTCCTCCATTAAATAGATTAATAATAATAATTGGTCATGCATGTCTGCCATCCTTTCTGCTTTTTCAAGCCTGTAGATCTCATCTGTTAGCAGATTAAATTGAAAAAAAAAAACTACGTAAAACATCCGTATCTGAAAAGACCAACTTTGGTTTCCATGGTGACCTGAAGCCCCGACCTCCTGAATTGACAAGAGCTGAACTTGGGGTGTTTTTTTCTTTCCTGGTTTTTTTTATATGGAACATTATCAGCCGCAGTTAATTTATGGACAGATGACATTTCCTTCAGTGCCTCATTCTTTTTGTAATGTTGTACCATTTTTGGTGGGCTACATACGTAAGTGGTTTGTCACATAGAAAATAGCAATTTGTTTCTCATTTTCCTCACATATAAGTGTATGCCATTGCTCACGCTCATTGTCCTTCTGTAGAGAATACATGAGCACATAATAAACAAAGAATCATTTCAGTCATGTTTTTCACCAGGAAAACCGATAAAATGATACAAGCCCCAAGCTGGAGAAGCTAAATGAGAACTAGTAAAGGGAGAAATGAAAGAGGATGCTGTTTCCAGTATGAATAATTTAACATGGACACCTCTTGCTTCAATTCATCTACATGGCATTGTACAACAAATTTCATCTCTTCAAAAACTGCTAGTGCCAAATATGTGGGTAGCACTACTGTTTCCGTACAGCATCAGAACAATGCCATTGCCAAGAAGTATAGCTAAGGCACACAAGATTAAAACCACACTGTCTGAAGCAATTATCAAAAATAGGCATTTCATTATTCTGAGCTTTCTGGGTGGCAGGTTTCTGGATAATAGATCCCATACATGTAATAAGAAATAACAGAAATACCTTATTCATTGCTTCTATATGTGTACCTCCCTTGCTGCAACTATGACAGTCCTCAACCTTCCACCAGATGATCTACTAAGCCAGCAGCAATTATAGGGGGTTAGTGATGTGGCCCATGGAGCATCCACAACTGTAGAGTCACACCTTTATTTTTGCCCATGTAGCTTCCATACTAGGAACATGTGCAGCAGTCTAAGATGCCAGTTTGGCTGCCAGTGTGCATGCACTCATTGCCGATCAACAGATGGATGGTAGGAACAACAGTGACACAGCTGAAAATGGCCAACGCTGCTGAGCAGTCCTGTAGGGAAACATGTGTCGGTGCCATGTTGGGGAGGGGACTGGGGGCTGATACTAAAAAAATGGCAAGGCTTTACTTCACCTTTAAACAAATATTTATACATATAGAATGCTAATATTACATTATTATTTAAGCAAAACTAGCAAAAATAATGCCAAGGTAAGGTAAAAGCATGGTTTTGTCATCTATTTTATGTTGGCAATAAGCTACTTTTATAGCTAAAATGGTACTAATGAGGCTTTTTACACCTGTTATTATTCTATTCTGGTTAAACAGAAAATGAATACTAACTTATACTTCCACTGAAAGTCGGGTTATTGGAAATTGCAGGACACAATGCAGAGCTTTCCTCTATTTAAAAAATGTCAGGAGCAAGTGCCATTTAAAATGTTGTTTATCTTTTCCATTTTTGTCATTTCAACAACATATTCACCAAAAAATATTGGTAAATTGTCTTTCTTTCACCAAAATATGAAATGTGGAGGTTGAGTCGATTTTTGAGAATATTGAGATTGTCTTTACACTAGTGCAATTGTGCAAACATCACTTTAATCACTTACAGGTTACACATATAACTCACATACCAACCCCCTGGAAATGCCAGGCAGACTTCAAAAATATTTTGCAAGCATTTGTAATGTGCACCTATATAGATATAATTTATTTGTTTACCTATACAAACAAAAACCATTGGAGCTACTGAAGAACTTAAGTGACCAGTATGCCCCAACTGGCAGGATTTTTGTTACATAACAGTTGGTTTATTACAGCAGGTTGAAGTTTAGAAACACTGATTATAGTATTAAAATAAGTAGATAAAATAATGTTTTTATCAAACCTCAAAGGAGGTTATTCTCCCTCGAGATCAAAAGCAATTCAGTGTGTAGGTACATATCGTTACAAAATTATTCTTGTGTAAATTTTAGTAACAGGTACAGCTGACGTAAAACTTTATTTAAGCCCCCCTTTTTAACAATAGTAGACATGGCACTAAAAATAACTTAACTCTGTGCAAATGGTACAAAAAATGGTTCCCATATTGTGTGTGTGTAAGCTCTTCTATAATTCACTGGCAATTTCTTTTGTAGTAATTTATAAAGGACACATTTTGAGAAACATATTTATTTCTACCTCTTATTTCTGGTGAAAATGTTGTAGTCTCCCATGGCAACAGTTACAAGGAGGAAGTATAATGAGACCTGCATTTTAGTCATTTCACTAAAAAACAACACCAGGACTAACATATAACCTATAAGGCGAACTAAAGCCAAACTAAAGAAGTAGCTAGGAATGTTGTACATTATACTTTGGGCTTTTGTACCAGCTCGAGGCAACCACAGCCCTTTAGCAGTAAAGATCTGTGTCTCCAAAGATGCCCCTGTAGCTCCCCATCTTCTTTTCTGCTGATTCACGGATTCACATGCTCTGTGCTGCTGTCACTTACTGAGCTTAGGGACCCAGTCACAATATACAGTACACATAGAATAGAAATGTCACAATATAAGGCTGATTAGTAATTAAGACAGCTAATTTCTATATGGCTGCACAGAAACTAGTACAATTAGCATCAGAATTGAATAATCAGCCCTGTAGCATCAGCTTATATTTCAAACTTTATTTTCTGCTTATAAATTTGCAATGATTCCCTAAGCTTAGCTTCTCAACAGCTGCTCAGAGCCCACTGAACATGTGTCACAGACACTTTCCAAGATGGTGACCCCCTGTGACAAGTTTGAAGTCCTGGATCATTGCTTGTATTGACAAGCTGAAATTTTAGGCTGGTACAATAAGTTCAGTTTGTAAAATATGGCATGTTTAACCATATTCATTTTTAGGGTTTAATTTTGTTTGAAGTATTGGGATGTGAACTGTAGAAATGGTCCCCATGACAGTGGGGGCAGATTTACTAAATTCACATTAATAATTTGAATGTTAATATAGAATCAAATTAGAATTTTCAAATATGCAAATAAGGCAAATTCAACCATAGAATATTCAAATTCGAATATTAAAATTAAATTTTATTTCGATGGTCGAAGTACTTTCCCTTTAAATTTTTATTCGACCACCTAGTTCGCCAGATCAAATCTACCGAATTGGCTACCATTATTTTTGATCGAATAAAACAAATTCGATCGATCGTAATTGTCACGAAAACACTTGGCTCCACCACACTTTACTCTTGGGTTTGGCTACAAGGGGT
>CM044435.1:33149986-33174987 GCA_024363595.1 Xenopus borealis | reverse complement strand
AATAGGTGGATTACTATAACAACAGCTAGAATACTCTCTTATAGTCCACACTTATGGCCTTACAATATAGCATGCATTTCATTATTTAAAAGATTCTTTAGTCCAAGAAAATCTAGTATAAAAATGTCAAAAGAGCTAAATTAAATGACAAAAGGAACCCTGCCTGTCCAAATCTCATTCTTATTCCAAGGGCATTAATAAGAAGTTACTACTCTTTTTGCAGCTATTTCGGAAGGCTTTCCACTGGGTTTGAAGCATTGTTGGTGTAATTTGCCACTGTTCAGATATACTTTAGCAATGCTAATGATGTTGGGGATCAGGCCCGTATTTCCGTTAGAGTAGCAATGCCACCTGCAGGTGTTCATTTAGGAGTGAAGTCAGAGTTCTCTGCAGGCCAGTCAAATTATTCTATTCTTCCACTCCATCTTCTTACACACCATTGTACTTCTTTGCCTTAAGGTATGGAACTAGGGGCCACAGTCCAATCCATGGAAAACGGTGAAGACCATTATTCCACCTCTGCTAAAACTTTAACAGTGGCATTATGAATTCAGACAGTCAGAATGTCAGATGGTTAAACCCTCCATTGGAGGTAACCTTCACACCACTCCAGCAAATGATTGGCATTGAAAATGCAGTACGTGTGTTTCCATCTGACTATTCATAAAACCCCACATTCCCTACCAATAATTCTTGTCATGATTTTGTTTCTAAAGACAGTTTGGAGCTTAGCAGTGGGTGTTCCAACTGAGGACATGTCATTTTAACTAAAATTGTGTCCTGATACAAACAACAACAACAAATCATCAGTAATTCCCACTTCTATATTAAAATCCTTTCTCCTAAGGGGATACCAGTCATGACACTTTTGCATCATCTACGAATTAGAGCTGATAGATGTTATTATAATTACAATTATCATTATAACAAACCCTTTTTTCATACATGTTACCACATGGTGCTACCACTCCCTGAACAAACATGTTGCTCATTTTTGCTATGTTAATTGAATCAAGAAGATGCAACCACTTGAGATTAAAATCCTTGTGGAAATCCTTGTTAAAGTGTAGGGAATGCAGATATACACATATTGCTAATAGTGGTGATGCTGTTTCTAAGGATTGTTTCTTATTTTAAAAGGTAAACAGTAATAATGTATTTAAATGCATAGCTTACCACCCTTCGGTTACTTATTCAGTTACCCGGTTCATCTTCTTCAGTTTAATTTCTATGCATATGTTAATCAACTCACTTCTATGGATTTAAAAACATTTTTCTATATGTGTGTCACCTTTGAGGTCTATGCTTGTGAGATATTTTTATAGGTGAATGGCTGCTGATATTTCCATACCTACTGCTGTGACTCCTCACCCAAAAAAAATATTTTTATTCTTCTTCTCTCTATTAAAAAAAGTCCAGCGCTGCACACGAGTTTAGTATGCAGTGATTATGTTGAGCTTCTGGTGTGTGTCCACTGTGTATTTTTAGCTGAATATAACATTAAAAGTACATTTTTAATGCAGCTCAGCTAACGTAAGGACTTTTAGGGTTGAAGCCACTGGGTTGCTGGGGGTGTAAGGGAAAGCACAGAAAATAGATGTGCCATACTCCATCATTTTTTTGTATCTGTTCTATAAACAATAATCATCCTCAGAAAACACTCCATCATCCATCCTGTATTTGGCTAATATATAAAATAGCAATGAGAAAAACTGACCCATTACGATTCTCAGAAAAATTTGAGAAACCACTGAAAAATAAGTGAAATCAAATGCGCTGGAGTTAATGGGAATGCATTAGTGTATTTTTTCCCACCAGAAAAGAAAAACATTTTTTTCTGGTGAAATGAAACACATGGAGAAATTAAAATAATTATGGCATTTTCCCCAATTTTTCCTCGCAAAACAAAAAGCATGATGAAATTCTACTTCGGGTTTCTACTGTCTAAAAAATGATAATCATGACTAAAAACATTGATTGAGCAGTTAAACCAAGTGCAGCTTAATGGCTAGACATGTCCCTGCTCCACCCTAGTTCTAATGAAGATTTACATATGAGTTACACTCATGGCTTTTGGATGTTTTCTCATTGGAATTGTGATTGCTGCTTTAAATTCCACTGATAAAAAGCTATTCCACTTAATATGGCCATACATACAGAGATCAGTTTATTTGGTGAGGTCACCAAACTAGTGGATCTCTTCCCTATATTCCTACCTTGATGCCCACACCTAGGGCCTATGACTGAATCACAGCAAGGGGAATACGGGTGGTTGCATTGAGGACCTCATCAACGGGCAGTTGCATCAAGGTCACCAAACTAGTGGATCTCTTCCCTATATCCCCATCTTGATGCCACCCCTAGGGCCCACAACTGAATCACAGCAAGGGGAATAGGGGCAGTTGCATCGAGGACCTCATCAAATAACCGAGGCAGTCCTCGACCTGACGGAATTTTAAATCTTTCGGGTTGATATCAATCGAGGAAGTCTGTCTGAGGCTCCCACTGCATTTAGTAAATTTGGTTTTCTCTTTTTGTATTCCCTTCCTGTTAATGTTTTTTGCATGTTAAAAAAAAACAGAAAATGTAACTTACTATCCCCTCAATTTATTTTCCTAACTTCATGCATCTATGGAACACTGTAGTGGTGGTCAGCTCTCCTTTGGCCAAGACTCAAATTCCTCTGGCGCCTTTCATGTTCTGTTTTTAACAAACCTCAGAAGAAAGCATTTGTTTGGAGTCTTAGCAAAGCCGATTAGAAATACAATGTTTCTGTAGTCTGGAATAGTTGTGGAAAATGGACAGCGGATTTTGCTTTCAATTGCAATTTCCAAAGTCCATTCATCATGCAGACTGGGTGATATCTGGGTGGCTGTCACCTTTTAAAATATCCTTATAAAGAGTCATCTTTTTTCCTGAAAAAAAGATTATGAAAATTTAAATTGTGAGATAACAAATGTCAAAATTACAACAATACAATCATAACATGTATTTTACAGTATGAGTGGGTATTCTCAACAGAAATGCATAGCACTGTGCAGGGTTGGATTGGGGGGCTTAGGGTCCACCGGGGCTGCTGCCCCCCCAGGGCTCCCCTCCACCCCCCCTGCCACGTTACTGCAGCCTCCCATCAAAGGTAGGTTGCCGGGATTAAGAAGCAGATATGGACCAACCTCTGCTATACAAAACCTACAACCCTACAGTAGTCCATGCTGTACTGTCGCTGCAACAATTAGACTAGTTAGTTGTGCACTGGCCTGTCCCCCCGAGCTTTGCTCACTTCCACTGCAACATCCTTGCACTCCGATGCCTGCCAGGAATCTCTGCTCTTAGCCCAGGCCTTTCTTTTCATAGAAGTTAAAACCTTACTTGGAGGAACTTCCTCCAGAGGGTTCTGTTCCACTGTCGCAGAATGTGTCATGTCTGCAAAGTCATGGAGCCAACCTGTATGGGGGACAACAGGAGCACCCCTTCCGCGCTGCACCTTCCCTAGTCCCGGGAGAAACAATACACTTGCAGGGAACCTGGTTACCATGTGTTTCACCACTGAAAGTTTTTAATGAACTGGGAAGGCTCGGCCTGCTCTGTGCAATATTGTCTGCTCTCAGCCCAGTGCCTCTCTGCCTTCCTCTTCCCCTGCTTTTTCCACTCTTATCTGCATCTTTTTAATGACTTGTTAAAAACTTTTACGTTGCTGGCACCACAGGAACGCAGCAAACATGTGCAAGTTTATCATTTTTAATTAACCAATAAGACAATAAGCAGAAATTTCAAAACTGCTGTGTTGGTCACCTACAGAAGTAAAATATTATATTAAAAAATATTTTTTCAAATTGAGAAATTTTTCGATATGTTTTAATAATTTCTTTTCTTCAGACCTCCCCATTTGTTGCAGGTTTCATGTATGTCTGTAAAAACATCAATGATTAGCATCAATAAACCTTTGTAAATGTGTAAGAAAATAGTATTGTTTTGTGCCCTATAAGGGAATACTGCTGCCTACGGCTCCCATTAAAGATGCTTAGATGTATAAGCTCCAAATTTATACCCACAATAAAAAGGAAAAGTGGCAAGAAGCATAAAATGCAAATGTGTAATTACTGCTTGCAAATAAATAGTTACCAAAGAAAACAATTATTCTCCCCTTGGGCTTGGAATCCTGTATGGCCACTGCCTTTCAAGCTCCTTAAAATTGTTAGCTTCCATCAGCCAAGTCAAGTAAAATAATCCATGTTTTAAGTAGGATTTATATTAATCTATTGTAAAAGATATTGGCATGGGTTATTCTGCATTGGTCTTATTTATACCATTATGATTGCCCTAAGGAACAATAACAGCTCATTTATAGAAAAATCTTGTGCCATGAAAATATTACAATACTTTATTGGCTTACGGAACAATCACTATCGAGAGAAGGTTTTTGGAAAAATATAAGGCACATATCAGATACGGTACTTTCACTTCTAAAATTCATAGCCGATTAGTTATTGCTCTTTTTTGCCACAGCAAATGAAGCGCAGCATATTCATAGCACGCAGCCACAATCACAAGCTGCATTATGTTACATCCTTATAAAGCAGAAAAGATTGCTGGTTCCACATTCTAGTTTTACAGAATTTGGGGGTTTCAGTCTATTAAATTTGATTACTCTTTGCCAAGATTTTTTTGCAAGGCTGTATAGAATGAGATATCTATTATGATTATTGTTATTATAGAAAACATAAAGAATTAGTGGGGATAGCCATACTATGTCTAGTTTTTTAGCTGCAAGTTCTTGCACTATGAATGGACCATTTATCAATACAATTGTTAATTGAAACAGTGCAGAATCATTATAGATCAAAGCACCCTCAACTGTGCCTGGTAACTTCGCAAAAAGCTTGTCTCACTAATCCCTGAGAACTGCACATGATAAATATGCCAATGGCCAGATTTATAGCCATTATCTCAGTCAAAGCACAGAGCTCTTTAGGGTAGAGACACACTGGCGGATTCGGAGAGATTTAGTTGCCTGGCAACTAATCGCCTCTTCTTCTAGGCGACAA
Source organism: Xenopus borealis (assembly GCA_024363595.1). NCBI lineage: Eukaryota > Metazoa > Chordata > Amphibia > Anura > Pipidae > Xenopus > Xenopus borealis. The sequence continues at coordinate 33,169,942 of CM044435.1, read as the reverse complement.
TCTCCCTGAACTGCCCAAAGTTTCCTCTTGAGGCAACGTCGGGCAACTTCGGTAAATGAAGTGCCGCCTGTGCTTAGCCTCTGTGACTTTTCATTATAGCAAAGGGAAGACACGTGAAGGCAGTTCAGGGAAATTGCTGCCAGAAGAACAGGTGATTAGTTGCCAGGTAACTCCCTGAATCTGCCAGTGTGTCACTACCCTTACAAAGCTATTCCTTGTAGCTTCAAAAGTCAGCATATGATAATTTTGAATCTTAAAAGTAAAACATCCAATGGACCTCATTTAGAGTTCATCTTCTTTTAATACAATGAGTTAGATTCAATTCAGTGAGAAAAAGTTATCTTGTGGTTTATCACGTGAAAACCCATGGACGAGATTCAATTTGAGGAGAAAAAACTAATCTCCAAATGCAGTTCCATAGACTTCAATTGAGTTTACATGTGATAAACTATGTGATAACTTTTTCTGAATTGAATTGCATCTCAAATTGAATCTCATCCTTGAGTTTTCACATGATAAAGTTCAGAACATAGTTTCAAAATAAATCTAGTTTGCATCTAACAAAAGTGTCTATAAACTGGAAAACTTACATTGGATTCTTTTCCATTTAAAACAAAGATTTACTTGTCTTATACTTGCTCAACAACTCAATCTGTTGCTTCTGGATCTTTCAGGCTGTTGTCACATTTAACACCAACATCAGCTTCAAAACAGGAACTATTCCTGATGTCCACCTTCCTTATAACATCCTAGAGATAGAAACCACGCTCAGTGTATTATAACAGAAAACGAACATCATAATATTTTTAAAGCATTTCGTAGGCTTAAACTGGGATTGAAGGTGCACATTTGCCCACATAGCCCCACCAGCCCTCTAAATAGAAACTGTCTATGGCAGCCCCTCTTGCATTTGCCTAGCAATTATGTAAACCTCTGAATTCAACCACTAACAATATAAGAACTAAAGCACACAAAGCGGTGACAGGGTCCACTAGAGGAGTTTTTTGGTACCTTGGTGAGCCAGTCTGATCCTGCATGTCACCAGCATATCTATATTAAAAATGGCTGCATTGACCTACATGTTTCTCCCTGAGAACACTTTACCAATTATCAAATGCCCTTTTTGCACCACAGTAAACAAATCAAGGGGAAAAACCTTGCATTCACCATATAATTATTACCATTTTACAAGGAAAATTAGGATATAACGGAATAGTGAACCAGTGATTACTTTATTCATCCATGGACAACCTTTCAGATATTCACCTCTGCAACGGTGGAGACTGCTGCCTGCAGTATTGTTATTTTGCTTTTGCATGGAATAAGCATTGACATGGTTTGTTATATTTGTCAGGCCAATTTCCCTTGGGGTAAGATACTATCTACCCCCAGAGCAAAGTTATTTTTGTTTTCTAAATACTATGCACAGAAGAGTCCATCTGAAATAAATCATTTGCAATGCAAGTCAAAAGAAACACCCAGGACACCCATCTAGAAATCCCATATTGCCAAGGGAAAAAGTCTAATTTATACTATTTTAGCTCAAGAAATTCCTGTAAAAATAATATCTGTTTCTCTTCCCTCTTTTACTTACTGGTATTGTATGTTGCCTAAGTTTGCTGAATGGTAATTGGAGGAAATTATTGGATAGATAAGGTCACTCTAACAGAGGTTTTCTCCAGGCAAAGTTGGCTGATGTCATAGCTGGATAGATTGCATTGGGTGGGGAACATACAGAGGGTATAAATTTAAATTTTATACTGCCAAATGCTTACGGGACATTATTTCACAGACAAATATATCCGTAAATATTTTCAGGCAAATTAAGTAAATTAGTCAAAATGGTAAAAGGTAGAAAAGCAGAAAAGCTGGTTCTGCACAGTGAGGGAGTGGAATGCCCTGCTGGGTGATGTTATGGTGGTGGATTCTGTTGTGATGGTGGATTTTATTAATAATGGCTGGGATGACTTTTTGGACAACCATAATACCCAAGGAGAATGTGATCTTAAAGGGCATGTAAAGGCAAAAAAATTAAATACAATTTTTACTTTCTTTAATGAAAAAGAAATCTATCTCCAATATACGTTAATTAAACAATGTGTACTGTTTTTATAAGAAACCTGACTGTATGCAGTGAAATTCTCCCTTCATTTACTGCTGTGGATAGGAATTGGGGCAGCGTAAGTGGACGGTGGGGGACAGCTCCCATCCGGTCCCAACATAGCTAGGTAGAATTGGTGGTTGGGAATACCAGACAAATAAAGGTGGGGGCTAGCATCTAACGCCATTGAGCGGAATTACTGGTAGCGTGTTTTATGTAGTTTCCGTGAGTTGGCATGACCCTAGCCATTCTTTTTAACCACATAATTAAACGTTAAGTTTTAATACTTTAATTATTCAGCTGTTTCACTTACTATCACCTGAACGGGTTTGCTTTTGAGTTTAGTACTGGACCCAACCTTCTTTGAGGTCGCAGTACATAGCTTATATTTGTTGTTTGTGGATAGGAATTGTCAGACGGTCAATAACTGCTGTGCAGGGAAAAAGTCATACTTATGAACAGCAGGGGGAGCCCCCGCCTTACTTCCCAACATTTCAAAACTCCAACAGCTGTGTTTCCCTGTAGAGCAGTCTGTGACTATGTAGATATTTGTATTGGATTTTATTTTTGCCTTTCCATCCCCTTTAATGTTTCCAACTCCAGCTGCAGGGACAAAGATCATGGAGCCAGATTTAAACAGATAAACTGGGATTCTATTTGGAGGATTATTTTGCTGCAGCCACTGGTTCTGCAGAGTTGGAGAAAGTTTATATTAAACAATACAAAAACTATAAAATCCACATTAGATTACATGATAACACAGGACCCAGTGCAGTCTGTATATTCTGATTATTAATCAGTCTTGCTGTATTGGCTTCTGGCAGATATTATTTGACTTGTGCTGTTTTGATCATTTATGACAATCCCTAAGCAGCCCAGGCCACACTGAGCATGTGCACAGTCTTGGTCTTGCAAAAATGTTTAACGAAGTTACAAGATGACAGCCCCCTGTGCCCAACTTTGAAAGCATAAAGCATTTGTTTGATTAGGCTTGTGGTGCAGTAAGTTAATGTTTATGTGTAGTATACAAAATACAGCATTTCTAGCCTTATTCTATTTTAGGCTTTCCTTGTCCTTTAAGATCTAAAGTTTATACAGTATAGTTATCCGTATATTTAGTTTGTATTATTTCTGGAATATTTTACGTTGCATAACATTTCCAGAAAGTTAATTCTCAGGTTACAGAACATTTACATCCACAAGACAAATTCTTGTAAATGTGATACATCCAATGGCAAAGGGCCACAAGTCTTTTTATTTATCACACTGGCACTTTCAGCACATAAGGGGTTTATTTCCATCTTAAACAAGCTGGCATGATGACAGAAAAGAATTACCTAGGCAGTGTTGCTCAAAATTACATATGTTATCATATGCATTAATGCTCGCTCACTGAGCCAGATCTACTTAATATTATAATTAAAGGACTGGAAAATCTTGTTCTGCTAAGATCGGACTAAAAATTTAAACAAATTGTGTTTTTATAACTTGCTAGAATATGGGCACTTCAATTAAAATGTGTGCATTTTATTTCTATGCTGGAGATATATATATATATATATATATACACACACACATACTTTTATGTGCCTTATAAAAGTTCAGTGTGTAACACTTCAGTTTTGCAGCACTGGTGTCATGAGTTCTATCCCAGCAGGGAATCTACAAGGAGTCTGAATGTTTTCCCAGTGTCTGTGTTGGTATCCTCTGGGTACCTCTTGCACTATATACAGACAATTTGATTGGCTTCTGACTAAATTGAATATAATCTAAGTGAATGTGATGGGGGCCTCTAGGGGTTGATGTAAATGATTTAAACTCTGTAAAGTGCTGCATAAATATTACAAAACTATATAAATAAACAGGAAATAAACAAGAACAAGCACTTTGTTCTATGGTTGAATGACCTTAAAGTTTCTGGCACGTTTTGGCTTTCAAACCACATACTCTATTTGTTTATGGAACTTTACATAAACCTTCAGTTCCTCTTAGGTGGAAATACTATAACCAAGAAACACTTAGCAGTTATTATCATCCTATTTGTATCTATACATAACCCACAACCCCCCCCCCCCCCCCCCCCCCCCCCCCCCCCACTTGTACCATAAGCTTTATGGGGCCTCGTGTTTATTATATCATAATATTTCCTGTAATGTAAAGACTGCTGCCCAAGGATTCCAAGCTATACCCTGTGAGGTCAACACCTCCCAAGTAATTTTAGTGGCAGGTGTCAGACAACCTTATGAACAGAGGCTCCCAAACAGGGAAAAATTGTATACTTATTCAATGATCCACCATAATCTTATTTATTTAACCACCATCAAAGGGTTATACTATATTTATACTTCATTTAAGCCAATTCATCCACAAGATTTGCAGTATTTTGGTTCAGTGCTGATAACATTAGAAGAACAGAATCCCATCATTGAACTGAAAAGAGTCATTGTAGGAATTGGATTGTGAAGCATGATATCTCTTCCTTTCAGTGTGTGTGAAGATTCTGCACATGTGCAATACTTGCTCTCCATGCTGAATGCTGAAAAGAATTGGCAAGAACTTCAGGTGCCATTCTTATGAGAACTAGGTGTGTTATTCTTTGAATAGTTATTATTGTGATTATACCCTTATAACCTTTTTTTATATATTTTACCTGCCAGATTAGCCCAGTGTCGGACTGGGACACCAGGGGCCCACCCAAAAACCTTAGACCAGGGGGACACTCTCAGTACTAATATTCTTCATCTCCTCAATCAACCTCTATTCTTCTAGTTTGTTTTCTTTACATGCTATATACTTTACATATACTATAATCAATTATTCCACCTATTTAGCCTCTTTGTTCTCATAGAAATAGGGAATTGCCATGAAATAGGCCAAAACTTTAGCGGCATGAGGGTCCACTGACACCTTGGCACACCAGGAGATTTCCTGGTATTCTCGTGGGTCAGTCCGACACTGGATTAGCCTCACTCGGCTACCTTGGCCTGTATCTGTAGGTGGACAGATAAAAAAAATCCCCTATTTATATGGATGAGCAACTTTAGTTTGTTCTTATGATGGATCAGAGGAAACTCTTATTGACCTCATGAAACTATATTGTCAGGGGAAAACACAAAATAAATCAATTTGAGATAAATTATTAAATAAGGAAAAACAAGGAATACTGATTTGGACTTTAACATTTGTCTCTTCCCTTTCCTTTAGAACAGCCTACAGTTGGGGTCCCATAAGTAACAGGAATAATCTCTCTTTTAGTTCTTTCTCTTTCTCTCTCTCTCTCTCTCTCTCTCTCTCTCTCTATGGATTATTCTGCAAACCTGGAAAACAGCATGCAACAGAGCGAGAGTGACAGGGAGTCTGTAAATGTGTTTCCTAGGATACAGAGATATGTATTCTTTCAGTCACAGTGACAGATTGATATCTACACTAGATCTTCCTGTTCTCTCTACAGCTTTCTTGTAGTGGGGGCTATATAGCTTCCCTTGGGGCTGTTGATAACATAAGAAAGGTATGGTGTTCTGGGGTATATTAAAGTTTAAGACTGACTTACAATTTTCTCAGACTGCATTTGTTTTTATTTTTTAGCTCCATGCTTCTCTTATATTATATCTTTCAGGCTTTAAATCATCGCTTTCAATTTGTTCTTTCTTTTTAATATTGTTTTTTTTTTTTTGTACCCTGCTGTTTTGTCTTTGGAGTTATCAAAGGAAAACTACTTTTGTCCACGTTTTGTTTTCTGAGGTGGTTGCTTGTCTTCAATAACTTATGGCTTTGGAGAGGGAGGCATTTTTCTTCTTCCTTTGGCCTTGTTCTGTTTCACTCTTTTCTGCTCTTTTAGAACTCTTTTGTTTGTGTAAGCAAATGTACTTTTTGTTCTAAATGGCAATGGTTTGGGTGGTTCTATAACACCATATATTTGTAGTTCTTACATTCTTGCTGTGCCTTCTACTTTACTTTCATTTTTGGTTGCAGCATAAAAAGTATTTGCTGCATGTTGTATGCTCTTTACAGGTTTTGAACACTTAAACAATTCCTTGAAGGTAGCAGTTTTAATCAATCTGACAGGAATGACCTCTGAGGCTGTATTGATGTCAGAAATTCATCTGTGTGAAATAATTAATCCATGGTTGGTGCATGAATATTCTAAATTCTTTCTAATTTTATTCTTCATGTTTATTTCCCTGCCTTAAAGTGTTTGACCTGGGAAGAGTATAGATCCTTCTTGGCTTTTGCAGCCTTAAGTGGCAGACCCAATGCCACCCCCTTACCACCATATATCGCTAGTTTATGACAATCTCCACCTCAAAATATACAGAATGACTTCACTTCTATAGATGTGCTCCACCCTTTGCTTTTACATAACAGGCCTGCAGGTTTTAATTTTCTAGGTCAGATTGATCGCTGAGTAACTTTAAAATTTCTCCAAATGTCACTAATCATTACACTTACAGTTTCTCACTGAATGCCAAATATTATTTTATAGGATAATATAAGTCTGGGGTATTTATTTTGTAAAACCACCTAAAATATACATCTTAGAATTATGTTATACACCAGGGGTTATAGATGCCGATGTCACTCACACCTGGCATCAACCCCCAGATAATTCCTTCTTGTGCAAGTAGAAACTTTGCTGCTGAGCCACTGCATCAGATAAGGCTTACTCAAAATAGGTAAATGGGATGTGGTTATTTCTTTTACCTACATGAACTGACTCTATGTCACTGTAAGTTAGCCTTGCTGGGTACAATGCCGAGAATCCATACTTGTATTCCAAAGCTGGATCTGCTGAAGTACAGTGAGTACATTACGTGAGACAGATTTTCTGACCGTATTAAATGCAGTCAGAATCTACAAATTATCAGACCTATCAGAAAAAGACGGATGCACAGTGGATGGTCTCTAAGAGATTTAGTGGGAGCAGAGAAAGTAACATTCCTTGTAGCAGATCATAAGCCAGGCTGAATGGAAGCAAGGGTGCTTTAGAGAGGAGAGGAACAACAGTGGTTATAGAATCATAAGGCTTTTTGTCTAAATGTTGCAGGATTTCTGAAGCTGTCTGAATTAATCCCGTGTTTAAGAAGTTTAGCGTCAGGAGGCATTTGTACCTCTAATGGTTTACTTTCCATTAACAAATGTTCATACCCATCCAGGGGGCATAACTACAGAGAAAGCAAACCCTATAGCTGCAAGGGGGCCCAGGAGACCCTAATTCATATACAATTTCAATAAATATTGGTAAAGCAAGTCAACTTGGGGGCCTGGAATATAATTTGCTGTGGGCAAAGTACCATGGAGTTACGCCACTGTACTCATCTTCTTCTAAATGGAACCAATTATAATAACTATGGTTTGGCAAAACAGAAAATGGATTTTAAATTAGGATTAGGGTTGCACTTTTTCAGAAATTAGCTACACCAAACACACCTGAAACCTTGAGCCCCCAGGATTCTCTTCCCAGGATACATTAAGATTAAATTGTTTGCCATGTTTGATTTCACGTCAGCCGAAACCACTGAATGGCAAACTTTATAAAAAAAAAACATTCACCCTGTAAAATGACATAGTAACAGGACTGCAACCCATCCCCTCACACCCCAAAAGCACAAAAAGGGTGCTTCATATTCTATGTTAAAGAAATGGCATGCTGTGACATGTCTGCATTGTTATAGTGACATATAATCCAATGCTGCACCAAGATAAATATAAATGATATCAATAGAGGAAGTGGAATCTAGTGTACAAGCACTAAAACCTGTTTGGATCCATGGATCCCAGCACAATGCACAAAGCACAGTGACCTCATTGTGATATTTTATAAAATGTTTTTACAGAGCCCTGCCTCCATTGTACATTTTAATGTACTAAAGTAGATTGACTATACACACCTTTATGCAAAATAATGAATCCATTCAGAAATTATGCTGAATTGTTTAAAAAGCAGTTCCTAGTGTTAACAAGGGGGGCGATTTATCAAAAGTTAGCAAAAGTCATGAACGCAAAATAACAGAATGTGGCAAATTGCATTATTTTTCAGTGAATTTTTGCAATTGATTAAAAAACAAAATTACAATCATTGCAGCTCAAACCTGCCAAGATGCCATAAAAGCCAACTGGAAATGTGCCTTCAGAATCTTAGAAGATCATGTTTTTATTTTTGCAGAAATGCAACAATTATAATGAACAGGTATGACATCTGTTATCCGGAATGCTCGGGACCTTGGAATTTTCTGGATAACAGATCTTCCTGTAATTTGGATGTTCATACCTTAAATCATGTAAATATTTAATAAACCCAATAGGCTGGTTTTGCTTCCAATAATGATTCATTATATCTTAGTTTGGATCAAGCACAAGTTTGTATTTTATTATTTCAGAGAAAAAGGAAATCATTTTTAAAAATATGGATTATTTCAATAAAATGGAGTTTATAGGAGATGGTTCTTTCCATAATTTGGAGCTTTCTGGATAACAGGTTTCCTGTATAGCAAAAGGGGTGGAAAAGGCAATTTGCAAATGTTGTGATTGTAATGAATGCATTTGTAATTTTTGATGAATATGCACAAAATTGCAAGAAAAATGGTGAAGTAGATTAGTAACACTAATGCAGTATTTTGGGGGAATTTTGTTTTTATGCCCCTAAAATACAGTCTGTGTCATTACACTTGAAACATTCCTTTCTGAGCTGATGTTTTAACTTGAAGCCAAAGAAGAATATTGGGAATATTAACATGTAGTGCTATACCCTTGAATTTAGCTACAAACTCTAAGATCCACAGAATGTGTATGAAGCCATGAGACCTCAGGTATTCACATGCATCTTTTATTAGTGGCAGATACAGTAATTATACAGTCATTTGGTCTCTGTTCACTAAACCACAGTACTTAGCCACACCAGTGTGAGTCCACATTCTGTTACATGTGCATACTACAACCGCCGCTATATCAGACACTGAGGAATCAAGTAAGCAGTGTATTTTTTTTTTTTAAATGTAATTCTTATTTTAGCTAGCTATATTTCGAGGAATAACCTGTCTAGTTGTTTGTTCAAATTTTCTTGATAATCAGGAATCAGTGTAAGTCAGATAGATAACGAAGGGCTGGCACATCCCAGACCACACTCTGTAAATTGATGTAGCAAGAAAGTATTTATTAAAGCAAAAAACATCACAGCAAAGCCTTAAGCGTTTTGTGCCTTGGAGGCACTTAGTCATAGGCTTCTTGATCTGTTTAAGTCAATGTGTTGCCCATAACAGTCGAAAACCGTTGTGTTCAATGGTGTGTCAGAGCTCAGCAGCAGCACAGTGGTTTAACAACCAGATCCAGATTTTTGGAAGACCACAAAGGCCAGGGCAGTGCTGGACTGAGAATCAAAATAGGCCCTGGCATTTCAGGTACAAAGAGGCCCAATCATCCCACTTAGAGGCCCAAACAGCCTCCACCAGCCCACTAAATTGTGACTTTCTATGGCAACTTATAGCAGCCCATCTGGCATTTGCCCTAACCTACAGATTGCCAGTCCGGGCCTGGGCCAGGGTCACAGATGATAAGATTAGGTATCATAATGCACAATGATAACTAGGCTGGAGATTGAAACGGCTGTTATAACCAATGTGACTATCTTGGGTAAAAGGCAGGTTGCAAGTGGGGTGGGATTGATGCAAGTGGGCACCCTGGCCTAGAGGTTCATTGCATTGAAATCCAGCCCTACTATCATCCTTCCGAATCAATAAAGATTAACAATTCAAATCTAATCTTCAATCCACATTTTCACAAGTAAACAGGCATTTTGGATTCATAGCTATAGAGGAACACAGCATTACATAAAACTACAAATACATACAACTAACATATGACAAAGGTGCAGAGTTTACCTTTTGAAAGTTTTTGTATAAAAGAAATGTAGACTAGGGTAGAAAATCACGTTTTATAAACAGGGGTGGATTAAGAGTGCCTTGGGCCTTTGGCTGTGCTGCTAACATGGGAGAAGTAGGTGTATGTTTAAGGTGTATGGTGAAACTGCTTCTCATTAATTAATGGATGTTCAGTGATGTTTAGATCTGGTGAATGCAGGCCATGGGAAGCATTTCATTTCTTCCTGGTGTACTTCAGACCACTCTTGAATATATTAATCAGCATGAGCATCTAGAAAAATTGGAAAATCATGAGGGAACAGTGTGTGGACAACAGCATGCACATTGGTCTCTAATTCCTTGGCCATTATTTTCCGTGAAATACAGTCATTGGACCTAATGACTCCCATGTGATGGCTGCCTGTATCATTATGGATCCAGTAGAATGTTTAACAGTTGGCAACAAATATTTTGTGATGAAGGCATGCTTTGTCTTTTGTAAACGCATCCAGATGTAGGAAAATGATGAAAGAACGCACTCTCAAGAGTTTTTCCATAACTTAGGGGTAAAGGTTTTGTGCTCCGACCTTACACCAGGTTATGCAGCATTGTGGTTTGGTCTTGGAAACAGGTAGTTACTGGACAGTAGGCTGCCATAAATTCTAGTTCTGTAATGCTCATGAGTAGTGATAGGCGAATCTGTGGCGTTTCGCCGAAAAATTCACGGCGAAAAACTTTGCGAAACGAGTCGCGCTGATGTTTTGTCGCGCACCCAAGTTGACACGTGCTTATTTGGACGTGCGTCAGAATAGTTTTGACGCACAGTGCAATGTAATAAAACTGCCAGGTGAAATGCATACCCCCAACGGTCCCTTTTTTTGGAGGGACATTCCCTCTTTTGACAGCGCAACCTGCAGTCCCTCATTTCATTTGTATTGGAAAGTCCCTCTTTTCTCTGCACGGAATTTTCTCTTTTGGCAGAGAGCCTAGAAGAACAGCTAACAGGTGCAAAATGCTTTTTAACAATTTTGATATTAAAAATAAGTAATTGATTGTATTTGTAACAGTTTAGATAAGGAGAAATATTTTCAAACTTTCATAACCTGCCAAATTTGGTAAAACGAACATGTTAATTAGTGGGTGTGACCACAAAAATGGGTGTGGTCAAAATGTTGGGAGGTATGGAAATGTGAAAAAAAATTGTAAAAAATTGCATCTTTTGCTTTGTGTGTGAATGTGCTGAATAGCATTGGAGTCAATGAGAAGAGCAATTTATACACGCGTTTCACTTAGTATACACACATGCCCTTGTTAGTGGACTCTTATCTTTTCAAAAGAAAAAAAGGCCTCCCATTTGGCCAGCTTCTTAAAAACATCTGTGATTATTATTTAAAATAGTGAAACATTAAAAAGGCATATTTTAATATCTATTCATTATTTTTAAAAATATTTTTACTGCACAGATTGTGCTGTTTTGAAGTGAAGCGACGAATTCGACGCGCGACGAACTCGGTGCGAGACAAAATGAGATGTGCAGCGAATTTTCGTGACCGTTTCGGCGAATGTCGGAAATTCGCCGCAAATTTGCCTAGGGCGAATTTATTTGCCCATCACTACTCATGAGTCACAACATATAGATTTTATTGAGACCGGGTCACAGGGGTGTTGATATAATCATATGGTAATTCCTCAGGCCACAGTTTTGTGGCATTTAGCAACTATCTTGTTAAGTGTACTCCTTTCTCTGTAAGTAAGCTTCCAATGTGTCTGCCTTAGTATTTTTTCCACAGTAAAGTGATGCATAATAACATTGGTAATAGCTGTATGAACTGGAGTATTGAACACTGAACATACAGTTTCTATGAGAACATTAAAGGGGTGGGCCAATTCAAGTTAACCTTTTAGTATGTTATAGAATTGCCAGATCTAAGCAATTTTTCAATTAGTCTTCATTGTTTACTTTTTATAATCTTTGAATTAAAGGGAAACTGTCATGGGAAAAAAAAAATTTATATTTCATTTGGAAATGGGGCTAGACATATTGTCAATTTCCCAGCTACCCCAAGTCATGTGACTTGTGCTCTGATAAACTTCAATCACTCTTTACTGCTGTACTGCAAGTTGGAGTTATATCACCCCCTTCCTCACCCCAGCAGTCTAACAACAGAACAATGGGAAGGTAACCAGATAACAGCTCCCTAACACAAGATAACAGCTGCCTGGTAGATATAAGAACAGCACTCAATAGTAAAAACTCATGTCCCACTGCGTATTATTCAGTTACATTGAGAAGGAAAAACAACAGCCTGCCAGAAAGCAGTTCCCTTCTAAAGTGATGGCACAAGTCACATGACTGGGGCAGCTGGGAAATTGACAAAATGTCTAGCCCCATGTTAGATTTCAAAACTGAATATAAAAAAACAGTTTGCTCTTTTGACTTTTGGATTTCAGTGCAGAAGTCTTCTGGAGCAGCACTATTAACTGATGCATGTTGAATCCCTTTAATTGCCTTTCCAGCTTTCAGATGGGGGTCACTGATCACATTTAAATAACAAATGCAACAAAAAGCAACAAAGGCTACAAATATATTGTTACTGCTACTTTTTATTAGTCATTTTTCTATTCAGGCACCCTCCTATTCATATTCCCGTTTCTCAGTAACAGTAAAGCCAAAACATTAAATAGTTTTAAAGGAATGACAATATAATGTACTGTTGCCCAGCACTGGTAAAACTGGAGTTTTAGGTTCAGAAAGACTACTATAGTTTTATAAACAAACTGCTATGCAGCCATGGGGACAGCCATTCAAGCACAGGATTCACAGTAGATAACAGATGTGTTCTGAAGAATTCCATTATATACTACAGAGCTTATATGTTATCTGCTGTGTATCCTATGCCTTTTCTCCTTTTTCAGCTTTGAATGGCTGCCCCCATGGCTACATAGCAGCTTGTTTATATAAACTGTAGTAGAGTTTCTGAAGCTAGCACACCAGTTGTACCACTGCAGGGCAACAGTACATTACATTTTCACTACTTTAACACACTTTAATTTTTTAGTGTTACTGTGCTTTTAAATCAATGCATGGTTGCTAGGATTATTTGGATCCTAGCAACCAGAAAGCTGAAATTGAAAATTGGAGACCTGCTGAATAAAAAGCTAAATAACGCAAAAGTCACAAATAATAAAAAATGAAAACCAGTTGCAGATTGCCTCTACATCACACTAAAAGTTAAAGTTCTGTGGCATCTCGCCACTTCCTCAGAAGCAATCTGAAGCAACTTCTGAGGAAGTGGCGAGATAAAGCAATTTAGCGAAACGTGCGTCGGCGTTTCTCCTTCTCCTCTCCTTTTAATTTTTTAAGATACAAGCTTTTACACTATTTAACCTTTGATTCTCCTCTATTATATTATTATTACAAGACGTGGGGGGTTTGTGGTTTTTTAGATCAGCTCTTTTGAATCAGAAACAGTTAATTATACGAGACCACAGTCCCTCATGATCTGCCTTCTCTCCTTGTGGTAGTCCCAGGGCCTAGACAGCCAAAACTAAGATAGCAGTTTTTGGGACGACTCCACCATTACTATACACGTTTCCTTTTCCAGCATCTATTATTTTGTGGGGGGGTTTTTTTTATTGGATCGCGGAATAGACATAACCACAAGGGATTCACCTCTAAATCACCATTAGGGTGGGTGTCGGAGGGAGGGGCCTCTATGTCCTTCAATTGAGGTATCACATCAAAGGCTTCTTCCTTTTTATATTAATGAATTGTATATCAATTATACTGACCAAGTGATTGTGGTAACTCTTAAGAATGGACTATAGTGCATAGCACTTGATTTTCAGATTAATGAATTTTTTATACTAAATCATGTAATTTAAATGATATGGTAACTTTATTTCAGCACTTAGCACTTTATTGTATAAACAACCTATTGGTTTTTAATATCAATCAGGTAGACCAAGTGATTTTGGTAAAAATCCATCACATCTTTTATTTTAATCAATTAACTACTCACTTGAGCACATGACACTTTAAGTAGGCTATTAACTTTGGTGAATCCCAAGGCCTCTTTTCAACAGCAATCCGGTTACTATAGTAGTGGCTTTTGGTATCATTTACAGAGCGATCCTGGGGGGTTTACATATGTTTTAATTTTTCGGGATAGAACGGGGTGTTTCTTCTTTAAAATTACAAATACATTTCTACAATTGTTACTTTACCTCGTTCTATACTCGATTGGATAAAAATACTGTGTGGTATACACAATTTAACTATATATTATACATATAAATACATATCTGTCTTTTTGCGTTGCCCATTCCCAACCCCGCAGCTGACATACACACGCTGTCCCACTCCCCCGCTGAGCCTCTTTTATTCATAGAGCTTCACACACAGTCAGGCAGAGTTGAGAGATGGGCGTGTCACTCTTAAAGGGGGCGTGTCACTTAAAGGAAGGCGTGTTCGGATTTCCAGTCCTGCCCCGTAGTGCTTGAGCCGCTCAGGCTGTGGATGCATTTAGACGGCTAGGGGCTTGGAGGAGAGAGGCAGGGAGAAGGCAGCTGCTCGGCAGCCCCGGACTTATCAGTGCATCGTGCTTATTACACACAGCGGGAGCGGCCAGCATCACATACCAGAGAGAACAGGGTTAAATGGACCTTCAGTGCCCGGAACTGGGCAGTAAGACACCTTCCAGCTGCTTCAATCGTTGGCATCAGATTGGAGCATGGGGAACACGGCGCACAAAACCTTGCCAGGTGAGCTAACAACCAGGCACCTTGCTGTGAGTGTAGTAGTGTGAGCATGTGGGGAACTGTGGGGTGATAGCCAATTTCACTGAATGGAAGAATGACTCTAGGCTCCTGCTTTCTTATATTGTGCTGTGCCAGTCAATGCCCATGCTCTGGTTCAATGGATCCCAGTGCTGGTGACTATATTTCAGTCTCCTGTCCCATTGTACCACTGGAAAGTTTGTCAATCACACTGTCTCCCTTCAATTCTGCTTCCATTCCTTCCACTGTATCAATATCATCCCATACCTTTAGTTTCATTGGAAGCTTTGGGCAGGAATGGGAGAGTTTAGGGCTAAGAATGAACCATATACACCTGGTGCTATTACAGGGTATGAGTCAACATACAGCTATGGGACCAGTTATCTGGGAACCCATTATCCACAAAGCTCCAAATTACAGAAATGCGGTCTCCCATAGACCCATTTCCCTTTTCTCTGTAATAATAAAACAGTAGCTTGTACTTGATCCCAACTAAGATATAATTAATCCTTATTGGAAGCAAAACCAGCCCATTGGCTTTATTTAATATTTACATGATTCTGTAGTAGACTGAAGGTATGAAGATCCAAATTACGGAAAGACCCATTATCTGGAAACCCCCAGGTTCCGAACATTCTGCATAACAGGTCCCATACCTGTAGTAGTAATGCTTGTATCATTGCTCAAGTGGGCATTCCATGGTGCTGGATAAGTTGTCATCTATGTACAGTATAAATCTCAAAATCTATCTATCTATAGTTATGGAATCCGGTATCCGGAAACACGTTATGCAGAAAGCTCCGAATTATGTAGACTCCATTATTATCAAATAATCCAGATTTTTTAAACTGATTTCCTTTTTTATCTGTAATAATAAAACAGTACCTTATAGTGGATCCAAACTAAGAGATAATGAATCCTTATTAGAAGCAGAACCAGCCTATTGGGTTTATTTAATGTTTACATGATTTTCTAGTAGACTTAAGGTATGAAGATCCAAATTACTAAAAGACCCGTTATCTGGAAAACCCCAGGTCCCGAGCATTCTGGATAATAGGTCCCATACCTGTACTTACTCTTTCCATTTATTGATCTGTCTTTTGAGCTATATCTGTTGTCTTTATATATTCTGTATCTGATTGTATGTACATGGCTCTAAATCTATTTATCAGTATACAGGTACCTTTGCTGACTTGCTAAAAGCTAGCTATAGCAATAGATAACCAGTATAACCGCTCAGTTAGATTTTAGCTACATTTCTCCAGCTACATCTATCTATCAACTAATTACTTACATCTCTATATCTGTGTTTCTATATTAGTTGACTTTACAATGGGTGCCACACTTGATAAAGTACTAATAGTCAGCTACCAGCAACCCTTAACTGCCAAAGGCAGGATGCTGGGAATTGTAGTCCAAGAACAGTAGAGGGCAGCAGTTACTGATATCACTAAGTGGTGAATATCCTTTTTGCAATTCTTTTATTGTGGAAATAAAGCACTACATATGTTTCAGCATAAGAGACTTAAAATAAAACCTTTGTTAGGGGGCCAGTTCTGGTTTGTAAACCTGCAGTTCTATGAGGGGTGTGGGCAGATAATCTGCAAAGCGTTCAAGTGGAATAATCTCAGAATTGAATAGAGTTTGTGGGTTTCTGCATATTATACGTTTAGTTCCTGCAAAAAACTCTCTTGCACCCTGGCAGTTGTTCTCGCCTTTCTACCTGGAGGGCTGGGGAGTTCCTGGGTAGGGAGATACATTATTCAGTTTATAAAAGAACCGTTCAGGGGAGGGAGGGGCATTATTTAAACTTTTTTTTGTTGTTTTTCTCAACGGCTGTTTCCATGTAGCCTGGTGTATTGGTATGTAACTCAGAGCACTGGTTGAAACCGTGTCTCTATCAGGTAGGAATTGCCAAGAGTCACAGGCAGGTGCTTCTTCTGATGTCTAGTGGGATGCACAGGCTTGTTATGATTACAGGAAAATAGTGAAACTCACTCTGCAGGGGCACTGGTTTTTATTTCACTTTTCCATTATAAACCACTTTAATCGCAGTTGAGTTCCATCTGCAGCGTTTTTGTTGTTGGAGAATGTAGGGAAAGTGACTATTGTGTGAATCATGTGCAAGCAATTCCCATTATGCATTTGGCTTTTGTGATTGTAATTAGGTAGATTCCCAGTATCGGCCAGTCCGGACAGTATCGTTACCTGCTGCCATTTGTATGACTTTAGTTCATATGAATGGCAGGTGGAGTGCAGCTCTTTGTCATTGTTTGACTGCACACTGTTGAAAACATGGGGGACATTTACAAAGGCAGGTGCACTGGTGCAGTAACCCATAACAGCCAATCAGGTGTTTGCTTTCATTTATTCAGCTGCTGTAGACTAGGTCAAAGCTAGTTTCTGGTTGGTTGCTTTGGTTTCTGGCATTTGTGCAAAAACTGTCTTTCTCAATAAGTACTTTGTTTCTCCATTGAGAGAGTTATGGACATTTCTTTGTTTATCAATTGCTCACTAAGGCCTCTCGGTAAAGCCTGTTCACTAAGCTGCATAATGTCCCACAAGCCTGAGAATATGACTTTAGAAGAACCGGAGCTATTATAATGTAATAAACATGACTTCATATGGACCTTAAAACTGCCATTTCCGCTTAACAGTAAGACTTGACTGTGATCTTTGAACAGGATGCACAGAGCTAGATAAAGAAGAGAATTGAAGCCCTATCAGTGTCATGCAATCATAAGACAAGATAGAACATCACATGCTATATGCTTTTTTATAGAGAATTTATAAAATGCTAGGATTTAGGAGTTATTGTTAGTTTTCCATTTTCTTCCTTTATGTTACAAACCACACAGTATGTGGTTCAAAGGGACTTTGCAGGAAGAAGGTCAGCCTTACGAAAGCCAGTTTCCCTTTGCATTGAGTTCTGTCAGTTAGATTGTAAGCACATTTTCATTACATTACCCCCCCACCCCAAGATTTTTTTTGTCAGTGTTCAAAAAGTGAAAATTTCCTACATTTTAATTAACCCATACTGACCAGTCACCAGAAGCATTATTACGTGAAAACAAACTGATTGGTTGCTATGAGTTACTAGACCTGGGTAGACTTTGAAGTTGCTGTGCTCGGGGTATCCCTGCTTCCCTGGGAGATTATATTTTACAGTGAACACACCTGTAAACTTTGTCCTTTCTCTTGTTATCCTTCTTTTGACATGTTATTGTAAAGCTTTTATCTGAGTCTAATCGTATTTATAACTTTAATTGCGTTCTAGGAATTCCGACTTGAACTTATTGTACTCCTAATTGTAAATGGCTTGTGGGCTTTCCCTTGCAATGAAACAGGCTGTATAAGTACTGGTTTATTTTATTTTTGTAATCAGATGCGCCTGTGCCAGACATGGAAGGAGGCTATTCCATATATCAATCACTCCTTGTGCTGCTTAGCTTATCTGTTATTAACAAATAATCAGCAGAGGCAATGAGACAGAAGGAACTGATGATGGGGGCTACTTATTTCAACTTGCTCTTATTATTTATCTAAGATTGTAGTCCATATTAAGGAGAGAAATCAGAAAGCCTATAAAAATGAAGTGGGTGGAGCATATAGTCTAGGACACAGGACTCCTCACATTGTCCTGTTTTTCAAGTACAAACCTTCCCACTTCTCAGATCTGGTGGCTACTGTAATTTGTGGTTTAAGGGTAGACAAATCT
This sequence comes from Xenopus borealis, assembly GCA_024363595.1. Classification (NCBI taxonomy): domain Eukaryota; kingdom Metazoa; phylum Chordata; class Amphibia; order Anura; family Pipidae; genus Xenopus; species Xenopus borealis. The sequence continues at coordinate 33,151,491 of CM044435.1, read as the reverse complement.
CCTCTTCTTCGGGCGACTAATCTCCCAGAACTGCTTTCCCCTGCCTTCTCACCTGCTAGAATGAAAATTGCTTGCGGGATGGCAATCGGGCCTCTTTATTTTCTGAGGTTGCCCAAGGTTCCTCGTGAGGCAGCTCCGAGTGCCATCACACCAGCAATTTCCATTCTACCCCGCGGGAAGGCAGTTCGGGGAGATTTGTCGCCAGGTGACTGATCTCCCAGAATGTGCTTGTGTGTCTCTGCCCTAACAAAAGGCAAAAGCTGTTTTTAGAAGAGTCTAGGACCTTGGCCCACTATATAGTACAGTCTCATGGAACAGCCTCTATGCAAGAGTGCAAAAAATGTACCTGTGGACTAGGTACAGGGCTGTGCTGCCACAAGGCAAGGTGAGAACCTTGCCTGAAGTGGCACTGAGCAGCCAGTTACAAGGGGTGGCAAAAATGTCAACAAACTGTAATTAGGGGATAGGAGGTATAGGAGAGATGGTGCCTATAGTAGCAGTGGCATAAAAGTCTCTTGGAAAGGACTATGGCTGTGGGATAGCAGGTATAGTATGGAGAGATGGTGCCTTTAGTATCTGTGGGATAATAGTCTCTGGGAAGGAACTATGGCTGTAGGATAGCAGGTATAGTAGGGAGAGATTGTGCCTATAGTAGCAGTGGGATAATAGCCTCTGGGAAGGGACTGTGGTTGTGGTATAGTAGGACAAGGTAGCACAAACACTCAGTATCACTGGCCAACCTACAGCCCTTTTTTGTTGAAGTCCCACCAGCACAATAGATGGCCATGCTAGCTACAACTTGGAGACTTGGACATCCCTGTGTGATAAAGAGATCACTTTATTGTATCTTTGCACTGAGGTTAAAAAGTAACTTATCTCAGTAAAAGGCGTGGGAGTTGTCACCTTTTACATGAATGATATACAAATAGATACATATACATGTCAGGGTAAAATGAGAATACATTTTATTTGCTTTAGAAGGGCACACGCCCTATTTTATGGCTGCAGTTGAATGAGTAGGCAAATTTTTTTTTATGAAGCTGCAGCAGAATATGTCACTATTGAGCTAATTATTCTTACAATAAACATCATGGAACAAATATGCTTGAATCCTTGTCTGGAACATTTATCAGATAGAACGGAGCACCACAAAGCAGAGATGTTCATCTCGGAAATGATATTAAGCAGGGGCGGCATCTGCTTTGGGCAACATTTCATTCTGTGAGGATTAACTGTGTGCCTGGACGGCTGGAGAGGGAACAGATGCAGGAGCAACCCAGCTGCCTTTGTCCCATGCTTGGTGCACAAGTGGTACAAGGGGAACAGCTGAGATGCCTAAATTGAATCAAGGCATCAGCTTCCAGATAACAAGTTGCATGTTCCAGACACAGTGACAGGATGATCAATAATATCTTGATTGTAACTAGTAATCTGTTAAAGAAGAAATACTCTGTTTTTATACGAACACATGATCTTGCATTAATTTCTTCTATGAGATAGTAAGA
>CM044435.1:33105310-33141797 GCA_024363595.1 Xenopus borealis | reverse complement strand
CTGCTTCTCTTACTATACATTACATGTTGGCCTGGCTGTTTAATGCATTAACAACTAGAAACATAAACGTCTCTTCTAAGGCCAATGTTCGAGCACTTCTTGGCATATTTCATTCATTGAGGTTTAGTCATTATTATTGCATAATACTTAATACAGATTTTTTTGTGTAGAATATTTGTAAAAATCCCCATGATTACTTGAATCAATAATATACTGTATATTTCACATATGTTTCTGTTTAAGTAGAAACCCCTCTAGCATTCACCCTCTAAACGTCTCAGAGTGTATCAATAAATTAAGTCACTGTAGGGTTTAAATAACTTCACAGTGAAATGTAATGCAATACAAAGCTTGGAAATATCATTCCTTCACCCCCACCCCCCCGGAAAAAAAATAAAATTGCCTCCTGTGAGGTGGTATTCACTGAGTTTGTTTAGTATTGTATTCATTCAAGAGCTTTGCTAGGAGCCAATGTTAATTGTTAACAGTAATAAGCCCATAAATAATCAGCAATAGCATATGCAAGGCATGAAGCTTGTTCAGACTAACCCTAACCTGTATCTATATGCTCTACTGTTGCCCTTTTGCAACACCAATTGTGCACTTGCCAAGAAATCTTTTTTTCAGAGAGAGTTTGGGTTGCCTCATTGTACCCATTATTAAAGCTTCTTGTATAGTCTGCATGTTGTATTGCTTTTTATTGATCAATTCCCTGTATTCTGTAGATTGCACAAAGCAACCATTCATCTCAATGGGTTCATTATAAACCACACAGAATGTACATTTTATATTTCCAGTATTAAAGGGATGAGGTGATAACTAGGTATAGGCAAGGTAAGTCACTGTGTTGACAAGTGTGGGGGTTTTGATGTTTGACTATGTAGTGTACAAATAAGAACGCCCTACAGTCACCACTATGAAGTTGTTCTCTACAAAAGTCATCTTAATGATGACTGCTGCAAATTATGTGGGTAGGACCCTAAGCATGTTAGAAGTCTCTATTTCCGCTTTTCAGAGGTCTCAGATCAGAAAATTGTGGTGTTTTCATAGCAACTTCCCTTTCTTGGTTGGCTTTCTATATAAAAAAAAGTATTTTTTTAACATGCCTCAGAAATTCCACTTCTTCTTTTAAGTGTGGGGAATAAAGTGTTTTATGGCTGTGTAAATTTCAAGTTAATCTGAGATTCATCCCTGTTCATCTGCAAAGATTTATCCGGGAATCCCTCATTTAGCCTTTAACCCCTTGCATGGACTATTCTAAAATGATAAATTACATACCTAGCTGCTCCAAGGCATACCTCCCCCCACCCCCCCAAAGAGGTTCTGTTTAATATCTGCTGCCCACAAAATGGAAGAAGCTATGAACAATTCTTGGCAAAAGAAACACATATATAACCAAATCTGGGTCTTAAATTGGTCTGGTTGTAGGTTAGAGCTTGTATGTATGGTATGCAGTTAAGGTATGTGAGATTGAGAAATCTTTAGTTTTGTATAAAGCCTCTCTGTGCTCACTGACAAGCTCAGTCCCATTATATACTTTAGCTGGGTTGATGATCATACTCTGCCACAGGAACACTGGATTCCAGGAGTAATAAAAACATAAAGCTAGTTAGTTAGCTGTTCCTGTGGGATAGTCTATAAGACTATATGTATATTACTGAGGGTCTTACCATTTTAAAGTGGATTTAAGTAGAAACTTCAGATTGGCTATGTTTTGCTAGTAAAAACATTATGTCCAGGTTTCTTTGTCAGTAGTCTGTTGGGGTGAGCCATCCGACAGTATATATTCCTTAGTTTACATTAGAGTTTACATTAGAGTTATAATAAGAAAGAAATTAATAACCTTCATCTCTTTACTGTGAAAAGAATCAATATTTAATAAAAAAATGCGTTTGGTTAAAATGAAATTGGCCCTACACTGGGTAAGAAAACCATTCTGTACATTTTGTGGGTGGTTGCTTAGGTCTTGGAGGCCTCCTATACAGTGAAACCACAATTTTACATCCCCTGATTTTGAGTTTCCTTCTTTTTTTTTTGGTCCCACCAATATACAGTATAATGTATAATACATTTCTCTGGTTTTACTTTTTCCCTTGATTTTACACCATTTATTTCTGGTCCTCCGAAAAACATAAAAATGGGGTTTCTGCTGTATTCAAAACTTTTAAAAGCAGCAAACAAGTATATACAGTAAAACACTAGTTTTATGTTTTCTAAGACATCAGAGTGGTATAAATTCTGGAAAATTATAAAATCTGGTGGGGGGGGGGGAGACGCTGCTTTTTTGTATGGAACTGGAAACATACTGTGTCAATTCCAGGTAAATATCAAATCCAGGGCCATAAAATCCAAGTCTAGATATGGATTATAAAATGTTGTCCAGTGAAGCTCTACAGTGTGTAGTTTTCATATGTGATTTATGTCAGTAACTTTGTTTTTGACAAGGTTGACTAGCAGCATGCGTAACAATAACACCATACAAGCTGTACATGGTATGTTACAAAACAATTAAAATTTCTTTTAGGTTTTCTTGTGAAGGCTTACTCATTAATACCTTGGTTAGGCGCATGTCTAGGAGAAAACAAAATGTGACCTTTTTGTATGTATGCATCACAAAACAATGACCAGCTGCAAACCTTCCTTTGTTCTAGTTGAGGCATATGAAAGCAAAGCGCAGCTTTGTTATGAGAAGGTGGTTCCAATTGTAGGGCTGGTGGTGTTGTTGATCAGTCAAGTGTATTATTACATACAATATCCAATACTCTGTGCCAGAGCAGGTTTAGTAATCACATAATGGTTCTGATATATGGAAACAATGAGCATATACAGTGGTCCCTTAAGACATACAAATACTTTTCTAAACAGACTTTTGTCTAAACTTTGAAAATAGTAAAACTTTCCGATGGTGCATAATCATAGACGTATATGAAGGCATATTTCACACTGAAACTGAGCTTTGTTAGACCAGAACAAAAGCTTTTGCTCACTCTCTGCTAGCTCATCCTTACAAGAACCAAAGAAATGGCTTCCATCAAGAGACATGAAATTCATGTACAATTACACAACATGGATCCTCTCAGAATGTGTTTATCAGGTTAACCCCTGCACTTTTAATCCAATTACTTTTTGTAACAAATTCATCTTCATAGGCTCAGCTCTTCTTATAGAAGAATGTTTGGTTCTGCTAGTCATTAAGGCTATTAGCATTCGCATGCCAGAGAAGGTTCTCCATGTGCTGCACTGCCCGTTCCTAAAAATACATCGTCGGTGTCCATTTCCAAAATGGCCAGATAAAAACTGTTTGTACTTCAACCTGAGAAGAAGCCTGTTCAAAAGATGCCCTTTGTGACATATTACTCATGGTTAGATATATATAGCATGTTTAGTGACAGCTGCAAATGCATATGGAAAAGCACTGAAGGCAAGCATTGTGCCACCGCTCATCTGTCATTTGCTTTGAAACACATACTTTGCCGTGGTTCAGTGTACATTGGTTAGCTTAGGTTTTGATGGTTCTCTCCTATTTTGGACTTTGAAAGAGAGCATGCTCAAAATAGTACACAATTAAGCTTGTATATAGATTTCATTATTTCTGTTAAATGTAAATAAAAAATGTATGTAATCTTTTTATTATAGGGACCCGGACTTAATTTTTATGCAAAATAAAGGATATGCTCATGAAAGTAGTAGCATTGTACATTAGCATGCCCACTGTAAACAGTGTATGGTTTGTGCATACCAGCAAGCAGAGGTATGTGGCTTTTATGGTGTCACTGCAGGGTTGATGCTCCAGGCCACACATAGAAACAGTAACCAAGACCCTCAGGGCGAAATAAACATTGAGGCTAAAAGGAGTTCACGTGCATATGCAGAATCAGTGAAGGGAATGTCATCTAATCCTTATGAGGGCATAGTTCATTGGTGGCACAGGGCATTTCTTCCCTGAAGGTTTGTATTTTGCCACATAGTTTGGAAAGCCATATTGCTTACCTCAGCAAAAGCAATTCTGCATTTTTTTGGAGTCTACTACGTTTACAGCGAATGGGGGAATAAAGCTACATTTTGCAGTTATCCTTTAGAAAATCAACCCCCCTTTCCCCCCAAAAAAAAACTATTTTTAAGCACTACTGCTTGCCTAATCTTGATAGATATTTTTCACACAGATAGACCGGCAACTCCTTTTACCAACAACCCCATCTTAAAGGCAAAAAAATAAAATCCTATTTTACTTTCTTTAATGAAAAAGAAATCTATCTCCAATATACTTTAATTAGAAAATGTCTACCGCTTTTATAATAAACCTGACTGTATGCAGTGACATTCCCCCTTCCTTTTACTTGCTCTGACAGCTGCGGATAGGACAGTCCCTAGCTGCTCTGCAGGGAAACGATCATATTTACAAAAGCCAGGGGGGAGCCCCCACCTTTCTTCCCAAAACTCTAGCAGATTTGTTTGTTTCCCTGTAGAGCAGCCGGTGACTGTGTAGAGATTTGTATCTACAGACCCAGTGCAGTCTGTATATTTTGATTATTAATCAGTCTTGCTGTATTGGCTTCTGTGGCAGATATTATTTGTCGGTTTGATCATTTATGATCATCCCTAAGCTTAACCTCCCAACTGAGGCCCAGACCACACTGAGCATGTGTGTAGTCTTGATATAGCAGAGATGTCTAACAAAGTTACAAGATGACACCAACTTTGAAAGCATAAATCGTTTGTCCTATTAGGTTTCTGGTGCAGTAAGTTCATGTTTATATTTAGTATACAAAATACAGTATTTCTAACATTCTATTTTATTCTATTTTAGACTTTACTTGCCCTTTAAGTGACTTGAATTTAAAAAAAAATGGAGGCCATCTAGATTTAAGAGTAAATGAAAACAGCAATGGCACATCATTTGCCTTTCCTTTCTTTGTTGCCATAGGGAGAGGCATTGGTATATTTAGAACATGCATGTAATGTGAAGCCTTTGATCTTTCATCATTCTCTGTGCCAGGTTCATTCTCCATGAAACCCAGTGTGCAGTGGGATGAACCCCTTCCTTTTCTTTTAAAATCTTTTTTTTTTTTTTTCCAAAAAGTCATTTGGGATATAGCAAGGAAGCTGTCAACATCCTGAGCAGCTGCATTTTTTAAAGTTCCACATGATACCTCCTGAGACCAGAAGCCATAGTATGGAGATATTTTTGGTCAGGCTATTGTCACCCTTTGCTGGCCTATCATTTGAATATATTTAATATTTTTGTACAGGTATATTATCTGTTATCATGGAACTTATGATCCAGAAAGCTCAGAATTTACGAAGACCATCTCCCATAGACTCCATTGTAATCATAGTTTAAAAAATAATTTTCCCTTTTCTCTGAAATAAACCTTGTACTTGTACTCCTAATGATATAATTAATCCTTATTGGAGCCAAAATTCCTATTGGCTGTAGTTAAAGTTTAATTTTCTTTAGTAGATGTAAGAGATACAAATAAAGGAAAGATCCCTTATCCAGAAAACTCCAGTTCCCAAGCATTCTGGATAACCGGTCCCATACCTGTATATGCCTCTACAGCAGCCATGTATTGTTATCATAAATTACCTGGTTTAAATGTTTTCAATAAAGTGCTATTTTCCTTTTGATTTTATTTGACCTTCTCCCTCAAACAGGTGACTTTGTAGATTCTTTATAGAACTAGATGCACTCAAAGGAAGAAGTCTATTAGGAAAGCTATGTAAACCATGAAGTGACTTACTTTGAGGAAAGTGAGCAATTTTCCTAGGTAGGCCGAAAAAGAAGTAAATCAAATCATTTTATTTTTTTGTTTTTTTAAATAAAATGTTGTAATATTTTGTAAAATGTTCTTGCTAAACTTGTAAAATGTTTACCCTAATTTCAGAAATATGCTGCCTTGTAAGTAAGAATTTACTGAATCCAGAGTTTGGTTAGGTATTAGGCTGAATCTCAGCACTTTTTGAAGGATTCCGGGGTGTTTGGCTGATCTGAATCTGAAGTGACCATCTTTATTTCAGATCATGCATTTTATCTTTGCAAGTTAGTATTTGGTTTGGTTTTGTCATTTAACCAAACCCTTTAAAGTGTATTCAACACAAAAATGTTCTATTTTGTAAGCCTTCACAGATAAGGCCTTTCGGTCTCATGTTATTTGTTTCATTGCATTGTTTGTTATTGGTCTGTTTCTGTTTGTCACATTATTTGTATTCTCTCCAGTGTATATTATGATTGAATCAAATTTGCTAAGCTACAGAATCAGTGGAATGTTCATGGAGATTTTAGATGATCTCCCTCTGTTATGGCAAGGAACATGGCATTCAAGGTTTGTATATTTGAAGGGGGAAAGACTGTACTTTCCTGAATAACACTTGTATAACACAGTGAAAGCTGCTTTTATACAAGTAATTGGGCTCTAAGTGCACAAAACGGCCATTCATCAGGAAATTGGTGGTTGCGGATCCAACGACTGAATACAGGGAAGCCAGTCAAAATGACTGTGCCATCAAAAGAAGGGTTCCAGCCTTTTCTGCTTCCATTCATCTTTATATAGACACTGCTGAAATCATATTTACAGGAAAATGGAACCCTCCAAAACTGAGCTGTGAGTCTGGGACAAAACCTCCTAATTAACAGAAATCTGTCTTGCAATGAAAAACCTTCTGCATGATGGCATAGATTTTGGGCCTCCTAGTCCAAATTTGTCGATTAAAATTCTTATACATTATTCTGTTTTCCAACATTTATAGCACAAATTCTTCCTAAATTCTCTGACAAGCCTGTTCTTATAGCATGGCTTCTAGTAAAGCAAACACAATTTTCCTTTTAGCCTGCAGATAATCCCACACCCCAGAATGGGGGCCCACTACTTCAAGGTGGTGCCTATATTATGTAGAAATTCAGGTTTTGCAGGCAATCATCACTTCTGTTTTTTTTTCCTGCTCCAGAACATGAATTGCTCAGTCTTGTTGCTATTGGAGATACAGGGATATAGAACAATGGTCTAAACCGTTTGTGTGCTGGAGGCTGACAAATGAAAGATTATATGTGTTTTTTCTTTTATTTTACAATGACATAAGCAGATTTCGCTGGGAAAAAAAGAAGAGAATTTTTTTTCTTTTCACTGCCTCGGGAATATAGTTTAACATAAATGAGCTGGTAAGCTTGTGACTACCAAAGTAGTTAATTTGTCTGGGCTGGTTATAATCAGAAAGATACTTTTATGTAAGCACATATTTTATATGATGTTTGTTTCACTTATTTATTTCACTTATATTGGATACTATATGTTTTTTCATATTTGGAAGCTCCAGCTAGAGTTATAATCTTTCATCTCTCTGCATGTGGAGTGTAGATGAGAATATAGGAAGAGAGTGGCGATAGGAGAACATTCACAAATGGACAGGGAGTGTGCAGAAATAAGAGGGTTTATAAGCTGAAGATTTGTGCTCAAAAAGTTCTATACTGGAATTAGGCAACCCTCACCATGACTAGTAGCTATCCAAATCCCAAGATCTGACTTAACTGAATAAGTGATCTGCAACAGTAAAGCTTCTTTGTTAAATGTTTTTCATGGCCACCCAACATTTAATCATAGGCACCAGGGAGGAATGAAATGTGTTAGGCCCATTTTTGGATTCTAATGTCCATGTATTTTATGGTTTATTGTTAATGCATGATGCTTTGTTTTTGAAGAGTGATGTTTTAGTAGTTTTTGACAACACTGTAGGTACTCTTGTTATGGTCACTATACATGGTCTCAACATGGATAGCCGGCAAGTAGAATATATGCAATATTTTGCAATAGCATCCCGTCCGTGCATCCTCTGGTTTATTAGTGCTATATTGGTATTGTACTTCCCTTGAAGATCAGTAACTCTTTTATTTTGTTTCACACTTTTTTTTAGCCAAAACCTCTGTCCATCTGCATGGCCACATAGAAAGAGTTTGTGATACAGCCATTAAGACTGATTTACCTGTGTTTACCTAGATTTAAGCCAATGTCACTCAAGGCTGTTGACTGATGCAGCTGTCATCAGTTCTCATGTCTGTGGGAAGTGCACCGTTTTATTAATTTCATGGGAATGACTGTGGCTCGAAACCTCAGAATTCTATGCCAGAAGTCTCTTCCAAAATTTGATCCTAAGCTGAATAAATCTTATCTCTTAACCTCATACTTTATAAGTAGAAATGGTGGTGTTAGAATAATATCTACAGCATCTACAATATTCGCCTAATGGCACTGACTTTTCCAGTCCCAGTCTAGAGCGTATAGATTATACCCTTTGGTTTACAGCCCATCAGATGTGCAGCTTGTGCCAAGGCAAGGGATCGCCTGGTATTGCTAAGAGATTGCTTACTCTTGTCACCGTGAGATTGTTTACTCGGTCTTTCAAGAGCTTGCCTGGCATGTGAACCAGGCAGCAGAATAAAGAATGAAGAAACTGTCAGATGGAAAAGGGCAGGACATGGGTAAATTACCGAGAGGCCACCCTCGTGGAAAGTTGTATGCTGGAAAGGATCTGCCAAAAAGCTTTTTTGTCCTGTGCTGTTTGAACAAGGCCAGCCAATAAATTTGTGTTGGATTTGTGCCACCCTGCCTTTCTCATCAAGCAGCCTTTCTTAGCTGTCCTATCTTCACACTGTATACTTGTGCCAGCTCATCTCATTAAACCTGAACACCTAAAAAAGTCCACATGTGCATACAGGGTTCCCTCTTTAACACTGTACTCCTTTACTCCGCATTTTCTACGGCTGATTACTAATGAAAATTGCATGGTTGCAAGAGGTCTTCTTGGATGGCCATGGATCTCCCGACTAGTTGCTGTTTAATGTCTACATTAAATATATATAGTTTTGGTTGTATAAAAACCACGTACACAGCCAAACAGACCCTCATGTAGGCTGCCAGTCCACATAGAGGCTACCAAATGGCCAATCGCAACCCTTATTTGACACCACTAGGGACCTTTTTCATGCTTGTGTTGCTCTCCAACTCTTTTTATACTTGAAAGTGGCTCACGGTACAAAAAGGTTGGGGACCCCTGCTCTAGAGAGCACACAATTAAATTATATCCAGAAAGATCATCTTTATTCTCATGTTCCTTATAACCCTAATAACTGAACTGCCCAAGCAGTCTTTCTAACATTCCAATTTTCTATGGTAAAATTCCTGTCCGATCTATAAGAGCTGTGCGGAGAATCTGAAATACTCATTTTAAATGAAACAGGATACAAACACAGACAGTATGGTAAATGTAAATGATGTGAATGAGGCTGTAATATTCCACATAGCGGGTTCATATTTATTTATACTTTCAGATTAGCTCGGAGAGATGGAGGGGGTTTTTAGAGCACACACTTTTTCGTTTAAGGAAAATTAGCCATGAGCATATACTGCCTCATTTTCTTTGTTTGGAAACAGATTTCTTCAATTGTGCTGGAAACATTCATTGATTCAGGCTGGAGTAAAACAATAGCATTTTATGCTTTTGTTTGGTTTTTTAATTGGCAGATTTTCTTGCGTTTTGTGTGCAATTTTATACAGGGGTCATTTTCTCCAGATTTAGGAGGATTATCAACTTGGTTTTGTGTAGTCTTATTTTTCCCAAAATATGGGTCTTAAACCTACTGCTTTAATCATGGATTTTCCAGGCCCCAATGATCCTGAGATTTAGACTTGAAAAATTTTGTAAGGTTAAAGATCTTTTGAGCTGCTATACAGACCCTTTGAAAAGAGTTGTTGCCAAAAAGCAGAAACATACTCTTGCAGAAACAAAAAATGGCACCCAGAAGCAGAGTAGTTCCCCCTTTATAATGACAAGCAACTTTCCCCATTATTTTGAAACGGCACAGAATAGAAAATAATATAAGGACATTAGAAGTCACTTCCATGACCATGTGTAGTCATGAGACCAAACTCACCATGGAATTCTGAAGTGACATAATATCCACATATATTACGAAAGACTCTGTGTGTCATAGATGCAAATTACATCCCTAAAAAAGAATTATAACTGGTCACTAAATGATATAATGCTACATGTTTTTAAAGGTGTAAGCATTTATAACATTGAGACAACAATACAAATGTTTAATTTTTGTTTCATAAATACAGTACATCTACAATATATTGATCAGTCGGTGATGACTTACTCATGATGAGTACCTGCTAGAGAAAAAGGGGGTCTTTGGAGGGGTGGGATATTGTCTCAGAGGGTTACCCATATAGTGTTAGTCTATAGCCTCAGCCCACTCTCCCCATATCTTGTTGTATATTTGGGGGGCCCCCTTGCATTGTAGGTGAGTTGTATCAGAGGGAGAAGGGCTCTTGTAGGCTGAGCCATGTAATAAGTATCGATGGAGAATGTGCCATTCATTGAAGGAGGATATATTTCGTCGCATTAAACAATAAGGTTCGTAAAAGGATATGTGTTGCAGATTTAAAGACAATATCATCCACAATGCTGAATAGGCACACCTTAGGTGTAAGTATTTTTGGCAGGAATGTTGTGCTCTGAATATAGTCTAGTACCTGCTCCCAAAGGTACCTGCAGGCATAGCAGATGGAGGTAGTCTGCATTGGGGATGCCACATTTAGAGTCTCGGCACCCACATGATGTTGCAGAGTCAGGTGAAGCCTGTGGATGAATTTTTCTTTCGTGGAGATCAGACAGTAGGCCCTGTCTGTCGCTTCCTCCAAATCATCATCATGGTTATATTATTTCAAATTATCTCAATATATGTGTGTATATGTATGTATGTATATATATGTATATATATGTATAGATATATATATATAGCAAGAATTCTTCATGACTAAAGTTAAGTAGATTTTCACTTTCTGATTGATCACTAGTAATGCATTCAAGCAATTAGCAATCACAATCCGTAATTAAATTAAACTTCAAGTGGCATTTGGCCCCTGGGTTTAGTATGATCTGTTAATCTCTGGCTGCTGTCAGAAGATGATTTTTTATACAAGTACCAGTGACCGGAATAGCTTTCTTCACACTGACTTGGTATTTTACGCACATATACAATCGCACAAGGTACTGTTCAAAATTACATTTTAAATTATACACTTTAAGGCTTTTCCAAATATATTCATCTTCAGAGCTGGTTATTTGAAATGTACCAAATGCATAAGCATAAATCATAGTGTTCATCATGTCTAACCTCTTTCTAGAAATATTCAGGGTTGTCCACATTATCTTGCATATACTTGGCTTGCTTTCTGCAAATGCAACCAAGATGGAATGTTATTGGTAAAATGACACCAGAGAACCCAATTAATTTGTCCAGGGGAGGGGCCCATATTTCACAAGTAAATCATTTGTCTTTATGGCTACTTGAAATTTCTGTGAATTACCTTTGCCTGTGCTTACTTGGTTTGCACCTTTCTACCTGAACTACAGTCACCTAAACTAAGTAAACAGGAGGAGGGGGGGGCTGATGAGCATTTTCATGTTTGGCTTTTCACTGATGTTTGGCTTTTCACTGACCGCAGAACACACTGGTGACGAATATGCCCATGTTTTAAAGTCATAACAAACACCTTGGTCCTTCATTTTCATAGTACATGTCAGGTTTATAGCGTCCAATGCACCTAAGCCACTACACCAAAGATAGTGTTTTTGGCAAAATGCTTTCTAAACTATTTTGATGTGATATCCCTTTATAAAGAGAACACTACATTCGGGAACCTAATATAAAAAGCAATACAAAATATCAGATCTCATATGTGACTATCAAGGTATGGAAGCATTTACCTTTATGAAGTTTGCAGCAATTTTTTTTTGCCATAAAAAGCAGGAAGTAGTTAAACAGCAGTGTTTCTTTAATCTCCATCCAAACAATCTAATATGCAAGAACACTGAGTAAGCCTTGCAAAGAATTGGCTGCCATTCAAAATGTATACAGTACTCACTATGACAATGACATGTTCCTGTTATCGAGCTTTACACTGCCTGAATGGCAGAAGTAGGAGTCTAGAGAACAGATGGTACTTATTCCCAGACAGATGAAGAATATAGGAAACATGCATCTCCAGCACACATTACTGCAAGAATGTTTAGCCTTTGCTGGGGTCTTGGATCATATGAACAGGCACATTTTTATTGTCTTCTTTTTTTCAGTTTATTATACTCATTTGCAACATTCTGTTTTTTTGGTTCGCTTATTCCTATTTGCACATCAGAAATTATGGTTTTTATTTTCATCCAAAACTGGTTTCTGGTAAATAGTACAGTCTAACCCATGGGACTAAATCACTGCATTGTCCAGTACTACTAGAGTTCAGTGGATCTGTTTTTCCACTGTATTTAACTGCTGTGTGACGCTCACACTGAAACCCAGCCAGTAGCCGGCCATTTTGTCAACTGATGAACTCTGCTCAACTGAGCTTGTAAGAAGACTGGACAGTCACTGGCAAGGTAAGGACCTTGCTTTGTGAAAGTAGATTACATCAGCATGTTTCCATTTTTGCCTACAGCCTCATAGAACTTCCATAGTTGGAAGCATCAGCTGATCTCGGCACATTGCGCTATAAGAGTTTCCATGTGGCATAAGTCATACAGTATATGACTTTCAAATGGATTACATGTGAAGCGCTCTATGAGTGGATAAGAAAGTTTAGGAATGCTATGACTATTGTACAAGGAATACTTGTTACATGTTTCATCCCATTGCCTGTGAACATTTAAGTGTAATTATTTATTATGCCTTGGGTATTTGTCTAATTTGTGACTCATAGGGAATGTATAGTTAACACATGGTGGGAAGGTTACACATTTTGCAAAGCAATTCTTCCAAAAATATTTTCAGTTATCTGATGAACAAGATATTGTAATATTTATATACAGCATCTCCTTGACAGCAAACTGTTTGGGTTTTCAGCAATGCAGCCAATGGTCCTCTAGTTTACAACCATTTATAATCAAGTATAAACAGAAGCACCAGCAGCAAAGCTCCTGTTCAAAAAAGAATTGTGGAATTTCATCTTCTGCCATTAAAAAAATTCCAACAAATTAACCCATTTACTGTTTGTTGCATGTAAATGAGCACTATGTCCAAATACAAGCTACTGCTCACTTTTATCTACCATTGTAGGTCCATGGTCCATGGTACAAGAGATCTTTTCCAGAGATCACTGCTTCCTATTTGATGGGGGATACCCAACTACAACACATAGAAATGAAGGGTATTATGGCGGAAGTGTTTTGTTTCAAATTTATCCCACATAGGACAGTAACAATCCAATAGCCCTTGATTCAGATTAGCTTCTTGCTTTGTCCTTGAAGAATTACAGACAGAAAAAAAATATATCCCAAGATCCTCTAGAAATTGGTAAAATATGACCTTAGAGTAACCAGCGCACGTTAGATTGAGTCTTCATGTCTTTCAACTGTAATTCAAAGTGCAGTAACCCTCCCAACCAACTGAATTCTAAATTTTACAACAATGTGACAACAATGAGACAAGCTATAATTGTCTAGTTGTCCTTTTTAAAATAATAATGTTGGCAGTGGCATGCATTGCAACTTTTTCCATGTACTGTATTGAGCTAATTCTTTTCATATAGCACACAGGCCCGGACTGGCAATCTGTGGGTTAGGGCAAATGCCAGATGGGCTGCTATAAGGTGCCATAGAAAGTCAGTATTTAGTGGGCTGGTGGGGACTGTTTGGGCCTCTATGTGGGCTGATTGGGCCTCTGTGTACATGAAATGCCAGGGCCTATTTTGATTCTCAGTCCAGTCCTGATAGCACATGTGCGTGTACCAGATCATATGAACACCATGTCCTACTTGGGAGTCTATTGCGCCTTAAAAATCCCTTGGCAGCCCATGCAGCCCCTTGGCTAACAGCTGGACAGTGCTCGAGCCAGGCCAAAATGTTGACTAAATAAATCTTCTCTGATATTTAGTCTCAAGTCTGTGGTTACTTTATGTTGGCCTGGTGTATAGCTCTCCATCTGCATATATCCAGAAAGCTACTGGCAGGAAAACCAAAGTGTGTAAGTGAAACCTCCCAATTTAATAATAACATTTTTAGTAACAATACTAATATGTTTTATCGTATTTGGCCTGGCAGAAGGTCACAAACATAAGAGTACCCATTTCTGGTCTTGGGATCAGTTAACTTTTATTTAATTACAACCAGTGTTGTAACTAGAAATTACTGGGCCCAGCAGCAAATTATTTTTCAGGCCCCCAAAATGTCTGAAGATTGACCTGTTTTATCAATATTTATTGACATTGTATATTAATTAGGGTCTCCTGGGCCCCCGTGCAGCTGCAGAGTCTGCTTCCTCTGTAGTTACACCCCTGATTACAGCATTCTCTTTAAATACATACTCTTATTGAATAAATTACAGTTCTGTTTGGTTATACACTATACGCTGGGGTTTATGAAGTTACAATACGCAGCAGGACGGGAAATATGACGGCATTCTTATTGACACATTGTGATATCTGGGCCAGAACTGAAGCTTTCACAGATCTCCTTTGACCGCCTTAAACACATTTTTCCTCTCTTACCAAATGGGAAAACAGGATACTTTATCAGTTTGTTAATGTATTTGGATGGGGAGCTTTACTGTATAGAACATTTCCCATGCGCCCAGCGTCTTCCAGAAAATAGTCATTAGTTATTGTAAAAGACTCCAGTGGCAGAAATTTTGACGTATTTCTGATGCAGTGCATCTGGACCCCGGTCTGCTTTCAAATCTGAGAGATCATCTGAGAGATCTTATTGCTTTTAAGCTGTTGTCTGGAATAAGAAATCTTTCTCTGCTGTGTGGACACTTTTTCCATCCAATGTATTATAAGAATACATTGAGCTGTAGTCTGTAGTGCTTGACATGACTCTCAGGTGGCTTTCAGGTTATATAAGGTTATAATGTGAGTAAGATGTATTTAGCAAGGAGAGCAATGTGTTCTGCCCTTTTAGCACCAGTTGCATAATGACATTATATCATTTTATATGTCATAAAAGAAAATATCCTAGCAGCCTGCCTTTATATAATGTATTTGCAGCTATAACAAAAGTAAAGGTTATATAAATGTTTATGGAGCTTTATCTTTTTTTCCCCTTTTTTTTATTGAACATACAGTATGAATCCGGTAACTTTGGCAATTAGAATCAAGGCCTTCAAGGAAAGTGAAAAGCACGTATTCAGTCTACTACTGAAGTACCATCAGTCCCATTATTCTTCAGTTGATTACAAAAGTTTTTAGGTGATAAAAAATATGGTGGTACAGTACAGCGTTAGGCAGACTAAAAAGAGAAGATAGAATAACCAAAAGAAGATGGCAACGAGGAGAAATTACCCAGGCCAGTGTAGTTTTTAGTGGGGGGGGGGCACCGGCCTGGGGTATTAGGTTGGCAATTATAATGACAGGAGGGTGCATAATATTTTAGAACCAACAGTGAATATATATTTAGTTAACCTTTAACCCCATGCCAACAATATGACCACCATAGGGACCTCTGTAGACCCATCAGAACAGTAAGCAGCAGCTCATTCAGGCAATAAAGACCTGTGTATAGCAACCGTTACTGGAATAAAAACTAAGGCTGCTTCTTCAAGTTTTCAAAATGTTTACATGTTCAGTATAAAAATAAACAGTATGTTAAATAGTTTTTATTTTTGGTGCTACTGGTCCTTTAATATTCAGGTTTGCCTATGGCCTAATTCCATGTAAAGACTTGCTAATTATAAGCAATCATTAAAAAGAGAATATTCTAGTTTTAATTGCTGCCAGGGTTGCAATGTGTCCTGTAACATTGATTATGCACAGTATAAGTGTATTGTTCATCTTAGTAGTAGTAATTAAAAGAGCTTGATTGTTGTGTAAGAATTACAGAAAGACTGAATAAAGGCTTCTTGCCATAATTTGTTGCCCAGTCTGGGATAGCCAGCTCATTTGCTGCCAGGACCATAAGCCATGTCATTTTTCACTTCTTTAAATGGAAAGAGAGACATGGGGGAATGATTTATTTATTTCTAATATATTTAGGGTTTGTTTTTTTTTGTTTATTCTGACAGCTATAAACGGTAAGACTAATATATGGCATATTCTCTGACACACTTCTGCATGAACTTCAGAAGGAAGGTTCCATATAAATACGATATACTCTTGTTAATAGTGTTATTTGTGAGAGCTGTAAGTGAAAAATAATCTCTCTAACTATAACTAAATGATTTATTTTTGTGTTGCATAGTGCTTTTCCAAGTACAGGAGTTTTCAGTAAATTCTTACAGAAGGGAGCATAATCACCAGGCGACAGAATCTCCCCAAATCTCCCTGTCTGCCCCAGCCCTTAGAAAGTAAACACAAACCACCATATGTAGTAAAACTTGCCCTGGATCAGTAAACAATAGCAACCAATAAGATGTTTGCTTTTAAGCAGGTGACCAGTAAATGCTTCCCGCTAATTGGTTGCTATGGGTTACTGATCTTGTCAAACTAACAGGTGTATTTATTAACATTTGAGACAAACATGATTGGTCATGTTGCTCATACCAACCAGTCAGCAATTAGATTTGATTACAGTTTCCGGATAACAGATCTTTGGTTTGTAGATCACTACCTGCACATTATTTTGTTTTGTTACTATTTACTTAAAGGAGAATTCAACCCTAACATCAAAAAAACCCTACCTCCTCCCCCCAGCCTAAGGACAGGGGCACACGGGCAGATTTGGGGAGATTTAGTCGCCCAAACTGCCTTCCCCCTGCCTTCTGATTGCTAAAATGAACAATCGCCTGCAGCAATATACTTGCGGTGCTTCAGTTTCCAAAGTTGCCTCATGAGGAAACTTTGGGCGACTTCAGCATTTTCTCATTATAGCAGGAGGAAGGCAGTTCGGGAGATTGTCGCCTAGAAGAAGAGACGATTAGTCGCCAGGCAACTAAATCTCCCCGAATCTGCCCATGAGGCCCTGCCCTAAGTGTTCCCCCGGGCAAGTGCCCCGGTAATCTTCTGAATAAGACTGGCGTATTGGCGCGTGAGCAGTTGGAGCAACTGTACTGTGACAACTACGCCGAAAATTGCCTAATCGTCTCATTCTGAAGATTACTGAAGTGGCTGTAGATGGTGCTTGTGAAGTGCAATGCCTGAAAAATGTTAGTAAAAAAGTATTTGCCTGGGCTAACTTAGGCTGGAGGGAGGGGCCTTGGTGGGGATGGGAGCGTAGGGTTTTTTAACGTTAGGGTTTAATTCTCCTTTGAACTCCATCTTTTCTCCATTTTTTTCTCTCTAAATCTGTCTGACAGGGAAGATTATTGGCATTTGCATAGTCCGGAAGGAGGACGTTCTCCCCGTTGCATAGTGGCTACAAGACTAAAGCACCTGGAGGTCATTTTTGCCACATGTGCATTGAAACACATAAAACAGTAGTGTGCATCTGTGGGGATATAATGTTATGGACTCTCTCCTACAGAGGGATGTATTATGCAGCCACTTTCTACATTCCAATCCCATGGGCAATGCCTATTAAACACTGAAATCATACATGACCCCCATAGACATGAAAAAAACATGAGAATTCCCCACACTGTTGCAATGCGCACATGAACCCTGTCTTACATTCTGCCTAGTGATAAGGCACTGTTAAAAATGGCAGTCGGATCATTCTGATTTCTATGCCATAAATGGTGCGCTCTTAGGCAGCTGGAACTAATCTGTAAAGATCTTTAATGTTCCTTGTCTGTGTAGAACATGTACCGTTGTTTAGCAAATTAGAACTCTATCCATATACAATATAAATCTAATCATACACATTACAAAAGTAAATAAACTGAATTTAACTTTTGTATAGTTTACATGCAGCCCTGAAAGTCTCAATATATTGTGCCTAAAACATATACATGGATTGAATAAAGGTGGCCATACATGGAGAGGTCCACTCATTTTGCTATATCGAGCTTGGTGGGCGATATCTGGCTGATCCGATATCTGGCTGATCCGATACGGATCAGAACGGAGCAGATATGTGCGGTTGGATCGCGGGACTGCATCAACGAACAGATACAGCCGCCATCCAACAGGATTTTTAGTCCAGTCCAATCGACATCTGCCCGACTTTCAGCCAGATATTGATCGGGGAAAGGACCCATACATGGGCCAATAAGCTGCTAACTCTGTCTGTCAGCAGCTCTTATTGGCCCGTGTATGGCCACCTTAAGGCAATGGTTCCCAAACTGTGGGACTGACAAGATTTGAGGATAATGCTACTTTGGCTCCTGGATACACTTGAATGTCAGGCTATAACATACAATACCTCCCTACTGTTGCATTTTGAGCAGGATAGTCCTGCTTTTGACAGCTCAACCTGCAGTCCTGGATTATTACTGAAATGTCCTGACTTTCTCTTTGATCTCCTGCACTGAACTACCAGAAACAGATACAAAGTTTCTAACGTAATTGGCTTTTGGTTGAGAGCCCAAAAAGATCATCTCTTGGGGAATCTGTGAGTTGCAGCTTAAAGGGCAATTCACCTTCATCACCAAACTGTAATAACACATAAAAACCACAGAAATGTGTTCAAACGTTCATAACATGCCAAATTTTGTAAAATGGATATTAGGGGGTGTGGCCACAAAAAGTGGTCAGAAAAATGTAATCGTGCGGCAAATCTTTTTGTCCCTCTTTCTATTTCCAGGTGGGAGGTATGCTTAAAAGGTAATTTAGCTTGAGATTGAGTGTGAAAATATATATATGATATACTGATATCATAGGAACTATAGCTGAATGACTGATACACTGATGTCCAATATATGTAACCTTATTAATTAGCTAAGCTCTGACCAAAGCTTGAACCTCCACTGGGGATTTGGCCTGAAAAAGCCAAACAACCACTGGACTTAGGGGACACAGGCATTGTTTCATACTGCAGTCATAATTTGATTACTGCTTTATGGGAATATATTTATAGCAATATGTACTGTATATCCCGGGACCTTTTGTACTGGTATGTAAGAATCCCTCTGGAATGCTAATATCTACATGCCAAAGCAAGAGTCTGTTAATAGAGCTATTCATCCAATGGAAAAATAGAAGTGAGAAATAGAATAGAAATGGTCATTTTGATTGGCATTGGGGTGTTCTCAATCCCTGTTGTTCTCTTAGCAAGAACTAAATAACCCTAGGGTCTGAATGTTGTATTTAAACAGACAGTTCTCCTTGGTTATCTTTTTTGCTAGCAGCTTTTTTTTATTTTTGCAATGAGTATTCAATCAGAATACTGTTAATACCAGGCTATTGATGGCCTTACATGAGGTCTACAAAAAACTCTCCTTGACGATGGTATTAGTATTAGGCTGGTGGCAGACGAGCAAATTCGGGGAGATTTAGTCGCCAGGCGACTAATCGCCTCTTCGGCCAGGCGACAATCTCCCTGAACTGCCTTCCGTGTGCCTGAATGAGGAATCGCCTGCGCTAATGCACTTACGGCACAGAAACTTCAGGCGACTTCGTAGATTGAATCGTTGCAAGTGTAATTGCGTGGTCAATTCCTCATTCAAGCACAAAGAAGGCAGTTCGGGGAGATTGGCTGAAGAGGCGATTAATGACTAAATATCCCCAAATCTGCTCTTCTGCCACTAGCCTTAGAGTGTAATATAACTGATTTCCCTTCGCTGCTGAATACAGTTTTTTCTTTACAAAAGTGGAGCATGTTCAGCTTTTCAAGCAGCCTTTTCCATTGTTCCATTTTCACGCCCAAATCATGCTGATATTGTTATTCATGTGTTGGTGTTATTGGCAAAGTGCAACCGATTTAGTCATAATATGAAGAAGTGATCTGTTTCTTAATGGCACATTTCCATGTGGAAGCCATAATCCCAGGACCAAGTACATTTTTATATTGCTTCCTCTGTTTTGCTCTTGTACATATCTTCTCCTAAACAATACTGCTTTTTGTTTGTCTATGTCTTTAGGGTATTTTGGCTGATTAGCTGGGATTGACCACAAATATTCATTTAGTCATTCCTTCCCAGTTGACATTGCTTCCTTCTATACACAGGAGCCCTAAGAGGTTCAGTACAGTCGATGCTGTGAGGATTTTGATTGCTGGAATTTAATATGAAAAAGGTGATAATGCATAAACACATTTTCTTTCCATTTCCAGCAACATATTTTTGTATAAGAAAAGGCTTAGGATAAAAAAGAAAAGTAGCTGACTAAATAAATACAGGCATCAGCTAATCTGATTAACATATGTATCCATGTATATTTGCAATTTTGTCATAAACTAGCCTTGCAATGCATTTATTGGCATTATATCAAATTAAGACACATCTGTTTTTATGCTTAAGGCTTGCCGTTTGGAAAATATTTTCACAGTTGAGTATGTAGAGCAGCATTTGCATAAACCAAACAACCACTGTTAGTTTTGTATTTGTTCCATAGAATTAACAGTTATGAATCTTCTAGTTTGTATGGTCATTTTTGTGATTTTTTTTTCATAAATATTCATGTAGATTCATGTATTTCCATAAGGAAAACTAGTTAATTTAGGAGCTATTTTGTATAACCACAAAAGACTACCTAATATTGTTTATAAATATGTATGTCCTACTTTATATACATGATTAGAGATGTAATGTGGAACCAGCAGTACTTTGCGTTGCCTGTAAATAATAGTCAATAATTTACATATTGTGGCTCCATTGGTAACACTCAGATTTTTATGTAATTGCGTTTTTCAGAATGTCATAGATACAATCAAGTTCTTAGTAGCTATAACACATCGGCAGATGTTGGTTTGGCCAGTTTTTGACTATATTAGCAGACATATTCAAGTCCAGATGAGCTAGTTTTTGAGTGACATTGAACCAATGTTTATTTCAGCAAAAATGTACTACTAGGCATCAACTTAACAAACTGTTGGCTTCACCCAACTGCTCCATGTTACTAATGAACAATTAGATGGTGGCCCTTTCTTTTAAGATTATAACATCATTTCAAATGTATTGACTTTGCAATTTCTAATTGATTTGTTTTATATATTATCTTCTACTACACAAACTGGCCAATGTGCTACATCTTTGGCTAAAGAGATACTGACACATTGTCTTTGTATGCTTTTTAATTTCTGCCATAAAAGTATTTGCCCAATGTTTTTACATTATTCATCTGATTCCCATGTTCCTCTATGAGGGGGCTGCCATATTTGTGCACCAGGAGTCTGTTAGTATTAGGAACTGTAACTGACAGGCTGTGAAGGGACAATCAGGTTGACAAGACAGTCAGGTTTTGGAACTTAAAGTTACAATTTCTGACAAAAGCAGAACTGTCAGGGAAAAAAAGGTCAACATGACCTATAGGTAACTTTTAATATACATTTATATTCTGAAAAATAGATTTTTAGGGGCAGATTTACTAAATTCAGAATTTTCGAGGGCTATTTGCCCTCGAATTCGACCCTTCTACGATTTTCAAATGCAAATTTGATAAAATCTTAGAAATTCAAAAGTTTTTGGGCACTTTTTGATATTTCGAAAAAATTGTACGATAGAACAAATTTACGAAAAAAACCATGAAAACCCATTCAATTGTTCGGGGGAAAAAAAAAATCGTACGACTCAAACGATCGAATTGTACGATTGCTATTTGAACATAAAACTTCCCATAGGCTTCTATTGCAATTCGGTAGGTTCAATCTGAGGAAGTAGGCAGTCGAATAAAATTTTAAAGGGGAAATACTTCGATCATCGAATGATCGAATATTCGATCTATTTGATACGATCGAATCTTGCGTATTCGATGATCAAAGTGACCTAATTTGCATATTCGAAAATTCGATCAAATCGTACAATTAGAATTCGATCGGATTCGATTGAATTTCAAATCCTTCACACGAATTTAGTAAATCGGCCCCTTAGGGGAAAATTTACTATTATTCCCCAAAATTAGCTCGACCAAATTCGTAATTCGATAAGCATTCGACCATCTAATGCTTATTGAATTGTTTTAGGCCATCATTTTGCTCGATATCCGATTTCTCGATGAATTCGTACAATCGCTCGATTTCAAGAAAAAATCATGACATTTCTTTCGAGCGTCCTAAAAATTCGTACGATTCGAATGATCGAACGATACGATCGTACGAATGGTATTCGAGCAGGACTTAGCCTCAGAAGCCTATGGGGAGCTTCCCATTGGCTTCTATTGCAATTTGGTAGGTTCAATCTGGCGAAGTAGGCAGTCGAATAACTTTAAAATTTTGATTCCTTCAATTATCGAATATCCGATCATTCGATCTATTCAATGATCGAAGAGGCCAAATTGGCATTTCCGATTTCACGAAAAAATCGTACGATCGTAATTCGATCGAACTTCGATCATTTCACGTGAATTTCGTAAATCGGCCCCTTCGTGTCAGTATCACTTTAATATAGATACTTTACATTATTAAAATAAGTATCCCATTTACCATATTTGCAAGACTATTATATTATATTTAATTATGTCATCTGAAGAACTCTGAGGTCCCCTGGAGAGGCTGGGAGCCATAAAAATTCCTTGAAGGTTAAAAGATTAGTACCCAAGCAAGTGATTGCCATAACATCAGCAGATGCAACTTTATGAATTTGAATGCACTCTAATATTTCATCAGCTAGGCTGATTTTAAGAGGGGACACAGTTGCAGAATATTGATCATTCTGCCTAATTCCAGTGCTGGTATGTGGCCATCAATGGGGATTGGCAGCCGAGAGCATGTGTCCCAGCTGACACTATTTTGACTGCAATCAAACCAAGTTATACGATTGCATTGTCTTGCAAACACCACAAAAAAGTCTCTTAGACCTTGTCCAAGCCTATACGACATTCACATTATGTGTGGTAATCGCTTCTAAACTGGCTGCTTCTTTTTAAATCTGTTCACATACGAAGTAAAGGTCTTTGAAATCTCGTTAATCTACCTCTTATCGTAGACCGCGTCTACTGACTGGTATTTAGTACAGGAAAATCTATACTTTGTTCTGCAATCTTATCAGCACAGCAATATTAATTCACTACAAGGATGTACAGATTGTGAGAACAAGCAGGGACTTGTTTTAGTCTCACTTAAGATTTTCATTCATTATTTGCTGGGGAAACCTGAACCATAATGTGATGATTTTATTAACCAACTTCCTGCCCTTTCTGCGGCCTGTGT
Source organism: Xenopus borealis (assembly GCA_024363595.1). NCBI lineage: Eukaryota > Metazoa > Chordata > Amphibia > Anura > Pipidae > Xenopus > Xenopus borealis. The sequence goes on along the minus strand of CM044435.1, from coordinate 33,118,631 downwards.
TAATTATTTATTTCAGCTGGAGTTAAAACTGGAAGGAAAGACTGCAGATTTTAATAAAATATTATGCCTTGCATCTATCACATAGAATAGCTGACTGAAGGAAAACTTTTGAGTGTTCATCGGTTGCCTATGAATACTTTGGTTTCCCCCCATTCTTCAAAAACATTCAGGCCAAAAAGCTCTGAATTAAAGAAAGGCCATCTCCCATAGACTCCAAAGAATCCAAAATTATTAAAATGATTTCCCTTTGCTCTGTAATAATAAAACAGTACATTGTACTTAATCCAATATAAATTTAATCCTTATTGGAAGCAAAACCAGCCTACTCCGTTTATTTAATGTTGACATGATTTTCTAGTAGACTTAAGGTATGAAAATTCCCTTGAATGTGAAGTGGCATGCATTGCCCTACTCCCCCATCTAGCATACAAAAATGCATTCTGTTGTTGTGGCATTCATGTAGCTTTCCACCATGTTATCAGAACTGGATAGTTTATGACAGTGATCCCAAACCAGTAGCTCGCAAGCAACATGTTGCTCTCCAACCCCTTGGATGTTGCTCCCAGTGGCCACAAAGCAGGTGCTTATTTTTGAATTACTGGCTTAGAGGCAAGTTTTGGTTGCATAAAAACCAAGTGTATTGCCAAACATTCTCTCCTGTAGGCTGCCAGTCCATATAGGGGTTACCAAAAAGCCAATCAGAGCTCTTATTTGACATCCACATGGACTTTTTCATGCTTGTGTTGCTCTCCAACTCTTTTTTTAAATTTAAATGTGGCTCACGAGCAAAAAAGGTTGGGGACCCCTGGTCTATGAACTAGTTTACTTAACCCTTTGATAGAACCTTACTCATGGACTTATTCCAAGGTCTCATATACAGAGGAAGTAGATAAACCGAACATATCCCTAACTACACACTCACCACCATTCAGACCAGATGACAAGGAAAATAATTTGTTTATAATGAGTAAACTAACGTCTGTTTGTTGGGAAATTGTTGCCACTGAGGAGATACAGCAGCCTTCCTATAAATGTAGCTTTTGAAGGGCAACACGGCATTACCCCTTGACATCATATGCATTTTCTTTGAGAACATTATCAGGTAAAACAAGTTAGTTCATTTCAACAACAGAAGAAAGAACGCACTACATCTCTCCATTGTTGTTCTTATCGCTGTAGATAAAACCTGCCATGCCGTATTGGAGATTAAGCTGCAATTACATTTGCTGACATTTCTCTTTCTCCTTATAATTGCATTCATGTTCAGAAACCTCAAACAGTCCCCCTTGAAATGCCATCTGATATTACGCCTATGCTGTTTTAATGGCATTCCATCTGCAAACCAAAACTTTTATTGGTCTCTGATCATATCATAAGCAAGTAATTATTTAACTTGCGCTGTGAAGCGTAAACCCATAATTCCTTACGCTTTGAACAAAAACAACAATTCAATTACATTTTTGCCCACACTGTCACTCCAAAAGCAACAATTTATGGTAGTGGGACAACTTGCACATAACTATCAATATGACCAATACCTAGGGTTGCCATCTGGCCTGACCGGTATTTTTGATGGCTGATCCCAATGTTATTAATAGGAAAAAAAGATAAATATATAGGAAGGCCGGTATTTTTTTTAACAAAAGATGGCAACTCTACCCATACCATGCACCCAAACACTCACACATGTCCTTGTGCCACAAAAGTCAAAACTAAGGTCTTTAGGACACATGATAGTTTACCACTAAAGTTAATCAGTTGGCATAGAGAGAAATGCCCAATAACTTTTCATGGTGCCTGACATTTACATTATTGGATAATGCCTGTGGATGGATTTGAACCAAAAATCACAAATGTATTTGTTTAGCTTAGAACCCCTTTTGCCAACTGTAACAGGCCTTCAGAACAGCAGGGACTGGTATGAAGCCTTTCTCCACCAACGGAGATGCTATGATGCAAACCACCACATACCTTGTGGTCCATAAAGTATTATTAACAGATATAAGCATAAAAACCCCCTATGGATTTATGAGAAAATGTTTCATTTCCCATGGTTTATATGGAATAAACTATTTTATGATTAAGGGCCAAGTTAATCTGGTTGTTTTTAGATTGTTCTCTTTGTAATTATTTGCTTTATTGTTAGCAATCAGACAAAAGTAGAAATAAACATGGTGGATAATATATTGACTTAAATCATCAGAATAAAAAATATGCAAATATAAGAGTCCCATTTATTGAAACCTCAATTTTGTGTGGTCGAGGTTTTTAGGGGGAAAACTCTAACTTTTAGAGATTCATCATACTAAAAATCTGAATCCAAAAATATGCCATCTCAACCCTGCAGGATGTAGAAGTCAATGGCTTCTGTCCCTAAAGTTGTTTCTTGACATTGTGTTCTGCACTGATAATCAAAAAAGTCGGGGTTTTCCTCCAATAATCCGAAAAAGTTGTGTTTTCTCTGAGAAAATTCAATAAAATCGTTTTTATCGCAACATTTTGTGGCTCTGATAAAATTATTGATAAATGAGTTAATGGAAGGAAGTTTGGTTGACTTTATTTTCATAAACAACAGAGTAATTTGAGTTTTCACAATGAAGGATGGTAGGAATGCACTGACATTTCAGGTGTGAGTATTATACCCTTATTATACCCTTTCTCACGTGCTAAGAAATCATAAAGCAGATCAGAGGCCATCCTCCCTAGGTTATTTAATAATTCCAACTATTGTAGGAAGGGATCTTCAACAAACCCATTTTGAGAAGCAATTTCGTCTTACAGGGGTTGCACGCCTTTAAGTAAACTTTTAGTATGATGTAGAGAGTAATATTCTGAAACAGTTTGTAATTTGTTTTCAATTGTTATTATTTGTGTTTTTTGGGTTATTTAACTTTTTATTCAGCAGCTCTCTAGTTTGCAATTTCAGCATTTTAATTGCTAGGGTCCTAATTACCCTAACACCCATGCCCTGATGAATAAGAGACTGTTCTTTGAACATGAGAGGGACTGAATAGAAAGATGAGTAATAAAAAAGTAGCAATAACAAAAAGGTGGTTATTTATCAGAATTCATCTAATTTTTTAAACATACTCCGTCCACAACCTGCTCTACTTTATGCTGTATTTACTAGTTGAGACAAGATATTGAGAGAATGGCAGTTTGATTATTAATATTGGAGCCGCTGTGCACACTTTACATGCTGTAGCCATTCCCTGTTCGAAGCGAATTGTTTGCACAAAACAAATACACGGCAAGTAAAATATTTTTATCCTGGCAAATTGATGTGACCTTATTAGAAGCCTGGAGCTCCCACTTTAACTGAATTGCATGGAGCTTTGGAGAACAAGTTCAGTTTTACCCCCCCCCCCCTCCCCAGACTTTTTCTGTCTCCATCCATTTTCAGTCATGTGAGGAGATCTAAAAATACCGCCATCGCCAACTGCCCTTACACAGCTACACCCGTGTGTGTACCCCGAGTAACACTGAAACCTGCTGCACCAAAATAACAGTGTGTTTGACAGCAGAGAATAAATCTTCCAGTTAAATTAGTCGTGGCACCTAGCAGTGAGACAGGACAGAGCGATGGCTTCTGTGTGAGGACTCTGTTCAGCCTGACGGAGATAAATGATGGTGCAAAAGAGACCAAGTCCAAGCAGTTTTCATATGAGTTAAATAAAGTTTTATTCTCGCCCTTTGTTTCTCATTTCAAAATCTCATTTCTATTCATGCTTTTTCTTTCTCTTACCCATGCCTTCATACCTCGTGTTTCCCCTCACATCAAGCAAGGCTGGAATAAATATGGAAACTCACAGCCAGACAGTGGAACAGTGCAATGCTGATGTTTCTTTTTCGCTAGAGAAATTTTGCTTTTTGTCCCACTTTTTATTTTTACATGAGTCTTTCTGAAGATATATTGTCTGCAATATATATATTATATTCTTTGCATTTTATCTTGCAGACAATACATCTTCAGAAAGGCTCATGCAAAAATAAAAAGTAGGATAAAAAGCAAATGTTATGTTTTATATATATATATATATGTGTGTGTGTACATATATATATATATATATATATATATATATATATATATATATATATATTAAATAATGCAAGTGGTATCCGCACTGTGCCCCTAATGCCGGGGTGCTCGGTCAAGTAATTTATTTATCCAATGATTCAAAAGGAACCTGCACTCCAATTTCTTCAAAATGTGCAAAACCTTTTATCATCCAATGTTTCGACCCCCCATCAAGGATGTTTTGATCACCATTGGGGTCTTTGTCAAACATCGAAGTTTTTTTAAAGGGCTTTTTCAATCGAAAATGGACCTATTTCGATCGAATAGGTCCATTTTCGATCGAATAAAAATCGTTTGCATCGTTCTATTTGATCGTACGATTCTCCGCAAAATCCTTCAAATTCTTGGAAGTTAGAACATTTTTCAGGACAGGTTCTATGAGTTCCCCCATAGGCTAAAATGCCACTTTGGCAGCTTTAAGCTGGCGAATAGTCGAAGTTGAAAGCTTTTTAAAGGGCAAGTACTTCGAAATTTGAAAATTTATTTGAATTTTCACTTTGACCTTTAGTAAATGTGCCGCTAAATGTTTTTGCACATTTTTAAGAAACTGGAGTGCAAGTTTTCTAGGGATAGGAGCACTGACCCAGCGTTTAAGATAAGTAAATACATTCACTTGGGGTGCCTTATATTTGGCACCACAAATTGGGATATGACTTTTCTTCTGTGTTTTTTTTTTTTAAAGGTGCACAACTTGACTTTAAAAATTGTAGAGAAAACATCTTCCCCTAATATAAAACTTAATTTTATACTGCTGCTCTTGCCTTTCTATAAAGTAATATAAATACATGCCCAGACAAATATTTCACTTTTTTTTTAAACTTTTATTTCACTCAGTCCAAAATTTTCTTTTACAGGGAAAAAAATGTATTGAATGCATGTGAGGAACCTATCACCATTGCAGACCACAGCCTTTAATTTTGCCTTTCTTATATAACATTGGCCATCGTCATTATAACTGCAGCAAACTGGTCACATCTAACTGCTTGGTTTCAGTTGAAAAGGGCTTATGTGATTAAATGAGCTGCATGTCATAAATATGTAAATATGTGAAGAACAATGACCTGTATTTAAACGCATACAATTTATTTGCAAGTGTATAGTCAATACACATCTATTTTTAATATATAGTTATAATCAGCTGCAATTGAGCTGTGGAAACAGCAGTTTATCAGTCAGAGGATTTACTGTGCATTTTTAGTTGCATGTGGGAAGATAAACTGATTTCTAAAGCCATTAAAGAGGAATTCCATGCCAGCACCCATTAGGACAAGTAAACATATGTCATCCCAGTGATTTCATTCTTCATAATGGTCACTAAAAGCAGCTTTGGAAATATACAGGCACGTGACCAGAGATAAAAGGGTTAAACCTTTACAATGGTGGGGCACCAGAGGAAGGAAGGAAAGGCAGGGGGGACAGCACGTAATGTCTAAATGGGACAAATTTAAATTACCTGTCGTCTCTATAGTTTCTGCCAGACGGCCCCATGATTGGAAACAAACTCACAAATAATAAAGGGAAACAATCTCAGCATATTTCCAAAAAACCATTTGGATTGGCAGGGGAGATGGGTTAGGAAAGAAATCTGTTCCCCTCTCTCCAGTAACTGATTTCATAGATATTTTCCCACACTGGCCCTTACATTGGCTATTTGTTTTGCTTCTGTTATACATTTGATCTTCTGATGGTGCTAGGTACTACTGCTACAAGCCACCTGCACTTTGGCTATGTCAGAAGGGGGGAAAGAGGCCACAAATTATGCTTGAATGTAATACAGGTATGGGACCTGTTATCCAGAATGCTCAGGACCTGGGGTTTTTCATATAATCCTTCCATAATTTGGATCTCCATGCCTTACGTCTACTAAAACTTATTTCAAACATTAAATTAACCCACTTGATTTGTGAAGGATTAATTATATCTTGGTTTGGATAAAGTACAAGGTACTGTTTTATTATTACAGAGAAAAAGCAAATCATTTAAAAAAATGTAAATTATTTGATTAAAGTGGAGTCTAGGGGAGCTGGCCTTCCCGTAATTAAGAGCTTTTAGGATAGCGGGTTTCCAGATAACCAGTATGGGATACCTATGTGAGAATGGCACATCCTTTAATAGCTGTGTCCTTTAACCTGATTCATCAGTGATATAATGATTTACTTATAACCCAGGGAGAACATGACCAAAAATATTTTAAATATACAGTATTCCAAAGAAATGACAGAAAAATATAAAAATCTTTGCGTAAAACATTTAATCTATCACTTAAATGGAACGTGAACAGAACATGCTATTAACAATACAAATATCTTTGCATAAAATATTGGATTATGAACATAAATTGCTATTAACAATGACCATGGTTTTTAGGAAAGCAACATTTCCATTTAAGCTTCTTGTTTTGAAGAAACCAAAGGTGCTAATGGTTTTCTGTTGTGAGCCAGCACTAAAGACCTACAGGGAATAACCAGTGTCTTGGTTTAAAAAGAATATATCTGTATCATAATAGTTGTATTATAGTATATTATTGTGCTATTTATAATATTATATTATCATTACTAGTGTAATTTACCTGCATTTTTTTCCCAAAGCTCCATACTGGATTATCATGTTGATATTTTAGTTTGCAGTGCTGTGGAATTATCAAGATCTGCCTCTGTTAACTGTTATGCTTATTTAAGTTCTTCTCAAAATCAAAAGAACTATAAATCAAGGTGGTTCAATTGCCACATTATAATCTGAAGGCATAACTAGCTTCACATTGCTGTTTTTGTATCATATTAAAAATTGTTTTTTTTAAATGTTTTCTTTTACAGACACCAGCCATCAAAGCCGTGCAGGGGGCAATAGACCTTGCTACACATTTCTTCACTGTGGCCAGGAGAGAAGACTTGTCCTCTCCCGAACAGAATCTCCGCGTTTCCACTGCCAAGCCAAGGGCAAAAATATCCGCCTGGACACATATGGAAGGAAAGCCATCCGGCGCAACAGCTTTTGTAATGGAATAACTTTTACTAGCCGGCCCATCCACTTGTATGAAAAGGTTCGCCTAAAGCTGGTATCTGTGCACCATGGATGGAGCGGGGCACTACGTTTTGGGTTTACTATACATGACCCAGCACAAATGAAGTTAGAAGACATACCTAAGTATGCTTGTCCTGATTTAGTCACCCGACCTGGGTACTGGGCCAAAGCTTTGCCAGAAAGGTTTGCTCAGCGGGATAATATCCTGGCATTTTGGGTTGATCGACATGGAAGAGTCTTCTACAGCGTCAATGATGAGGAGCCCATATTATTTCATTGTGGGGTAAAAGTCTCCAGCCCTCTCTGGGCATTGATTGATGTGTATGGGATCACTCAAGAAGTCCAGATACTAGGTAAACCACGTTTGTTTTACTGTTACATTTGCAAATACAAGATACATTTTTTGGCCTCACGGGTCTTTTTCCTAATTTATTACGTTATGTTTGGTTACAGTAAAACAACAACGTCTAGCTTATTATATGACCAAAATGGCAAGCTTCCATTAAATATATTTTATTTATGTTTTATTATCTAAAACATTTCTTATCCAGAATGCAAAGGATCTGTATTTTGGATCTGCATATCTTAAGTCTACTTAATAACATTAAATAAACCTAATGGGCTGGTTTTGCGTTAAATAAGGATTAATTATATCTTAGTTTGGCTCAAGTACAATGTATTGTTTTATTATTACACAGAAGAAAGCAATACTTTTAAATAATATTGATTATTTAGATAAAATGGGAGATGGTCTTTCTGTAATTTGTTTCTTTCTAGATAACGGGTTTCCTTATAAAGGATCTACTTGCACCTGTATTAATAATGTTTTAATGTGATACTAGCATATTCGTGTAATTGATAGTGAACAGGTTAGTTTTGCTGACAAATAAGCATGCTATGCTACTTTTTCTACAATTTACCCCCCTTTCCAGCTTTACATCAGAGTCTGATACTTTGTACAGGCCACACAAAATCATGAGATACTTTAGAGTCTCAATTCAGTCTTTTTTTTTCAGGCCCGTGGTTAATATTAGACTGGGGTGGTGGGTTAGGGTACCGTGCAGAAATAAGCACATAGCATTTATTTGTAGTGATACTGACACATTCCTATTATTAAAGTGTATGCCATCACTTTAATTTGGCCCTTATTTTTCCATCTCTTGATGTTTTATATTTTAAAAGGACCTGCCCTTTATTTAGGTGAAATGAAGTAATCCTCCCATATACGTATAGCCAGCACTTATTACAGTTATATACATCACAGTAAATGAAGAGAGCAAACTATTTTAAGTGCCCTGCCATTAGCTACTTGCGTCTTGCATGAGGTTCTGTGATTGAGCTGTTTACTTCAATATCTAGAGGCAAAGTAGATTGAATTAGGTTTCCTTTTATCTCATTACCTCTTGCCAACTGTGTACTGTTCAGCATGGATCGCGTGTTAACCCCCCTTTCCACTGGCCATCATTGATGCCGCCTTCTGTATATCTTGTATCTCCCACAAGAGACTCTTTAGTGCCTCTTACATTGCATTCCTGTGTTATCGAGCAAGGTTTTTTAGAAAGTCCAGCACTTGACCCTCCAGAGAAACACCAGCCTCCCATCTTATCAGTGACTACACAAGAGTTCTAATTCATTTTAAATATCTTGGAAACTTCCAGCCACTAAAAAAAAAAAATAAGGTCAACAAATGACCTCATAAAAGGCTGATGCATTTCAGCTTTCATGTTTGTTGATGGTTGACCCCTTGTAAAGGAGTGAAAAGCCTGCATGGATAGTTACTCTTTTGGTTTGAGGTATGCAGCTGATGTGTATTTTGGAAATTAACTGCTTTTGCATGCGCCGTTGTTACTTTGATCACCCTGGTTTTTTTAGTATCTGAAGGATTAACATTCTACAGGGCCTATACAAAACCATCACCACTACTTCATTAATTCTTACGTCAGTTTCTGTACTTTCTTTTTAACTCGCCTTCTCTGTATGAGAGATGTCCAGTGTCTCCTATTCTTAAAAAATATATGAAAACTAGGATTTCCACATCAAGAGATAGATGCAGAGAAAGAATATTCTGAACCTGTAGTAATCTACATCCATATTATGCAGCTTGTGTATGGCAGTTTAATGGGTCATGTAGCATACCTTTCTGGGGATCAAATAATAAATGCTATGTTAAATGTGGCCATTGTACTTTAATTGTTGCAAGTAGTTCTCTTTATTTTTGCCATATACAGGTTTAGGATCTGTTATTTGGAACCCCATTATCCAGAAAGCTCAGAATTGGGAGAAGGCCTTCTCCCATAGACTCTATTATAATCAAATAGTTAAAGTTTTAAAAAATGTCCTGTTTTTTCTGTAGTAATAAAACATTACCTTGTTGGAGACAAAGCAATAATATTGGGTTGATTTCATTTTTGCATTATTTTTAAGTAGACCCCTTATCTGAAAAATCTCAGATCCTGAACATTCTGGAGGACAGATCCCATATGTATATTTTAGAAAATAATGTGAGATACCCATTAGAAGGTGCATATATGCACTGCAATGCCTGGAGCATTCTGGCAACCATACTTATGTCGATTGCACTCAGCTACTCAAGAAGAGTTCTGGGCAGACAGTGGAACTGTAAGTTTGTAGCTGGAATGGAGAACAAGAAGCCTGGTCAAGGGACAGGCTGGGTCAATACCAATCAGGAGAATCGGTACAATACAGGAGACACTGAGAATAGTGGAGGTCACAGGCCAGGTCAAACACATCAATATCGTAAGTACAAAGCAGGATCTGAAAGAGTAGTCAGTACACCGGGCAAAGGTCAGGACAGGCAGCGGACTAGACAAGGTTGGGGACAGACAGGGTCAACAGATCAGAGCACTTGAAAATCACACCCAGGAACTATTAAAAAATAGACCTACGTTGGGCAGTGAACAATTGTAGGTGATTCCTTTAAATATTCAAATTTCGTGCAAAGCACAATGACGCAGTGCTCGCGTCTAACCCCAGGAGCGCACAATTAGAATCTGGCACTAAAAGGAAGCGCTTCAGTAAGTAATAGTCCACAATAAGGATTAATCAAGTACAAGTTATTGTTTTATTACAGAGAAAAGGGAAATCTTTTTTTTATTTTTTTTTTTATTTTGGATAAAGTGGAGTCTATGGGAGATGGCCTTTCTGTAATGTAGTGCTTTATGGAGAACAGTTTTCCTGAGTAATGGACCTCATACCTGTACCCAGTTGCAGAATATTCCTGATATTTTGAAATATTTATAGAAAATTTAAATGGAAGAAACTGATACAAGCAGAGATATGTTTTAATGGTGTCATGACTGATGACATTTTTTTTAGAAATACTTACTTACATGCTAACCCTGTGCCCTCAGAAATGAATGCGGTTGGGCTGACATTTACAGAGTCCCTGACAGGCGACAGTTGTAGGTGATGCTTATTGTTATGTTCAAAGCTGCTCTGCCTTTCCCACCTCACGGTTATTATCCTGCAATGAAATGTCATGCACACCATGCTGTTCCTTTGGTTTGTGAGGCTGGCAGTTTGCTTGTTTGGCTGATGGATTAAAAATTCCTATAGAATCACAGGTCTGAGTTTTGCCTTCTGAGATTTCAGCATCAGCAGCAGTGCCATCAGGGGCTGAAAATAGCAAACCTGGTGATGTTATATGTGTCTTCTCACTTGAGTGTCATGAAGTCTTAAGAGGTCAGGTGAAAGCGCTTAATCCCAAAGCCCATATTAGTGTCATGGTTATCATTCCCGGATACTCTGGGCCTCAGGAGTCAGCCTCTGCGCTTCTTGAGATTACCGCCACTTTCAGAAATTCTCAGGCCCCTTTGTCATATCAATTTGTATTTTTACAAAGGCATTAGCTCATAGTATTGCCTCTTATGGCAAAGTCTCCTGAGACTTTCTTCCATCAGTCACTGAGACCTGTTGGTTAGACACTATATTCAGTCCTTCTTTCCACACTCTGTCTCTGACCTTTGACATATCATTAACCTTTCAGGGCCTCATGCTTCTAAAATTAGATTGTAGTTTGTAGTGCAATGATGCACAGGTATGGTATCCATTATCCGTAAAACCATTATCCAGAAAACTCAGAATTACTGAAAGCCTACCATTATAATCAAATAATCCTAAAGTTTTCAAAGTATTTTCTTTTTCCCTGTAATAATAAAACAGTAGCTTGTACTTGAGCTAAAGTAAGATATAATTAATCCTCATTGGAAGCAAAACCAGACTATTGGGTTCATTTAATATTTACATGATATTCTAGTAGACTTAAGACATGAAGATCCAAATTAAGGAAAGACCACTTATGCAGAAACCGCCAGGTCCCGGCATTCTGGATAACGGATCCTATACCTGTATAAGGATTTTGTTAAAAAAAAACTAAAAGAACCATAAAATAAGTATTCATTGTATTATAAGGGAAAAATCTATAGTTTAATACAGGTATGGGGACCTTTTATCTAGAATCCTCTAGCCCACAGGTTTTCCAGATAATGGATATTTCTGTAATTTGTATCTTCATACCTTACAAAATCTTTCAAACATGAAATAAACCAAATAGGCTGTTGCTGCTTCTAATAAGAATGAATTGTATCTTAGTTGGGATCAAGTACAATGTACTGTTTTATTATTACAAAGAAAAAGCAAAAAAAAATTTATAAATCTGGACAATTTGGATGTCTGTGGGAGACGGCCTTCCCGTAATTTTAATTTTCTGGATAACTGGTTCCCATATAACGGATCCCATACCTGTACCTTATTTTATTTTCCCATTAATATACAATAAAATATTAGGTCATGTCATATGGCCTCATTTGTCAAACTGCTTCGTGGAGCAAAATTTAAGAAGTATCCACATTTTTGCATAAGGTGCAAAGGGAAGCATCTTCTTAACACCTGCGTTTTACCAACAAAGTCCAGGGTTCCATCAGAAATGTATAAACAGAATGTGTGCTAGTGAACCCAATAAATACCAGATAAATAAGGGGCAGAACCATGATACTCCTAATAGGTTATCTCACTATCAGCTTCACTCTTGAGGTTTTACTGTATCTTGTTCTGTTTGGCATCTGGCATTAAAGTGAGTAATTTGTTGTTAGGGTTGCCACCTGGCCGGTTTTTTACCTGCCTGACCGGTATTTTTGATGGCTGATCCCAATGTTCTTAATAGGGAAAAAAGATAAATATATAGGAAGGCCGGTATTTTTTTTAAGAAAAGGTGGCAACCTTATTTGTTGTGCACCCAGTTTCTGCTATATAATAAAGTAGGTTTTTATCCAGTTGCACCTACTTATCTATACATTCTACATTGCCACCCAGTAAATGAGTCATCTCACCTCTGCGTTTTTGTATTTATAAAAGTGACAGTGTTGGCATCATGGAGAGCAGCTCCCCTACTAGTTGTCAGAAGATTGTGCTGATATCCATGCAAAATGTCTTTGTCCGAGCAAGCAAGAAGATAGTTCTATTTTATTACTACTAGGGTTACATATTTAATTTTAAAAATTATTGTCTAGTGAAGATGGCCCTGACACACCATAGATTCCTCAAGGATGATTGGTTGATGCTAATGTATAGTTTCTGTGCCTAGACAGGCCTTTTCATGACATAGAGCCAATTACGTGCTTCCAGAATTCCATACAGTTCAAACAGCCACAGAAACCACTCATATAAGTATTGGAAATTTACTACACGTAGTTGACGAAGAACAGAGCCTTCCGTATTAAAGTTCACAGTATTTGGTCTATCTTTCTGTCATGCTCTGTTTATATCCTGTGAGATTGTAACATCCCCATTTCTATCAAGGGAACACTTTCTAGATGTTCTCTTGGGGAACAGAATTCTCTGCTGCTAACCAGAAGATTTGGCATACAATTTAAGGTTACAAACATCCTTTGTATTATCACTGTGTTTTATTTTTCCACGTTATTTTCTTCATTGACCATGTGATATTTTAAGTACAGCGCTTCATGTCCTTTGTTACAGAAAAACGTCCCTGCCTGGCTATAAATCAGAGAGAATTCCTGGCCATAAAAGGCAGAGAATGTAAAAACGAAATAGGGGACTCTGCATACCCTGCCCCTAATTCAGGCTGGTCTAGTTGATTGACTTCCCTTTTTCACCATATTCTACTTCTCTAAGAAAATTGATCCAGCTCCTCACAAAAAAAAATCCTCCTGCCTTCCATTTAAATCTAAGCCACCCTCTTTC
>CM044435.1:33056677-33067238 GCA_024363595.1 Xenopus borealis | reverse complement strand
GTATATCAGAAATGTCCTTACCATATTATTTTCTTTTATTATGCAAAACCCAATTTTGGGTGGAAACCCTGTTTAAGTGACAATTGTTTACATAATATTCCACCCTTAACAAAGATGGAAATTTAAAAAGGGCAAGATAAAATAAATTGCCTTTATTTGCAGCCGGAAGCAATGGTTTCTATAGAAATACATTGAGCTTTTGTCGCCAGATGGGGGCTTTGGTATTTCTTCTGACATTTACTGCTTCCAGAGAACTTAGCCTCATCCAATTGCCACAACAGAACCCCCCAGTCTTCTGCCCTTCAGGAGATGTATTAGAGATGTATTAAAGAATATTGTGATTTAGGAGAGATGCTAATGCACACCACACACGCTACCTGTTCTAAAAGATGTTTTCTTGAAAATCCCTGATAAAAAGGAAAAAGAGGCTGCATTGGGGAAAGAACAGTGTTTGGGAGCACAATGCAAAGTTGTGTCACAACAACAAACATCAGATGAATTCTAGGGTTGCTCTTTATACCTACAGAAATGTTTCGTCAATGCAATAAGAGATGCACATATTTGTGTGTGTGTATTTATATCATATATTTTTAATCTGATTTAAACTGGATTAAGTTCAACTAAAATTGTTTGTAAACAATGTAGACTTAAATGTAGTTAGATGTAGACTTACCCAGTTTCTTCCTTCCAATAGGTTCCCTAAAGGAAAAATACATATATCAGAGATTAAAGTAGCAGTTACAAAGTATATACTTAATCATTTCAGAAATACTGCATTTGCTTAAAAGATTTTAGTTTACTGTGGGGTTGGGCTTTCCTGAAATTCTCATGTCCCCAGGGTGCAAATGCTTGAGCAATAAGGTGTACAATAGCCTATGTGCCTCCCCACTCCCACCCCTGATGAACAGAAGGTGAATTCAGCACTATATTGTCTGTTTAAAAGCTCAGAGACCTGCAGGGATTCTAACTGGTTCTTTGCACACTGCCTATGAGCTCATAACTGAACTAATATGTCACTAAACTACAACTGTACTGATTGTCAGGAAGGTGTTAATATAGTGAATAAAGTGCCCCCTCTTGTAAATTATATAGTGGATAATGTAACCCCTTCTGTTATTTATAAAGATATTATAAGTCACTGAGGAGTTTCATGACTATATAAAAGCACGAGGCCGAAGGATGAGTGTTGTAATACATGGAACTCCGAGGTAACTTCTAATATCCTCATATTTTGCAACTGGGGGTACTTTATTTATTATAACACACAAGTTTCAGTGCGTCATGATAAAAATGACACCACTACTCACTATTTATAACTGATGACATAATTTACAAGATATTCATGTCTTTTGTGTATTATAAATGTATTACTCTCTGAACTGCTGGGAATCTTATGGATTCCTCAGTCTGAATTCAGTAAATGTGCCCCTTAGTCGTTTAAAGATACATATTCTTAGCAGCCTTTCAGTTGGTCTTTAAATGATTTTCCAGTTACAAGTATACTTGCTCTGCCTCTTTCCAGCTTGCAGCTGAATATGCCTTCCGGTTATTGGGATCACTGGTAACCAGCAAAAGATTCACTTTAAAGCTGTAATCATATTACTATCCACTTCAAATTCTTTTCTGTCTCTGTTAAGACACCCCCGCATCAGGGTCGGACTGGCCCGGCGGGACACCGGGAAAAAACCCGGTGGGCCCTGGCCCACATGGGCCCCTGCCAGGCCAGACCCCCCTCTCCAGATTTGGGCCACTCCATGGCATCTGCGGCGACATTCAGAGAGCCAAGGGGTCTGGATGGGTGGACCTGGACAGCAGTCCCAGTGGGCCCCGGGCCCCCCAGTCCGACCCTGCCCCACATCATCTTCAGCTGTGACTTTGAAACTGCTGAGTGGTTGCTAGAGTGATTAATACATAGTGACCGGATAACAGTCTCAATTCGAAGACCGAGAGCTGCAGAACAGAAATGTAAATAATTCAGAAACTACAGAATAAATAAAAACAAAACGGATTGCTAACTGCCTTGGAATACTACTGTTTGCACAGTACTAAAAATTAATTAAGGGTGCCACCATTGTACAGTTATTGGATCCGTTATCTGGAAACCCATTATCAAGAAAGCTGAATTACGGAAAGGCCATCTCCTATGAACTCAATTTTATCCAAGTAATCCAAATTTTTAAAAATGATTTCCTTTTCCTCTGTAATAATAAAACAGTATCTTGTACTTGATCCAAACTAAGATATACTTAATCCTTATTGGAAGCAAAACCAGCCTGTTGGGTTTATACATGATCTTCTAGTAGTCTTAAGGTATGAAGATCCATATTACAGAAAGATCTGTTTTTCGGAAAAGCCTGCTTATTCTGGATAACAGGTCCCATACCTGTCTGTAAAGGGTAAATAAGCAAACAATAAATCCTGTTCTGCATAAACCCAGGGAAGTGAAATAACTATGCAAAAGCTTTTCACAATGTTACAGAATGTTCTTTTGTATTGTTATTTGTTGATTATTAAACTGCACAGCAATATTCTGTAGCCAGTACATCACAAGATATTCACAGAATATCACAGTTCACATATATTGTTCAGGATGTTTTGTTCTTCCCACCAGGCCTGCAATCAGAAATCACAGGGCTCTGCACAATATTTTCTGCCCCCCTTGCCCCTCTATCAATTCAAAAGCCACAGTGACTAGGACCAGGACCACTATAAGTTATTAAATTGGCAGATGGGGGCCCAGCTCATCAGAAAAGTGCAGCATGGCCGGGCCCCCCATGAAACAGACAACTGTCCCCCCTGATGGCGGCTGTGGGTAAGGAGCCCAGCAACATGTGTCTATGTTTTAGGCAATTTTTAATTCAATATTCTATTGTACAGCACTGCAGAACATATTGGTGCTTTGATAATAACAATAATAATAAATACAATAACATAAATCTATTACTCCTATAAGCATTCTCAGTGTTGGACTGGAAAGCCAGGGGCCTACCAGAAAACCTTAGGCTTATGGCCCACTTTCAAAACTATTATGCCTCCTCACTCAACCTCTTTATTCTCTTAGTCCGTTTGCTCTACATATTATACTCTATTCTTCCATTATTATTAAGCATCTTTGTTCCCATAAAGAAATAGGGAATGACCATTAAATAGGCCAAATCGTTAGAAGCAAGAAGCCCACTGACACCTGGGCCCACCGGGAGTTTTCCTGGTATCCCAGTGGGCCAGTCCGACACTGAGCATTCTCTGTGCTGAAGAGACGGAGCCGTGTAAGCAAAAACAGACCAGATATTGGAGCCAAGGTTTAGCAGCAGGGAAATTGTGTTACTTCCCTAATGATTTTCAATTAAATCAAGCAGCATTTTCTTGGCTGCAGCCACTAATACAATATCTGGTCTGTACTGAAGAGACAAAATGCACACATGTAATGGAAGTGGGAAGTGAGAGAGAACGAACATTGAATACCGAATTGAATGCCAAATATGTTTTCACAAGTTCATAAACCTGCAGTAAATCTAAATTTGTGCAAGAAATATATGCGTTCGCCAGTTATCACATTCACTGAAAATAACGCTATGTAAACATTAACGCCTGGTTTACTAAACAACTAAATGTTTTAAGGACAAAATTAACGCCAGAATATTCGCAATATTTTACAGCCATCTATACAGTGGCGTTAACTTGTTTTTTCCGCCAGAAAATCCTAAATGGGAGGGACAGGAAATATCCATTAACAACTTGTTTTACCCATAATTCCTGTTATGGAATATAATTGCCTAATTGATTAATTGCTGCCAATTGTCACCACATACTTGTGAATAGTCTACAAACATATTTATAGGGATAGTATTCTACTGGCAGAAGTGTTTGAGACTGGATGGATGAAGTATGGGTTTATATGATGCATACATGTTTGATTGGTATCACTCTGTAATGTTGTTGGATGGTATAATCATAAGTCAATAAAATTTATGAGTTCTGAATGCCATAAATGTCACAGTAAAAATTGCCATAAAACAAAAATTTTATCGTATTAATATTCACAAAAACGTAATTTGTCGACAGAAAATTTGCAACTCGCGAAAATGACCGCTAACTTAAGCTGGTTTGTTAACGTAGTTACCGCAAGTGATCACTATGACTTCTGAGCGGATTACTGTTTAGTAAACTTAGTCACTAGGAATATTCTGGCGGAAACATATTCTCAGCGATAATATGCGGAAACTTAAAGTCAAGTGTATCACACTTTAGTAAACGGACCCCACAGAGTGTCCGTAACTCTGACCATGCACCACCTGTAGAGTCGCTGACATGGGAATCTGAAAGAACGCCTGGTATTAGCAGTCTAAAACTGCAAATACCTCAGAGACCACTACAAAAAGAAAATGGATGTAAGGTTTACATCAGATAATAATGTAATGCATGTACTTTGTATGTACAGTAACAGCAAGTAGTGATCAGCAGGAGGCAAAGGCAGCACTGGAGGAGCTTTAATGTGCCCTTTATATAAAGAGATGAGAGAGGGCAGAGTTTCATATAAACAGTCAGTACTACATAATGCACAGCTAGAATGTTGAAAAAATTTCATTGTCCAGATTGATATATTTATATGTGTTTCATTTATGCATTTAGCATTTTCAACACAGATCCCATATCACATTATTATCAACCAACCAAAGCTAATCAGCTAGATAGCCTGGTATTTATGCTTTTAGTTGCTAGACCTAATGGAGCTGCATTACAACAAAAATGTAAGTTGCACATCTCCCTCAGCTCTAAATAATAGTTCAACCATTCTACAAGTTGTTTCGTTTATTTGCATGAATGTACCATGTTTTTGCAGCACATACAGGAACTGGTGAAGCTATGATGTTGTGCGCTATGGAAAATACTGCCCATTCAGTATTGAAACCCCCAGACACTCTCTGATGCTTC
Organism: Xenopus borealis; assembly: GCA_024363595.1. NCBI lineage: Eukaryota > Metazoa > Chordata > Amphibia > Anura > Pipidae > Xenopus > Xenopus borealis. The sequence goes on along the minus strand of CM044435.1, from coordinate 33,062,306 downwards.
TGGTCTGCAGATCTAAATGGGAGCTGCCATATTGCAGCTTCTAATACAATGAAGCTGTCCATACACTGAAAGATCTGATCGTATTTGGGAGGTCACCATATCAGCAGATTGTTCCCCAATACGCCCACCTTGAGGCAGGCAATTTCAGGCTGATCCAATGGGGATACAGCCTGTTGGGGCGAGGACCTCATCAAGTCATTGCCCCAACAAGAGCTTTGATCAGTATCGGGCCAATTTCAGTTGCCCTACACGGGCAATGGCCATCTTGGAGTGAAGAAGCCAAATTGGCAGCTAAAATCTGCCGATGTATGGCCAACTTAAGTCTGAACATGGAGAAGCCATGGCAAGGTTATAACCAAAACTGCTGTTGCCCACTAATGACCTACACAGGATAAGGCTGGCCATAGATGTAAAGATTTTTAAAAGATCCAATGGTTATTGTGAGACCACGATTGTCTCAAAAATGTCCAATGTGTCCATCAACTAAAAAAACCATTTCAGGTGATATTGCCAGCTGCCTGCTGTCTGCTTGGCCTGCAAACATAGGTGGATTGATCGGGGACCAATGAAGATTTTCTAACCTGGCCGATCAATTTTCGTAAGATGTACGATCGTTCAACCTGCAACCTGCAGTCTTCATTTGTACTGGAAAGTCACATTTTTCTCTGCACCGAACAGCCAGAAAAAGAAAAAGTTTCTAGCTTAAGTTTCTTTTGGCAGAACTGCAGGAGAGTCAGATAAGATACAATTTCCAGATAAGCAAATAAGGAATTGTAACAATATAAGATAACGGGTCCCTTGGGAAAAATCACAGAAATATGTTCAAACCTTTCATAACTTTCATAACCTGCCAAATGTTGTAAAATAATCATGGTAATTAGGGGGTGTGGCCACTAAATGGGCATTGTAAAAAAATAATGCCATGGCAACTTTTTTGTCCCTCTTTTTATTTCCAAAATGCTGGGAGGTATGTTATCCCCACTTAATTACTATAACATTTTAAGCAACTGTTCCACGCAAATCTAAGCCCTAGTGTAACGTGAATGGGCTGCATGAATAACATGAATGGCTGCATCTACACCAGACCTTCTGAAATAAAATACAAGTTTTTTTTACATGTGCAGGGTAGCTGTATATTATGTGTATATAGTGAATAAAGTACCCCCATTGTAAAATATAAGAATATTATGTCACCGAGGAGTTCCATGGCCATATAAAAGCACAAAGCCGAAGGCCGAGTGCTTTTATACAGCTCATGGAACTCCGAGATAACTTCTAATATCCTCATATTTTCCAACAAGGGGTACTTTATTTATTAGAATACACAAGTCATGTGACAGACATGACATCACTACTCACCATTTATAACTGATTAGATCACTAGTTTATAAGGACATAATTTACAAGATAGTCATGGCTTCTGTGTATTATATAACTTACATTTCCTATTTCTGGTGTTACTGGCCATTTCAAATTGAATCAGGAAGGAATTCTTGAGATACACAATTCTGATACAGTTGACTTATTTCCATTTTAGCTCTAGGCACAATAATTCTCTGTTGCACTACAATAAATCCAGTTTACATGTACAGCCTGCAGGATAGGTTGGCACTTTATAAATAAGTGTTATTATTATGAATGTCAGTTTAAAAGGAAAATGAGCAGAATAACCTTTCCCTTTAAACTCCCACTGTCATTGCTACATTCAAAGCAACAGTAATGAATGTGTTTCCAATTGGGAATCCCACTCCTGACCTCCCCAGAGGAACTTTCAGAGATGAAACATATTCAGTGTCTGTTCTTGTTTCCCCCCAGTAAATCTCCCCACATCTGCACTAAAGCCTAAACATGCCACACTGTGTAGGGCTCTGCAGTGGAAGAAACATTCCCAGTTCTGCAAAGTGATTTCAACTCAATTTCAACTTTCAACATTTAATTGAAATAGACTAAGCGGAAGGACAGAGCCTGCTACTTCCACGACTATTACCTTCTCCTTTAGTGAATAAAGCTCCCAGTAACAGCTAAACTATTTTTTTTTTTTAAAAACCGTTAGTATGCTACGAAAAAAAGACACCAACACATATTAAACTTTAAAATCACTAAGAAATAACTTACCGAGACTTGTGCTCCTGTCTTTTCTTTGCAGCATACTAATTAATTTTTTTTTGCTGTTACTGGTCCTTTAAGTCTCCAATGGAAGATGGAAAGACTGCAGTACAGTCCCAGTTAGGGTTGCCACCTGGCCGGTATTTTACCGGCCTGGCCGGTATTTTTGATGGTTGATCCCAATGTTATTAATAGGAAAAAAAGATAAATACATAGGAAGGCCGGTATTTTTTTTCAAGAAAAGGTGGCAACCCTATTCCCAGTGTAAAGGTGGCCATAGACAGGGATTGCCAAATGAGCAGATCTATCCCCGATATGCCCACATTGAGGTGGGGGGTATCGGGCTGATCCGATCGTGGGCCTTAGGGTCCAATAATCGGATCAGAATGGAGGCGATATGGGTGGTTGGATCGCGGGACTGCATACACGCAGAGATGCGTCTGTGATCTGACTGGGTTTTTTAACCTGCCCAATCGAGATCTGGCCAACTTTCGGCCAGATATCGATCGGGGAAGCCCATCGGATTGCCCCACACACGGGCCAATAAGCTGCCGACTCGGTCTGTTAGCAGCTTTTATCGGCCCGTGTATGGGGGCCTTAAGTGTAAACACCAACTAGTGATTGATTAAGCACTTATTAATTCTAAATGGTCAGGTGGGGTATCTTACTATTATTTTTACTATAGGGCCGACACATTTACACATTGCTTTACAGAGCCCATTCTTCATTCACATCAGTCCCTGCCCCAGTGGGCTTACAATGCAAGTCCCCTATGACATTCACATGATACACATGATTACCATGTTTCACGACAGACATGCTAGCTATTTCTATATAGCAATGTCTAGTGTCTTTATAAGCCTTCATCAAAAGGACAAACACACAGAAATCTTTTCCATACTATTATGCCTTGCAGCAAGCCATGCTTAACGGAGTGCTTCAAGCATTTGATCTTATTATATGTCTGTCTATTAAACGCACTGGTGTCCCTTGTGTAATTATATAGATCTGATTTATTTTAGAGTATTTTTCCTTACTGATCCCAGAAAAAAAATAGTCTTGTTTTGCATGAGGCAGATGTGCAATCCAAGGTAGATGTGGATAAAACTGCACTAAACATCTGAAATAAACATAATTAATTGACAGAGCAAGGTTCATGCAGAATTCCCGCACGGAGCCCTATCCATCATGCAGAGACTGTTACTGGTTAAAAAATGTAGAGCAGCAAAGATTTTTATTCCATTCACGAGCAAGACTGAGCGTTTCTCCATCGCTGACCCATGTCTGTAGGGGGATACTGAATCACTGCCAAATATTTACAGTCTGGATCCATATTCTTCTCTCTTGTTTTTCACTTAATATGCTTTAGGAGTGCATTCTCCAGCAGTGTACACTGTATAAATACATTTTTCCAGCCACGGCAATCTCTCTCCTACTGACCCAAATTGCTGCTCGAGGCCCTGAAAACCCTGCCACCATGAGACAAATTTATTTTATTTGATAACACAGCAGTAAGTTTTGCTGCAAATGTTATGACTAGGTGAAGAGTAAGTAGCAATGTAATACATTGCCATAAATGTACCAGTTTTTTTTATTAGATCAGCAGGTTGTGGTTTATTCTCAGCTGACATTACTAATATGTTAGCCCCTTTCCCTACTCTGTTTTATGCCTGTGGAAGTTGTAGTAAGGTTATTTCCATCCCCTTCAATTCTGTTTTGAGCACAACAACAGAACCTCACGTGGCACATTGTAAGGTGTGACCACATTCTAAAGAACATATACAGCTGAGCTATGGAGCAGCTCCAACAGCTCCTGTGATATCTTTAGCAATCGTCTGGACTGAGCAACAACAGAAATTCAGGCGCCAAAACAAAATAACTGTTTATAATTATAGATTCATGACTCACAGCAGTAGAGCAATACAACTAGGGGCATATAAAGGGACTCTGTATTAAGCAAACTGCTACACAGAAAAACAGACTACAGGTAGAACACATGGCCCTCTCTAGCCAATCATATTGAACAAACTTTGTTATGGCTTCTCCCCTAACCAATCGCATTTGGCTCTTTCGGTTACAGCTTCCTGCTCTAGTCAACCACACTTGACATCCTCTGTTAAAAGCTCTATTTAGAAGCAGGGTTTGCTGTTTTCTATTTGTGAAAAGCCTAGTGCGCACCGAAAACATTCCTTCTGGGGCATATTTGTATCGCTACATAGGTCTGGAGGTTGTCTGAACTCCCAACATTTTGGAAACAGACAGAGGGACAAAAAGATTTGCCGTGTGGTGAAGTTTTTTGACCACACCCATTTTTAAGGTCATGCCCCTTAAATACCATGTTCATTTTACAAAATGTGGCAGGTTATGAAAGTTGGAATACATTTCTGAAGGTGAGTTGGCAGTTTCCCCAAGAGACCTGCTTATCGTAAATTGTTACAATTGCGTCTGTTAAATTGTTACAAAAGTATCTAAGAGCACCTGCCACATTCTTGGCTCTCTGCCAGGGCCAGATTTACGTCGCGGGCCCCCCTAAGCCTGCTGTCATTCGTCGCCCCTGTCCCCTCCCTTTTATTCGCAAACATTTTCATCATCGGATCGGAGCAATGTGGATTGGTGCATGGGAGATTTTAAAAAAATATTGTATCTCCTGCTCATCCTCAGTGTTTCTGGACCAATGCGGGTGTGGTTCTGCAGCATGCTGCCCCCTATCACCCTAGGCCTGGGCCTTCATGGTCTCCCCACAAATCTGGGCCTGTCTCTGCCAAAGACTTTGTCTCCTGCGCTGAACAGCCAGAAAAAGATACAACATTGGGACATTTCAGTAACAAAACCAGGGACTGCAGGCTGAGCTGTCAAAATCTGGACTGTCCCGTGAAAAACAGTTGGATCAATTTAACTGTTTCTTAATTCAGAGTTATCTGAAAAAAAAGTTGATCTCCAAGAAAGTTTAATAACCCTTAAGGTGGCCATAGACGCACAGATAATATCGTACGAACAGGAGCGCTCCACCAATGAGGTGAGTTGAGGCACTTGCCTCAGGCGGCAGCGCCCCCTTGGTTTGGTAACCAGGGGTGGCAAAAAAGCCGCTCCTGGAAACTAAGAGACAAATTTCCGATTTTCAACCCGGAAATTCGGCTCTTCTAGTGCAGAGTTTCATACGAACTTCAGTGCGTGGATGGTGGGAAATGAGCCAACCGATATTGTCAGAAGATTTAGATATATATATAGCTATCGGCTGGTTGATCGGGCTGGACGGAAAATATTGATTGGATGCCTTTGAAGGCACCCCTTAACATCAGTCACTGTTAGTGCTGAATCATCAGATACAAGTAGAATTCTATTGTTTCTACCTGTATTTTTGACGATTCAGCTCTATACGTGTGTATTGAAATGAACAATCTTTCTTAGAAAGATCTTTTCTGAGAAAAATCGTAATTGTTACGTCTATGGCCAGCATTACTCTAATTAATTTCTTTTTATGAGAAGGTAAGCAGGGACCTCGATTCTGGGATGGCTGTGGATG
>CM044435.1:33027389-33041057 GCA_024363595.1 Xenopus borealis | reverse complement strand
ACTGCCCTTTAAAGGAGAATTAAGGAATGAGCCTAAGATGAAACTATTGAAAATTAAAAAGTTTTTTAAATTCAAAAGCACCTAGTTAAGGTGTATGAGAGATCTTGGCTTGATTGTGCACAAGTGAAATAACATAGCACAGAGAGGCTGGCTAAATGGAAATCCATTGAATTCTCATTTCATTTCCTAGACTTACTATAGACCTTTTACACCTGTGTTGCTTAATCCAGTTCAGCCACTGGCGAGGCCTGGGAAGCTCATTAACCAAAAGCTTTGCCAAGCCCTGTATGGAAGGCCAACAAAAGTGTGAAATGATTCTGTACTGCCAAGGTTATATTACGTCTTCTTGTACTGTCAGTTTAAAGGTAAACTATATAAACATTTTACACTGTTTTTTTAAGAAGAGTAATAGTAACAAATGTAGCGGTGTCACTGACACTTAATAAAGTGTCACTGCCTGGGGTTGTGTGTAGTGACCACACAATACTGCTGTCTGGCATCTCCCATCTGTAAAAGACAAAAACTCCTCACTCACATCCCAGTGGAAAGACTCCATTATTCTTTCATGTTGGAGCTTGATTTGGTAACTGGTTTTTTTTCTGCCAATATTTAAGGATATAGTAACTATACAGTTGTATCTAAAGACAGTGACTGATTAAAGGGGTTGTTTATGGTGTAGAGTGTCATATTCTGAGACAAATTGCTATTGGTGTTTATTTTTTATTATTTGTGTTTTTTGAGTTATTTAACTTTTCATTCAACAGCTCTCCAGTTTGTAATTTCAGTTATCTGTTAGGGACAAAATGATCCTAGTTCCCATGCATCGATCTGAATAAGAGACTGGAATATGAATAGGAGAGGACCTAGATAGATGAGCAATACAAAGCAGAAATAATGCATTTGTTGCCTTAGGGCAGAGACCAACAAGAAGATTTGGGGAGATTTAGTCACCCCGGCGACAAATTGCCTCTTCTTCGCCAGCTAAAATCTAAATCGCTGTCGGGATGGCACTCTGAGTGCTTTGCTTTCTGAAGTCAGAGCATTTGCTTTTTTTAGAAGGGGTCAGCGACCCCATTTGAAAGCTGGAGTCAGAAGAAGGCGGCAAATAATTAAAAAACTATAAAAAACAAAAACTTAACTTAGAGGTAAGCTACCCCTTTAAGTCAGCCTTCTCTCCCGAATTTTGTATTGCCATTCCATCATAACTGCTGTGGGTAACACTAACAGACAGTTAAAGAAGCATTTCACCTTACTACTCAAGGCTAGTCAACACAAATAAGGTTACTTTTGTCTATTAAATAAACTAAAGCAGAGACTCCGTATGTAATGCTAGGGCTGCAAACTACTAGTAATGCTTCTTCTTCCCCAGTGAGTGGCCCATTGGTCTCCTCTTGGGGCCCCTTCTGCCATGGCACCCGAGTGGAGAACCCCATGTACCACCCTGGAAATTGAAGGGCTGACATCAGAACTTGCCAGTTGCCATTTAAAAAGTTGGTTTAGATGATTTCATTGCTAAACCTTCCAGAATTCATTCACATGACAGTTGCCTGTACCAGTAGATTATATGCATCAATTACCTGGCCCACAAATGTACCACACAAGTATGTGTCATTACAACTAACGGAAATCTATTGTGGACAATTCTACACCCTGATGTCATTGCCTTCTTGGAAATTCAAACCCTAATTCTGCATTATAGCACCCAGTTAATATAAACCTGCAAAAATAAAGCCTTGTATACGGCGGTGGGAGCCTCCCATAACACATTAGTAACAGACAGAACTCTCTCTCACACATGTTTCCTATCCCTGACATAATAAGAATTGCTCACGTGGCTGAGTATATGAACTCTTTTAAGTACTGTATGCAGAATGGAAAGGAAATATGGGTGTGTATATCCTGGACCCCTTGAGTTCTTATAGTTCAAATAATAGCCTCTAAACAGCGTATATAGGCACAGGAAATAATAGGTCTCAATGCTATTTTAAATACAAACGTAGCTTTACATAACAAGAATATACCTACAAAAAAAAAAAAAATTACAGAAAATTTTTTTAAGTAAAAAAAAATCTAACTTTGGGATTAATCTGCTTTGTGGTTGTCAGAGTCACTGACCGCAGACTGTGTATTTATTTTCAGGTTCGAGAGCTAAGGATTAGAATTTTAAAAAAAAGTATAGGTTCTGATTCTAGTGTACCTGGGTGTTTGATTATTTATTGCTTATTGATTCCTGCCTGAACTTGGACTTTAACCCCTAAGTTTCCTCCTTGGTCCTGACTACTCTGCGCTGGGAGCCAATAGGCCCCCCTGACAGAATAGTCTACATCTTAATCTTCCTGAGCAAACACAGACTCATGCTGGACACACAAAGACACAATTCTGTAATTTCCAAACATGACACAATCTGTCAGGTGTAAGTACAACATTCATGCACCCACCTGTTCCTAATCCAATAGACCCACTCATAGTTCCTACTGATACAGTATATGCGGACACCCTACTAATTACTAGAGTTGCCTATTAATAGCACACACACCATTTCTAACACACAGGTGCCACATTATATCAACACTCATGGTTTTGGAATGAGGTGTTGGACAGGCACGAGTCCTCATACTATGGTCATTTGGTGCATCTAGTCAAGAGAAAAGCCTGTTCATAATAGTTATAACCGACGAGCCCATACACATTCCATATCTTGCCCTACCCAAATGCACATAGCAGAACAAATTGCTTCAACCACAGCACAAATGGTTTCCGATAACTCCTATATTAAGGACTGAAAATTAGGCAGGTGCTGGCCACTTTCATCTCACTAGTACAGGAATAAAATCTGGTACAATTTACGTTCTGAAAGATAATCTTTTTGTATATGTTATGGATGTTTAACATGTGGCCCACCAGCTGTTATGGACCCGCAGCCAACTACCTGCAGCAGCCAAAATAATGTTACATTGTTTGTGAAGGATAAAGATAAACAGACTACAAAAGAACCCCTCATCAACAGCCGAGTCTCTTTTTGGCCTGCTTAAAGCAGTCAGGTATTGGCCATCACATTAAAAGAAAGCTCAGAGAAACTAGGGATACACTGAATCCACTATTTTGGATTGAGCCGAACCCCTGAATCCTTCCCGAAAGATTGGGCCTAATACCGAACCCGAACCCTAATTTGCATATGCAGATTATGGGTGGGAAGGGGGAAAACATTTTTTACTTCCTTGGTTTTGTGCCAAAATGTCACGAGTTTCCTCTCTGGCCATAATTTGCATATGTAAATTAGGATTCAGTTCAGCCAGGCAGAAGGATATATCCGATGGCCGAATTCCGAACCGAATCATGGATTCGGTGCATCCCTAAGAGCAGGGTTCCCCAACCTTTTGAACCAATGAGCAACATTCAGAAGTAGGAAGGCGTTGGGGAAGCAACACAAGCATGAAAAATGTTCTTGAGTTGCCAAATAAGTGCTGTGATTGGCCATTTGGTAGCCCCTATGTGAATTGTAAACCTACGTTGAGACTCTGTTTGGCAGTGCACCTGGTTTGTATGCAAACAAAACTTACCTCCAAGTCTGGGATTGGACAAGCAGCACCTGCTTTGAGGCCACTGGGAGCAACATCAAAGGGGTTGGTGAGCAACATGTTGCTCACAAGCTACTGGTTGGGGATCACTGCCTAAGAAAAACACACCCAGAAGGTTGGTGGATCCACATATCGGCATTAGCCATGATCATTAAGGCTAACTATGGCAAGTTAGTGTGAGGGCAAGTCCAGTTTAGTACAGGCCACTGATCTAGATGGGGGAACATTTCCAGCACATCGTATGCAGCTCTTGTATTGGTTTTTATGTTTTACGTCAATTATTTTTCCTTTCATTCATTAAAGGGCAAGGAAAGTCTAAAATAGAATAAGGCTAGAAACGCTGTATTTTGTATACTAAACATAAACATGAACTTACTGCACCACAAGCCTAATCAAACAAATGATTTATACTTTTAAAGTTGGGCACAGGGGACTGTCATCTTGTAACTTTGTTATACATCTTTGCAAGACTAGACTACATACACATGCTCAGTGTGGTCTGGGCTGCTTAGGGATCGTCATAAATGATAAAAAAATAAAGCTGAGTTCTGCATGGCTGGTAAGTAAGGCAGGGACTCCCCCTGTTGTTCATGAGTATGATTGTTTCCCTGCCAGAAGTTAGGGACGGTCTGACAATTCCTATCCACAGCACTAAATGACGGGAGAATTTCACTGCATACAGTCAGGTTTATTATAAAAATGGTACACATTTTTAAATTAAAGTATATTGGAGATAGATTTCTTTTTCATTAAAGAAAGTAAAAATTGGATTTTATTTCTTTGCCTTTCCTTGCCCTTTAATAGATGTTGCCACAGTTGTACTTGCAGTAAAAACCAATGACATTGCTAAAAAGTCTCCAGACATCATTCTTTACAGACACCGCAAGCTGAATGCCTTAGTAGAATGATGAGTCAGACCTGAAGGGGCATTTGCAAGAAGAATACTAAAACCAAATTTATATATAAATATCAGGCCAGGCAACTGCAAAAACCACTGTCATTTCTGATTAAGTATGAGCAACTGATGAGTTAGTAGCACTAGAACACAGCCATGGCCTTGAACCTTCAACAGTCCTTTGGCTAATGTGATAGAAATAAACTCTTCAAAGAAATGCACTGACTTGACCGAGTGTTGGATCTCACATCTTTTGCTTAGCACTCACTGGGTAACAAGGTACAAGCATGATCCATGATGACAAATGTAGCACACCCCTGGTTCAGGTTTCCTTATCAAGTAAAAAGTCTAAATTCATGGCGCACAGAAGGTGATGCTTCTTCATTTAAGGCAGAACTAAACCTTAAAAATAAATAGAGCTTAAAAATGCCATATTGTATAAACTGAACTTATTGTACCAGCCTAAAGTTTCAGCTTGTCAATAGCAGCAATGATCCAGGACTTCAAACTTGTCACAGGGGGTCACCATCTTGGAAAGTGCGATACTCAGTGGGCTCTGAGTAGATGTTGAGAAGCTAAGCTTAAGAGTTGTCACAAATTATCAAGCAGAGAATGAAGGTGAATTGCCCTTTAAGCTGTGAGTCTAACTTTTCCCAAGGGACCTGTTATCTTATATTGTTACAATTACTTATTTGCTTATCCAGCAATTGTTACAAAAGTATCTTATCTGCTGCTGTGGCTGTTCTGGGCTCTCTGTCAAAAAGCCAATTAAAGTTAGAAACTGTTTCTTTTTCTGGCTGTTCAGTGCAGAGAAAAACAGGACTTTCCAGTACAAATGAAGGACTGAGAGTTGAGCGGTCAAAAGAGGGGTGGTCTCTCTAAAAGCAGGTATGCGGTCACCTTTTCTGGAAGAATATGTTTTAATCTTTCTTCCCTGTTATTATTAACATTGCATCAAGCATCATTTCTACCAGACAGGTGGCAACCCTAATCCTGTGATTTATATTAGGTAAAGGCTTAATTCTAGTATGCCTGCACTCTTACAGCAAGCTAAGCCTTCCAGGCAAGGACCTTTAGGTATCTAAGGAGAAGTGGATCAAAGCTATGGGACAAATAAGGGACAACTTGCAGGAAAATATGTCCCCACTACATGAAAACATATATGCCCAGTTGCAATGCAGACATGAACCAAACATCACCCAATCTCCTTACGGTGAAATTTACCATATCAATACACGGGGCCACAGCAGCTTTAGGGGGAGACCCTCCACCACTGTTGCCTACATAAAGAAATAAATCTCCAGATAACTTTGGAAAGCTAAAACAACTTGTATAATTGCCAATTTAAGCATTTAATTGCGGGGCAAAATAAGCCCTTATGTGTCCGGGTCCTAAATCCAGGAGCAGAGCTGGGGGCCATATAATCAGCAAAAGCATACATATAATACACATGCTCTGTTTAGGAGCAAAGAGGCCGGTGGGTGGCAAATATCTGACAAGTTCACATCAATGCCATTGTACATACACATGTTCTGCACTACAACAGGTAGGATTTTCACACATTACAGAAACTTACACTTTGACTTTTAGAGGCAAAAAATTGGAGAAATAGAATTGTTAATTGCAGGTGAACAATACAGTCCCTGTACTGGCAGTTTGTTTGGGGCATAGACTGTCCATATCAAGATCAAACCAAGGACACACTAAGCAAAATATTTTCCATACAACAGGCAAATTCTACCTATCCCAAAGCATGCACAGATGTTATAATCATTCTTAAAGGGATACTGTCATGGGAAAAAAATGTTTTGTTTTTTTTCCAAAATGCATCAGTTAATAGTACTACTCCAGCAGACTTCTGCAATGAAATACATTTCTCAAAAGAGCAAACAGAATTTTTTATATTTCATTTTGAAATATGACATGGAGCTAGACATATTGTCAATTTCCCAGCTGCCCCAAGTCGTGTGCTCTGATAAACTTCAATCACTCTTTACTGCTGTACTGCAAGTTGGAGTGATATCAACCCTCCCTTTTCCCCCCAAGCAGCCTAACAAAAGAACAATGGGAAGGTAACCAGATAACAGCTCCCTAACACAAGATAACAGCTGCCTGGTAGATCTAAAAACAGCACTCACTAGTAAAAAAAGTCCCACTGCAACACATTCAGTTACATTGAGAAGGAAAAACAACAGCCTGCCAGAAAGCAGTTCCATCCTAAAGTGCACATGACACAAGTCACATGATCAGGGGCAGCTGGGAAACTGACAAAATGTCTAGCCCCATGTCAGATTTCAAAACTGAATATAAAAAAAATCTATTTGCTCTTTTGAGAAACGGATTTCAGTGCAGAAGTCTACTGGAGCAGCACTATTAACTGATGTTAATGTTTTCCCATAACAGTATCCCTTTAAATAATTTCATTACATTTCCCTAATTTATTGTTTGATCCATTGATTCAATTACATAGATTTTTGCCAAATTCCTGGAAAAAAATGCTCACCCAAAACAATCAGGTAAGGGCATGCATTGCTAGCTTAGGGCAAGGCTCGCATCAGCAACTCTGAGCATGGTTAAATACCGTACAAAGCAAATGTAAAAATGGCTTTCAAGGCCCTTTAAAATGAGGCATCTGGTAAAAAAATAATATCATAAATGAAAAATGTCTGCATATTTACTACCAAGAATAAATCTTAAATGATTTATCAGAAGCTTTTACATAATTTATGACACAAAGCAATTGTAACACAGAAGAAAGAAATGCCAAACCGGAATTATGGCGGAGAGTTTAAAAGCAATATAAAGCCAAACAGAAAAAGAAACCGGCTTCTGAGTTCTCTTTTAAGGACTAATGGAATTTGGTTTTCCAATCTGGGTCATGTAGAAGTTATTAGCAGTTATGCACCATTAAGCAGAGACCTTCAGAGCACCCATCTCCCTCATGGACAGCGGATAGTTCCACACCTAGGGTCCAAAAGTAGGGTTGCCACCTGGCCGGTATTTTACCGGCCTGGCCGGTATTTGTGATTGTTGATCCCAATGTTATTAATAGGAAAAAAAGATAAATATATAGGAAGGCCGGTATTATTTTCAGGAAAAGGTGGCAACCCTATCCACAAGAGAACCCGGTACCCAAAAAAAAGCATTTTTTTTTTTTTATAGTGTGAAATAAGCGTAAAATTATTAACTTTGTAATGAGCACCGCCAACAGCTAGGTAACACAACATGCCAACACACACTCACCTTGCAGTATTCATCAATTGGGATCAGTCTCCTCACAGCGACATCACGTATGTGGCTCCTTCTGAAGAGAATTTTACCTGAAGGAAACACAGACATTTCACTCAGCTAAATGTTCTGTGGCTGAACTTGCCTTATGATAACAAAGATATATATGAAAGAAGGGGATGGATCTCCGTCTACAACCACTTACAATCCACTGACAGATGCAAGGAATACAGACTCTACAACTCTATTCACAGGGCAATGGAGGTTTACATTAAAACTTAAATTTTACATTTACTTAAAATTTGTGCTTACTGATATTAAAGGGCAAGAAACATAAAATTACTGGGTGATAAAAGTTCATTAGGCACCTGCAATGACACTAATCACTAATGCCCTATCCTGGGCCATAGGTCCTCTTCTTCAAAAGGGCACCAGCCTTACAAACTCAGATTGGGAGGGCACCATCTTGCCTAAGGTACCCCTTGGGACCTTATCTGTAACTTTAAAAAATGGACTCCGCTTCATTTCTTTCCTTTCTTCTTTGATACCCCTATTTTGGGAATGTCCTTTTTTCAGTTAGTGCCTTTAGTGTAAAAATACACAAGGGCAATTGCATGTGTTGAGTCCTGGCTTTACTCCCCATGGCCACTGGTGTCCTAAAATAATAGCTATTCCTCTATTCACCAATCATGGCTAGTGGAACTGTGCTGTCTACAGCACAGCAACCAATCACCAGGTAAAAAGTAAAACCACATGGATTTATTACTCGGGGGGTAAACCCAAGTGGAGAACTGACCTACAGACAACATAATTAATTCCCTAGTTGTAAGCTTTTTCTGAGCAGTGTCCTCTTTACCTCTAAAATTGTTAATTGTTCATTTCTGTATGTAATCTGTATGTTCAATATACACATCCATTTACTGGCCGGAGCTGCAGAATATTTTGGCATGTTATAAATTTTCATTATTAGAATTGCAAGCTCAAGGGAACAAGGTATTAACAGTGCAAAGTGTAACGTGCTTAAGAGTGCCAGTGGTTACGGCCGCCATTAGGGGGGCCAGTCATCCCAGGCCCAGGGGATTTCCGGTTTGAAGAGGGCCTGGCAATGCTGCACTTTCCTGATTAGCTGGGCCCCACTTTGCTCTGGCCACCACTTTATTCCATAACCTAAAGGGGCCTTGGCCACCAATTTAAAAAAAACAAAAAACTTCTAGGGGCCCTGGACAACAGTTTTTTAAAAATAACTTTTAGGGGCCCTGGCCATCAATTGTTTTTATAACTTGTAGGGGTCCATGGCCAGCAATGTCGTTTTTTTTTAGTGTTCACGTCTGTTTGGCTTTTGTACAGATGGGTGGGAGAGGGTCTTACCTATAAATATATAGCTATCTGTAACATACAACCAATCACTGCACCTACTTTTCCAGATAAGGCCATGTTTAGGAAGGTTTAGTAATCCATGTAGCATTTAAAGGGTTATTGTCACATCACACATCAGTTAATAGTGCTACTCCAGTAGAATTCTGCACTGAAATCCGTTTCTCAAAAAAGCAAACAGATTTTTTTATATTTAATGTTGAAATCTGACATGGGGCTAGACATATTGTCTGTTTGCCAGCTGCCCCAAGTCATGTGTTTTGTGCTCTGATAAACGTCAGTCACAGGCTTGTGGCACACGAGAATATTCAGGGAGATTAAGTCGACTGGTGACTAATCGCCTTTTCTTGTGGGCCTCACCAGGAAACTTCGGGCGACAGAAAATGAAGTGCCACGTGCTTTAGCGCTGGCGACTTTTCATTGTAGTGGACGGGAAGACACGGGAAGGCAGTTCGCGAGATTGTCTCCCAGAAGAAGAGGTGATTAGTTGCCAGGTGACAAAATCTCCCCGAATCTCCCCATGTGTCACAAGCTTTACTGCTGTACAGCAAGTTGGAGTGATATCACTCCCCCCCCCAGCAGCCTAACAACAGAACAATGGGAAGGTAACCAGATAACAGCTCCCTAACACAAGATAACAGCTGCCTGGTAGATCTAAGAACAGCACTCAATAGTAAAACCCATGTCACACTGCATTCCATTCAGTTACATTGAGAAAAAACAACAGCCTGCCAGAAAGCAGTTCCCTCCTAAAGTGCTGCCTCTTTTCAGAAAGCACATGACCAGGCAAAATGACCAGAGGTGGTTGCCTACATGCCAATATTGTAAATTTAAAAAAATACACTTGCTGGTTAAGGAATTAAATTTAATATTGTAGAATGAATTATTTGCAGTGTAAACAGTGTAATTCAGACATACCTCCCAACATTTTGTAAATAAAAAGAGGGACTAAAAAGCTGCTGCTCATAGCTCGGGGAATTTGACCACACCCATTTGGTGGCCACATTCCCCTAATTACCATGTTTGTTTTACAAAATTGCTTATCTCAAAATTGTTACAAAGTATCTTGTCTAAACCTCCTGGCAGTTGTTGGCTCTCTCCCAAAAGCCAATTAAGGTAGAAAATTTGTTTCTTTTACTGGCTGTTCATTGCAGAGAAAAACGGAACTTTCCAGTACAAATGAGGGACTGCGGCTTGAGCTGTCAAAAAAAGGGACTGTCCCTTTAAAAACAGGACAGTTGGGAGGTATGACTTAGAAACAAAAACGACACCATAAAAATCATGACAGAATGCCTTTAAGATCGTTAAGAAAGCCAATTGCAACAGATAAACCTGGCTCCTCCTCCCATAAGTTTTCCAGCCCCACCCTTGCTCCTCTCCATCTAATTCTATACTATTGGTCAAATCCTTGCTCCTCCCTTTCTGTGTTCTACCAGCCAAACCTTACAGTCTTTGTGGTAATGGGAAGTCCCAGTACCATTCTTTTTCTCAGCTATTGAGTTTATAGTAATAACCAACAAAGCACAGTAACAAGGGCTGGTGGGTATAAATGTGGTTCGCATCATGTACTGTATATGCCAGTTTTCCTACCGTCATATTCCAATCCTATAACGGTGTGTAAAATAAACCCAACCCCGCACAAGCCCCTTCCATAATTGCTTCCCACTGGTATTCTGTATCAGAGCAATTCAACTATAAAGAACGCTTTCTATAAAACATGTATCTTAGTCTGCAGTTTCTTCTTACCATCTGGGCCGATCCATTTATTTACTTTAAGCAGTAGACCTGAGTCAGGTCCTATATGATATTCTTTCCTGCCTAGTGTTTATTTTCACTGTCCTTAAAAGGAATTCTTTCGGGAACAGGTTACTGTAAAGTTTGGGTTCACTCTTTTCATCTTTCTTCAGGCCAAAATTCCAGCGTGACAGGAAACAAATGTCTGCCCGTTTGTACTAACTGCACAATTGAACAAAGCTGCTTGCTTCAGACCTGCAGCTGCCTAAACACACCCATTTTGTCCAATAAGGAGTCTGTAAAAGACAACCTAGGCTTGGGAAAAAAAGAATTCTATAAAATCATATTTAATAGTCTTTAATGCAGATTTTAACATAGTGTTACACTATGCTAATAATGTTCCCTTTGGCTCGGTAATTTCTGATACTGCCCAGAATTTTTTATTCAGTCCAAGTCAGTGGGTTTCAGATTGGATCTGAATGACTGCAATCCCACATTCTATTTGATTGGAAGTAGGGTACAAATGGTATTTGGAGGTTGCTGGGCTCAGCGGTGCTGCTGCACAATACTCTGAATGAGAGTCTTATACTTGGGTCCTGGGTCCTGATAAAATCCAGGCTATTCAGATGCTACAAGATGTGTTGGAATACATCAGGCTCAAGTGCTGTGTGTAGGATGAACGTATCTAATGGGTATTTGTTCTTATTGAGTATTTTGGGAGCCTGAATTTGTTACACCAGGGAAATGGATCTTAGTCTGTGGGCTACAAAGAGATAGGTGAAGATGTACTCATTGAATCAAACAGACATGGTGAGAGTTGTCCAGCAAGTGATTTCCAGTACGAGACAACTAAATTAATCAGGATTTTATATTCTTAAAGTCTGACTGTGATAACATCAGAAGCTTCAAGATCAGCTAAGAGACTTTATTTAAAACACATGGTGTGGCTTTGCCTCTCCTATAAACAACCCCTACTGACTTAGTAGTCTCACAGTTGAATAAATCCAATGACCTTACTAGGGGAACATTCATAAATCCACAACAGAGCTGGGGCCTGAAGATCTTGATAACCCAATAACCAACAATGTGTGGGTTTCCATATAAAATATCCACAATTGCCATGTTTTCTGGTAGTTCTATAAAATGACACTCCTACATTTAAATGGGATAGTTTTCCTTAAAGGAGAATTCAAACCCCTTTTATTAAATACCCCTACCCACTACCTTAAATAGACCCCCTCCCTCCTCCCCCCAGCCTACCAGGTTCCCCGGACAGATGCCCCTAATCTTTTTACTTACCCCTCCGTGCAGATTCTTTCCTCGGGAGTTCATGGGTGCTATCTTCTTTTCTTTGGTATTCTTTGTGTAGTGAGTGGAGTTTCGGAGCATGAGCAGTTGGAGTATTTTTCCGGTCCCAAACAACTGTGGATGCGCCGAAAGCCATGAAAGTTTCCAATAAATTTTGCGGAAGATTGCTCCAACTGCACATGTGCCAAAAGCCACTCTGATTCCAAAGAAGAAGAAAAGAAGATGGCGCCCATAAACTCCCGAGGACAGCATCTGCATGGAGGGGTAGGTAAAAAATTTGGGGCACTTGCCTGTGTACCAGGTAGGCTGGGGCAGAAAAAGGAGTATTTAATAAAAGGGGTTGCATACTCCTTTAAGAAAAAGATTTCAACACCGCAGAGCTCAAACACTGCTTATTTTGCTGCAGTCACCTGTTAAAAATATCTTTAAAATACCTTATGGATATTTATAGCATTTTAACATCCATTATTAGTCGTTTGCAGAGTTTTAAAAGGAGTAACAGATTGTATTTTCCATTCAGGGACTGTGCCAAGTCTTTGCAGTAAGAAGGTGCCAGACACCTGTGTCTATTAAATTATGCTTTGTTAATTTGTCACTGATAATAGGACTGATCCAGCCAAAAGAATGTATAAGAGATTCCACTGAGCCTGCAGGCTATATTTAACAAGACCCACACTACATAAGGTTTGGCTGAACAGACAGCAGCCAGCCAGCCGCCATTAAACTGCATCAGCTTCTATTCTTCAGACCCTGGGTGGATAAATCTTTGTACTAGTTTTTCTCAATCCACCCCTTCTAAATTCAAACCATGCCCAGCCTGTCCCCTCTATTTATAGACCTGTGCCTGCCCCCGGTGGCATCACGAAAGGGGCAGGGTAGGCGCGAGTCTATACATTGATCTAATATATCAAACATTTAAGGACCATCAGTGTATTAAAATGATGAAGTCTATAGGTGGCCATACACGGAGAGATCCACTCGTTTGGCGTGTTTGCAAAACGAGGGGATCTCTTCCCAATATGCCCACCTTAACATGTATTTCTATAGCGCCAACTTGTTTCATAGCGCTGTGGGTTGATCCGATGGTGGGCCCTAGGGCCCAACAATCGGATCACTATAGAGGCGATACGGGTGGTCGGACGAACAGATGTGGCTGCGGTCCAGCGGGATTTTTACTTCCGCCCGATCAACATCTAGCCGACTTTCGGCCAGATATCGAACGGTAAAGCCCGTCGGAGGGCCCCATATACAGGCCAAAAAGCTGCCGACTTGGCAGTTTTTATCGGCCTGTGTATGGCCACCTTATGTCCCTTTGAAATTGAGGAAGTCATAAAAGTCCCATGAATGGAAACATACAGCCTTCAAGGCTGCTACCTGTCCCACACTACGTATACTCTAAACATACATACATGTGTACACAAGCAATTAGGTTTCTGGGTAATTCCATCAAATATCACGTATAGTCAGTCCCCCGGTGGCTTAGCAGACTGTGTAGCCCTATTCAGGAATCTTCCATTCATTGCAGTAAGCACCAAGAGAGTGAACTCAGAT
>CM044435.1:32995452-33007149 GCA_024363595.1 Xenopus borealis | reverse complement strand
GCCCAGAACAGACACCATGTGCAGCTAACATTCTTTTGTAACAATTTCTTCAAATTTCCCAGGGCAAACGCATGCACAGTTGAACGGAATAGCCGACTTTTTAGATAAAGTTTGGCTTTTCATTCAACTGCGCATGATCAGCCGCGGGAAGAAAGAGGAAGACGGAAGAGGATCGATCCATGTGCTCACTGGTATAACCCTGGGATGGTGCAGTTTTCTGTTGATAGGAGCAATGGCCCGGAGTTTCAAGTAAGTCAATACAATCACTTGTGGGTGCCTAACATTTGCCACCCTAAGTGCACAAAGACTTTCCTTCTCCTTTAATGGCGAGTGGGGTGAAATGGTATCTGCAAGTCAGAAACCAACTAATTGTTTCCTTTCAATATGAGCAATCATGTCTGTATAAAAAAAACATAGTAGAACCCAGAAGACATCAAAACAGGGTCAAATCCATAAAAAATTAAAAGTCCAGGAAAAAAAAGACAATTTTCCAGTATGGGACTGTGAAAAAATCGTCAATTCTGGGAATCTGTAAAAATCTAGGTATGTAAAACCAGGGTTCTACGGTAAATACATCCAGATAGTGTTTATGCGTTTAAAGTATGATCAGCTTGAAAAAGGAACTAAAATGTTCTGAAAGCTTGCTATGATTATATTAGTTAGCCAATAAAGGTATCACCTTTATACCATTTTGTTATTTTTTATTTCAAAAGGGTTGCCCAATAACATGCGTTTAAAGTGTTATTGGTGTGGGTGGCTGCGTAACTGCAAAACACAC
The DNA here is from genome assembly GCA_024363595.1 of Xenopus borealis. Classification (NCBI taxonomy): domain Eukaryota; kingdom Metazoa; phylum Chordata; class Amphibia; order Anura; family Pipidae; genus Xenopus; species Xenopus borealis. Next base: position 33,006,371 of record CM044435.1, on the reverse strand, counting down.
AATCAGGAATTTCTACAAATGGAGGTGATGGATCGCCAGTGCCCAGTGTGCCCTGCGTGGAAAACCTGAATAAAAGCATTTCAATTGGACACCAATAGCTCTAGCAAACTAGAGAGGAGGTTATGTGAAGGCAGATTATTCCTGGATGTGCTGTATCAAATGATACACAGATGCTCATCACAGAATCGTATGTGGGGCAATTGGCTGAAACTGTAAAATGCGCAAGATCATTAGTTCCATTAAAAGCCTCATCACAACAGCAAGTAAATCATTTTACTGTACAGAATATTCCAGTTACAAATACAACGGATTATTTTTCCAAATATTGAAGGGGGATTTTCCAATGGTTCTGCAAGAAAACCTCTCAGTGGGAATGAAACTCAGCAGCTGCAGTAAAGATCTGCCAATCCCACCCAAGCATCAGTAACACTTTCTTTTCTCCTGACTTCAGAGGCAACAACATCACTGAGAACAGCCAGGGAATAGATCTCCCGGAGCCCCCTATACAATACTGCAGCCTTCCAGTGTCTTCAGACGAATCACACACATATGTACTCCATTAATCAAGGTTATATGCTTAGGTGCAGTAGTCTAGATGATAAAACATCATATTACACTGCACTCACAGATCTTTGGTGATGAACAAAGAAATGTAAGTTTACTGAACTGAAACGTTGGTTCAATAAACTTAGATTTCTTTGTTCATCACCGAAGACCTGTTGGTGCAGTGTATATGATATATTAAAAATCAGTTTATTGTCAAGGTTTCCAAAACATCGCTGTGCAATAAACACAGACTTACCTTTTCATATGGCACCTTCAGTGCACCACATTTATGAAATGGACATATAAAGTCAAGCATATTACATATAACTGTAATACAAAAAAAAGAGTTTTTATGCTGCATCGGTTTCCTCCCGGTACTATGGTTTTCTCCAAAAACATATCCTAATAAAAGTGTGAGTGGGATGGGGACCTTAGATTGTAAACTCCACTGGGGCAGGGACTGATGTGAATGATGTATAATATCTGTATAGAACTGCAAATTATGTCAGTGCTGTATAAGAGATACCTAATAATAAGAACCCTGAATTACCTGCAAATAATATATCCATTTTTTTAAAATAAGAGAACATCAGAAGTTCCAAAAATAGTCGTGACTTGTAAGACTATACATTTTACAGCAAGTGATTCCCACTTTAATAATACAGTACAAATGTATGCTCATAGTAGAGTGTCTGCTTGCTCCAAAAACAGAATAATACAAAACAATACAATTCTAACACACAACAGGAAAAAATGAATCAGTGCATGTATTGTACAGACAGATCATATACCTGGCAAGAATGGGATAATTCTCTGTTTTGGATCCTTCTGACCTCCTTCCACTGGAAACTTATCCAAAATTTGCATCTAAATATAAAAGAAGTTGTTAAATATAAAAAAGCTGTCCGGTGTTTGCCTGGCAACCAGAAAGAAACAAAGCAAACAAATGGCATATAATTAAATATAATAACAAATAAAAAGCCAACAATAATGCACTAATGCATTTGGGTCTTGTGGTGTTTATACAAATGGTCTGCAGGTGGCACTGTGCATACATAGGACTTTCTGTACAACTTGAAAGTGAAAGTAAGAATTAATGCTGTTATGTAAGGGCTGCATGAACCTGCTAATAAAGCACTGTTATACTCTCCTCATCCTCGGCTACCAAACACAACAGGTCTTCCTCTATATTTCAATATGAATATTAGAGGGCCTGAAAAGATAGAGAAGTAAGAAAAGGTAATAATATAATTGTAGCCTCACAAAGCAATAGTTTTGGCGTCCGTAACCTTTATTGAAAGCTGGAAATAGTCAGAAGAGGGCAAATAATTTAAAAATGAAAAAATAAATAAAGGCCAATTGAAAAGTTTCTTAGAGTTAGATGCAAGTTAGTTATCGCATACTAAAAGTTAACATAAAGGTGATCCACTCCTTTAATAAAATAAATCGAACAAAGCATAAAACAAATAAGGGTACAACTGATTTAACTAAAACTATGATAATTATATACAGGTGCTAAGAATTTCATTACAAAGAGCTCACAATCTATTGTCTAAGTTGATTTACATTATCTAATTTTAGGATGAGTGAGAAATATTTGTAGCACACCCTTGAGTGAACTTTAGCTTTGGATTTATGGATGTGTGTGAACCAGCTGACTGCTTGACTTGTGCCCCGGGACTGCAGTGTACCTGAGAAACTCCCTGCAACTCCCGGTACCTGGTGTTGTTCAGTGCAGCAATAGATCCAGTCAGACAAGTTTCTTTGCAGCAACTCTAACTTGTTTATTTAACTCGACAGTGATGTACAGCAATAACCCCTCCAGTGAGACAGAATGTGCTCCAGGTGAGGACAGCTAGTCACAAATGATAGATTCAAAGGATAATTACCAATCTCACTAGGCAATATCCCTCTGGGGTTTGGGTTTCTCAGCCTGGAGTCTTGTGTCTTGGCACCTGATTTGGTCCTCACCTCACCCACTGTATTCAGCCTGGGGTCTTGGTACCCTATCTGGTCCTCAACTCACCCACTGTAGACCCTGATCTAGTGATTTACACACCTCAGGGCCCTAACCCCACTACTTCTCCTCGTTGGAAGCTGCTCACTAGCTGCCCTGTACTTACTCTCACTCCTAGAGTGACTATTACAATATTCACTATCACTAAATTACTCTACTTGTTTCACTGGAATGCCTGGACATGCAATACCTCACAGTGAGGTAAGGTCCCAGGAAAGACCCTGAGCACATGGGGCTAAAGCCCTTTATACCTTAAACTACTGCCACCTAGTGGGCAATCCCCCTTGAACTAATATGGACCCAGGAAAAGGGACACAGCTGCCTGGGTATACTAAAGGACCCTTAGGTGTCCAAATACAATGGGAGAACTGCCTGAGTAAACTATACAGTACCTGAATCTCAACATATGCAGAGGTTGTCCTTTTTTTATATATATATATATATGTTGAAATTGCCCATTTATTCGGGTGTCATGGGGCCCCCTATACCCCTCCCCCAGCAGCCGCAGGGTCCATAGTTACTTCCCTGGATAGCACCACTGTATCCTCAAGTCATTTTAATAAAGTCATGACTGGTGGAATTTAAAGCCTACATAAAACAGTGTCTTTGTTCCCCAACTGGACACAGTGAAACCTGGTTAAAGTGCACGGCACTGCAAGTTCTAACAAGGCTCTATTAATTACTGAGCCACATGTAAAAGGGTTGATTCACTCCTGTAAGGCTGCAAAACGTCAGGCACTAATGATTCTAGAACATCTTTAGTAACCATTTTTTGCAGGTCAGCCTTGCTCCACTGAAATCCCCAACCCCTTCCTTAGGACTAATTATTCTGATTTATTTGCAGTTCTCATGGGAATAGAGAGATATACTCAAGTTGAAAGGGGAAAAGGCTGCAGACATAAAGAGATTTGCTGTGTAAGGCAATTTTGTGTCTATACATGGGTAGACTAAGTTGTTTTGCAGGACTTATTGTTGCTTTCTCCAGCACCACAGAGGTTACAGACGGCAAAAAGGTTTCCCCTCCCAAGGTTCCTGCTAATTTTGTGTGTATGTTTGTGTTTAATACCGGCATTTTGATTAAACAAACAGATGTTCCTCCTCCTCCTCAGTGGTCTCTTTTAAAAGGCGATGGGCGCACTTTTGTGCAAGTGAAGCGGTGTGGTTGGATCTGGGCCTTGCATTGTTGCTCTTGGAGCAGACACGTCCCACCGGCAGCTGCTTCATATTCTGCAAAAGGCTGAGCACAGCATTCTGCCTGATGTTCCATTACCACTACCATGTGGCAAGCTCTCTCTTTTGCTTGTGGAGCTGGCTGTATGTCAGATGAACTTTCAGTACTTCAAATGCAGTAAGATTGCTCTAATCCGTCACATCCAGGCTTTTGCTGTCTAGGCTTTCTTTCATCAGGACCAATTTACTCTACCTGTGTTTGGAGTAAGGGTATTGACTATATGCCCAATGGCAGGCTTTCTTTAATTAAAAAAAAGGCCATTTAAAACCTCTCCAGCAATGTAGTTGTTAATAATAGCAAAGATGCCAACTGTCCATAGTAATGCATGCCTCTAGAAAAGGCCCCGGTTTCTAAACAGGTTGGAAACATTTAAAGTACATTTCTATATAACCGGAAAGCAGTTGTCTGTACCAGTTTGTGTGCTAGATACATGGTTACTCCCTGAAATAAAAAGATACACCATATTGGCCCCTAAATAATCAGATTTGGAAGTGTAGCATTTAGGCCAATAACTAAAAGTAACTGAGGCTTAATACAAGGACCATGGCTGACATCACCCAGATTAAAAACTCATCTGACCCGGAATGAATTTGGATCAAGCAATGGGGCCATTTTGGTCCTGTATGGATAATTTAGATCAGCTGAGTGAAACTGGACAAAATTAATTACTTTTCTTATTAATTAATTAAAGCAATCATAGTTTATCCTCAGGAATCAGATCACACACATCTGGCCACACAAGTGGTTAATCACATTGCACCAATCAATTCCTTTGGCATCAAGACCAAATGATCAGACTGCAGGAGAAGCTTGACCATTTGCACTTCCAATGTCGGCGCATGACTACTGCACTCACCAATGAGAGAAGTCACGTCACAGGATTTTCCATATTGAAGAATTCCAACCAATGTTTGCTTTTCAGGCTGCAACATTATCACTTGGGGAGCACTCGTTCAGGACAAGGTCTACCTATTCATGCCAAATTACCCAACTATATATATATAAATATCTATGCAAAATAATGAGTATGAAGGAGTGCTCAAGCCCATGTTACCATGAAGTAAAATATATCAGGAGATACTATTCCAAGATACTATTCCAAGAATGCAAGGCAGAAAAACTAAGCAATGCATTAGGCACAAACAAAACAACCCTTCAAACAGGTAGCAGTCTGAAACTAGAACAGTCGAAAGATAATTTTCCAATACCTACAAATGTTAAAATTGTTTGTAAGTGTATTTGCTGTTGAAAACTGTATCTGTTGGTCCCTTGTAATTCTCTAAACCGGTGGTTTTAGCTACTGAAATGACAGCTTTCTGCCAACCAGGGATCCCAATTCCCACAATGCTCCTTTAGAGGTCTATTAAGCAGTTGCCTTTTATGTTGCTTCAATAGTCAGAACATGCAGTGCAGACCATTGTAAAGCACAGCAATTACATTTATATATGGATTTAAAATCATTGAAATAGTTAAGGGGCTTAGAATTACATTTGCTTCCATTAGGCAAAATGGTTGTCTGCTCTTCTAGATATTCCTGGAACTCAATACAATTATTCCATCTATAGGATATCCTGGTGGACCCTGGATAAACGCTAGTTCAACCCAAGAAGTATAAAAACTAGAGGCTCTGTTTCCAAATATAAGGATTCAGCTTTACAACTAACCAAAATCATGTCTGTAAAAACAAAATGCTGGAAAAGCGCCTTGAAAACAAGCAGCTATCATAAACTCTCGCTGCTCTAGTATAAACTGTGAAAACCCTGCGTGTTTCAGCGGTCAATAATAATATGCTGATTCTCTCATCTTCAGTTGTATTTAGATGTTGTCTGGAACAGTAGGTGACAGCAAGCGGAGACAAGCAGCCTGTGCCAAGTAGGAAGTCGTTTCATAATATCATCATCACTGCGGGGTCTCAAGACTCGAGGAAAATGTGCAGGAAGCGAACAATGATAATGAGGCCTCCAAACCTATTTTATGACTGATCATTTTTTAACAAAGCAAAACATTTAATTTATTCTCTACAATTGTAAGCTACCCCCACCCTCAACAATAAATCCAACACAAAAAGGAAATGGCGTTAATGTAAGAACAGGTGCAAAGTAGTGATGTGCGGGTCAGGATTTTCCAAGATGGTGACCCCCTGTGACAAGTTTGAAGTCCTGGATCGTTGCTGCTATTGACAAGCTGAAACTTTAGGCTGGTGCAATAAGTTCAGTATAGAAAATATGGCCATTCGTTTTTAGGGGTTAGTTCTCCTTTAAAAACAATATCCTTCATTAACTACTTGATCTGTAGCACTATACAGAGTAGTGATATGTGTAACAAAGTTGATATCCTTTCAGTATAGACACTATAAAAATAATATAGGTCTTGCTAAAGTATTTCTTTACAAATATTTAAGACTTTGATTATATCATCAAAGTTAAAAGGAACATATGAATCTTAGTCACATGTGCAACACAGGTTAAAGTGGCACTTGGGGAGAGGGACTACTTTTTCCTCCAGCTACCGGGAACATTGACAGCACTGTAAAGCCGGCCAGCGGAATCAGTTCCTGTATTTGGCATAAGTGGCCAATGAATCAGGTCCTGCTGTTTTCTATGAAAGGAGATGTGGTATTATTGTGTGGGAAAATCAGATGACAGCTGTGGGTTAACACAGCTTTCCTCTTTTTTTTTTTTTTTACTTATCTTAATATCTAATCTATTGGCAATAAAATGCCTCCGTCGCTTTCCTTTTCCATATACACCTCTTTTGAACCAGTCACTCTCCCAGTCTAGAATCTGGACTTGGCAGTCTTCCAACGTGTGTCCTGACCAGAGGAGCTGGCTCTTCTGTACTACACCATACGCTGGTGTAATGGTTATTTGGTTTCTCCAACATACAAATCACACTCCTCACTGCACCACACTGCATACACAATGTTACTGTCTTCAGGGCCCCTCTGAGATGTTCCATCAGTTTCAACTTAGCTTCTGTTCTGGTGGGGGATCTTGAGTTTTGATGACCCCCAATTTGTGATCTAGTGGATGGCGGGAATTAAACAGCAGGTACTGGTCTGTGTGGGTAGGTTTCCTGTAGACCTCTATTTCCAGCTTTCCACCCTCTCTGACCCTTCTAAGCAGTGTAAAAAGCCAGTGTGTTATCTTGCAGATTTCCCATTTTTAAAGCCTCAGTTTATTTTTATGCATAATCACTTCCATTCACATTCTGGCTAAAAATGGATCCTAAAGAACTCCATACTGAAACTGCCCAAAAGCCTGCCTTATTTTTCCCAAGCCAGAAAGTAGTAGGGCAGGGCACAAGTACAGCCTGATTGCCGGAAACTCTGCGGGGTGGTGGATCAATTGTCTGATACTCTGCTGGGTGGTCCTAGTTTGAGTAAGCTGCTCCCCTAGTAGTTATACCATGCATTCTATCAAAATATTATGTTGCCATCATATTGCATTATGTTGGGGAACTTATGCTTTATTCCCATGAAAAACGGCTAATGAGTGAAAATTAGTCATGTACAAGTAGGAAGCAGGTCATGTCGGGGAAAACACAACATGTTATAATTATTACACAATAGTTTAGGTTATTTTTGCACCACTATAAAATTATTCCTCTAAAAACAGCACAGCATGCTGTGCCAGGGAATTTGTGACTCCTTAGGGTATTAGCATACGGGAAGATTTGTCCCCTGAGATTTCTTTATGCGCGGAGGGCAAAACTGTCTCTCCATTACCACTCTTCAAAACTGCTGTTGGTATGCCTAGCTTATCACAAAATCCCCCAAAGTTGCCTCTGGAGGAAAATTCAGGCAATTTATAAGTTGGGCACACGACAGGGACTTCAATGAAAAAGCATTTTCAGAGATTTGCCACATTGTCATATTAGTGTCCTATTTACACTAAAGAGGGAATCCAAAAACTCATATGCATCTGCTTCCATCAATCACTTAACCCCAGAGCCAAACAAAGAGAATTTATACAGTAACACCATCCAGGGGTATGGTGAGCTTATACCAAGAAAGTTGATCAAGGTGCTCACACAAGGATGCAGAATTGTGTTAATGTGTGTGTGTATTTCACTTCATGCTCCCACATTAGTCACCTAGTTTAAGCATTTCACCATAACAGTCAATACAATATCAAATACATTTCCCATGCTGTTGGAGATGCCTCGTCTCTCATTATGAGTCTGGCCAAAGACGTACTACTCTCTTATTCTCACTTACAAGGGTGCAGCACTTCAATCCTCTATAATCCTAGAGCACATTCATCAAAAGAATTTATGAATACAGTTATCCCCTCGCCTCCTCACACTGATATTATCTGCAGTACTTTCATAAAGTGAAGTAGTTCTCCACTCTTGGCTGTCTATTCCTTGGCAAATCACTGACAGTGCAGTGTATCCAAGCACACAGAGAACAATATTATTCTCTACTGCTCTGCTAATCTATCTGTTGGACTTTCTCTCTTCCAGTTTAGGCATGCACCATCTCTTGTATTTTGAGCTTATTCTATATATGTTGAGCAGTATCCTACACTTAAAAGTATGATTATGGGGCCGTGTGTTTCGTGACCTTATAAAGGCCCAAGACTACAGGCTTTTTAGCACTTCTGCAATGTCCTTTATTTATAATACAGATGGGGAGCACTGGCTATCCCAAATGACTTCTGAAGTTATCCCGGATAATTAGGTTTTATTGTTGGATTGCTATGGGTCAAGGCTGCTCTTGCCATTAGGCAAGGTGAGAACCTGGACTCAGGCGGCAGTGAGCAGCAGCCACTTACCAAGGGGAACAGAAAGCCACCTCTGGTAACTCTAGGAGGCAACTATTTTTAATTAACAGAAATTTGGCTCCAACAGCACAGTGAGCGCAATAGCGTAATTTTCCGCCCTTGATCCACTCTAATGCTAAAGTTCTAAGCACCGAGCAGGAGATGGAGCAGCATGATTCCCCTTAATCGCCACTGCTAAGCGTTACAGGATTACCTAGCTCAACATATTTTGGACTAAGGTAAATATTCCCAAAAATTATGTGAAGCAAATGTACCGAATAATCCATTTTAGAAAAGTTCATTATCTTGAATATAATGAGAAATTATCTGCAATTCATTTGTTTTATTGGCAGATTTCCCCTGCTATATAGAAGGCTTAGCAGGACTATCCCTGGTCTGTTGTGCCAGCAGCCCAATGATTAAGTGAATATCCAGATAGTATATCCTATGCCAAGCTGGTACTCACTTTCCTAGAGGTTTTAGCCCTGTACTCACAATGAGGGAAATAGCTCATAGGAGTTGATTAATAAAGAGTGGGGGAGTTAGAGAATTAGAGAAAACTGAATTAGGTACTAGTAACTAAAGATCCCTTTTAAACGCACAGGTCTTCGTGTTTTTCAGACTTTAGTATAAAGATCAATCAGAAACTCAGAGATGAAATTCAAAGCAGCAGACTCAAACAATCGTCACATTTGAATTTTGCAACACCATTTTTCCCCAAGGTTCCCCCCTCCTACCTGCAGGTCAAAGAATTTGCTGTACCTCCTGTAGATGACCTCTGTTGTTCCATTAGACCAGGTCACCTTTATGATGTATACCTGTTTGGAGAAAGAAAAAAGAAAAAGTCATAATGCAGGAACATACAATGATTTTTTTCCCTATTATTTGTGACAGAACAACATGGTATGTTTATTAAACTGTCTGAAACAGTTAACTAAAGGCTATAGAACACTCAGCCTTTTGATCATCTGGGGGGAAGCTACGGCCATCAGAATGAATATTGCATGAGAATGCCGACATTTGTTTTTGCTTGCCATAGTGTGCCCCAGGCAGTGAAAGTCCTATGTCCTGGAAAGTGCCTGCCAGCAGTTCAAGGCATTTGGATTGCTTTAATTTATCCCAAATGTTCCCAGCCATATAAAGGCTACTCACTGCCCAAAGGCATACACAGGGGAATTAGGATTAACAAAAGAATAGATAATAGATAGATGCAGTACAGTCAGTTATGTTTTGGCTGAACTCTTTACTTTTTCACTTTTAAACACAAGCCAAGACATGACGTCCAGAAACCTTTATATAGAGAATAATGTACTCTCTGCTGTAAAATAGAAGAATAGGGTTCCGTGACCATATAAGTATCTGTACTGAATGTTCTCTCTGACAAGTAGAACAGTAGATTTTATTTTGCAGTAGTTGGGACATAAGACCAGGGTATAAAACAAAAAACAAATACATTATCGATGTTCCGTTGGAACCTGATGGTGGTTTGCTTTTGTACTGAAAATAGCACTTGCACTCATTTTATGTAATATGGTTAATCTGACACATAATATAGATACCCCATTTAGCAGCTCTAAGATGGAGATACAGGAATGGGATCCATCATCTGGAAACCAGTTATGCAGAAAGTTCTGAATTATGGCAAGGCCGTCTTCCATAGACTCCATTTCATCCAAATAATCCAAAGTTTTTAAAATGATTTCCTTTTTCTCTGTAATAATAAAACAGTACCTTGTACTTGATCCAAACTAAACTATAATTAATCCTTATCAGAGGCCAAACAACACTATTGGGTTTATTTAATGTTTAAAGGGATACTGTCATAGGAAAAAAAAATTTTTCAAAATGCTCCAGCAGAATTCTGCATTGAAATCCATTTCTCAAAAGAGCAAACAGATTTTTTGAATATAAAATTGAATATAAAAAAATCTGTTTGCTCTTTTGAGAAATGGATTTCAGTGCAGAAGTCTACTGGAGCAGTGCTATTGAGTTTTGGAAAAAAAACATGTTCTCCCATGACAGTATCCCTTTAAATAATTTTCTAGTAGACTTAAGGTATGGAGATCCAAATTATAGAAAAATTCAGTATGCAGAAAACCCCAGATCCCAAGCGTTCTTGATTACAGATCCCATAAATGTTCCATAAATGTAACCAAACACCTAGAGAATTTTACAAATATACATTTGAGGTGTAGACGCTCAACTAATAGTAGCCAAATCCTAAGTTGCTCTCAACGTGTATATGATCACAGAGAGGAAATATTATCCTATAAATTTCCACAGTTTTCCAATTTTATCAAGGAGATTTTTTTTTGAAAATACAGTGGAGACAGATGGGCAGGAAACCAAAAAAAAAAAA
>CM044435.1:32982003-32994496 GCA_024363595.1 Xenopus borealis | reverse complement strand
ATTTATCATTTTGAATGGAATCTGCAGCAGAGACATACTTCATGGACAGAAGGAACAATTAAACAATTGAGCATTATTTTGGATAATGACAAGGCAGCGTCCATGCCAATGAATAAATTACGTTGTGACCATACTATACACTCAACTGTTGCACTTATGTTGCCCTTTAAAGGCAGAGAAAATATAAAAACTGCTTATGTGTCAATTGCAAATAAAACAATCATTTTCTTATAACATTAACAATCATTTGTAGGTGGAAAATGGCTACCAATTCTCCTCTCTAGACTGTAAAAGCTCGAGCCATGTGCCCTTAAAATCTTCCGGCATACTTCAGAACACTTGGGGTTTTTTTTTATTCAAGCCCATTAAGAATTGCCAGATGACATCATGTAATCAGGCAGTTTTGTTCTGCTGAAATCCCAATGTGAACGAAGGTTTTACAGAGTTATATCATCGCTGGCCGCCATCCCGAAGAAACCAACTAATGTGTCTTTGGTTTAAAAGAGAAGAGATGGCTCTTTCCTTAACCCAATCTCTTTCTGGGATCAGAAAAGCAATATAGTACTTTCAAGGTTTGGCTTGGAATTCTTAAAGGTTTTTTTTTAGTACTTTAAAAAAAAAAAAATCCACAAAAATGTTCTAAAGGGAACAAGCTTGGTAAAAGGAATTTTGGAAATGGAATCCATTATACCACCATCTGTTTGGGGGCGGGCTGATGTGCTATATTACTTTGTTTTTACTGCTGCATATAAAGACTTCATTGACACCACTGAAATATGCATAAGACTTCATTTTGGTCCCTTATATAGCATTATTTTTAAATCAGCCATTTTTGGATATCCAGCATTAACCATCGGCTGCATTCTGGCTGTCTAAAAAGTGTGATGTGGGTATATTATAGTAAGCTGCATTCTCTTTGTTTTTTAGATGGACCCATTAATGGAGTGAAATTGCTACTTGACATCTTATTGTTGAGCCAGGATTCTTTTGCCGCTAAATGTGGTGCAACTGTGGTGGCAGCTCTAGTTTTAATGAGGAGGCACCTTCACTGCAATGTAAGCTTCCCTTTAATTCCCTTTTAATAATCACAATATAAATACATACATAAACGTTTCTAAAAGAGTCTAGGACTTTATTTTTAGTGGCATCTGTGATCTACAAAACACTGACAATGCCGGCAGCATTTCCAAAAAAGGGCAAATAGTTCATTTTTGACTAATTTGCTTTATCGTCTGTAGTAATAAGGAAGCAGATGCTAACTAAAATAGATGGGATACAGGGTGATTGATTGTTTTTTTCTAATGTGTTTAGGTGTTTTTGGGTAGCCTTAAGCATGTGTTCAGAATTTCAGAAATATTTGTAATCTGGAAAGACTGCATTCCCAAAGCATGACAGATAATAGATCCCATACCCGTAATATTATATAATACAAGTATGAGACCTGTTAACCAGAATGCTTGGCACCTGGAGTTTTCCAGGTAATGGATCTTTCTGTAGTTCGTATCCAAGTCTACAAGCAAATCATTTGAAAATAAACCAAATAGGATTGCTTTGCCACTAATAAGGATTATATTTTAAGCTGGCCATTGGACGGAACGATTACGATCTTTCTTGGATAAAGATCTTTCCAAGAAAGATTGTTTGTTACAACACACAAGCATAGAGCTGAATTGTCAGATTTATTCAGGTAGAAGCAATAGAATTCTACCTGTACCTGACAATTCAGCACTAACAATGGCCGATGTTTGGATGCTTTCAAAGGCACACAATCAAACTTTTATACCATGCTGAGTTACCATTACAAAAATTTGGATTATTTGGAAAAAAATGGGAGACAGACTTTCTAGATAACAGATTTTTTTTTTTTAGTTTTTTTTTAATTTTTATTTATTTTTAATATTCAGTTCATTTCAATTGTTGGCCTTTATAAGAAGCATTATAATTTATAAAAATCACATGTACAAACCTACTCTGTTGTTTGTTTTATCCCAGCAAATATATGAACTTGCTCCCCCACCTCGGACCATGTCTTGGCGACGCCTTCCATGCTGACGCAGTGGGCTGCTGGCACAGGTACAGATGGCCTGCCATCTTGGGGCAATGTTGATGGCTAAAATGGCTGGGCTGGCACAGGTACAGGATGGTCAGCAGCCCCAGATTTGTGGCAAGGACCACATAGGCCTGGACCCAGGGTCGGGGTCCTACTTTAAAAGGACGGAAGACTGAGGTTTTTCTAGCCTTTCCTTGTCAAATTAAGAAAGGGTCTGAGACATGCCAAGCTTGCAGATTATTGCCTGGTAAAGGCAAACATGCATTCTGTCATTTTCATGACCATTTGATCACAAACAGCCACCTCTTTGGACAAGCTTAAATAAATACACATGACCTTAATTAGTTTAGCCGATCCCATTCATACAAACTAACACATACTATGTTGAAAAAGAGCTTGTGCCAATACATTGCTTAGTATGCATACAAATAGTAAATGTTTAGGTCCTTGACATATAGGGCATATTGGACCCTTTTAAGACCTCAAGTCACTAATGGTTTTTACAGAAGTGGAAAAAAAAAAAGAGTTCTATTGCAGCTTTACATAATAACTAAATAATGAAAAAGTATATAGGAAACAGTGCCATGGAATTTCAGCAGTGGCTCTAAGCAATTAGACTGATACAGCAAATCATCATAGTGAAAACAGATTCTATACAGAAAAAAAAGGAATGGCGGGCCCAGTATTTCCAATTGACTGTAAGGAGTTAAAGGAAAGCAAGCACGGCCACGTGACTTACTGGCTACAGTACTGCAAAGCAGATGGCTAAATAAGTCATGTGGTCACAGAGATGCTCATTAAAAACGACCAAAGGGATCCTGTCATGGGAAAAAAACATTTTCCAAAATGCATCAGTTAATTGTGCTGTTCCAGAAAAATTCTACACTGAAATTAATTTCTCAAAAGAGCAAACAGATTTTTTTAGATTTCATTTTGAAATCTGACATGGGGCTAGACATAGTCAATTGAAGCCCCCCTTACTGTGTCCTTCCCCTCCGTGCCTGCAGTCTTCCCCTCCATGCCTGCAGCCTTCCCTCCCATTTCATTCCCATGCTCTTGCCTTCTCTATGTGCTGTGCTGCTCGTCTCCCCGCCTTTTCTCACTTTGCTTCAAGTGTTCTTATCTCTCCGCCCTTCCTCCCTCCCCTTTGTGCCGCTCGTCTCCCTGCCCTTCCTCCCTCCCCTTCATGCTGCTCTGCTCTTCTCTTCAGCCAAGCCACACCACCCTCCCTCACTTCCTATGCTGGGGCCCGAGAATGCTGTGTGGTGTTTATATAAATGGTGTGTAGAGGGCACTGTGCTCAAGACTTGCATACTGTACATACTTACTATACAGTTTAGAGCATTAGAGTTTAGGTTACTGTTGTGTGATGGCTGCATGAGGCTGCTAATAAAGCACTAATTCTCAGCTATCAAAACACAACCGATTGGCAACAGGATGTCTCTTCTTGCTGATCATGGGGAGATATTGTATGTGCTGCTAGAATGAGTGCTTTACTTATTCACTGCCTGGGAGCAGAGGGACAGCGTATATTCTATACATTGCCATCACCTGATGAAACTGTTCTTACTGCTATAAAGAATATTTTAGTGCCAAGAGTAAATGTGGTTGCTGAAAGATATAAATTCCGATAACGTGGACATCTTAATGTCAAATCCACAAAACAATTTGCAGCAGCTTTGAGAGAGCTGGTTGTTACCTGTGAGTTTGGAAATCTAACAGATGAAATGCTAAGAAACCAAATAGTGGAAAAAACAAACTCACATCGCAATAGAGAGAGACTGCTCCAGTTGCTACCCAAATTGAAACAGCAGTGGCAGAGACTAAAACTCTCAGTCATGGAACTGCTGGGAATGGACAGACTGTGCATCCAGTACTGTGGCCTAATAATGCACAGTCACAGGCAAAATACAGTGCTTAGGAAAGGGATTCCCTAGGGAAAACCGTGCCGCAAATGCAAATAACAAATACTGCTTCTGCTGTGGTTCAACACAACACACAGCAAACTGTGTGCTACATGTACTGCAAAAGCTGTACAGTGTCGCAAATGCTCAAAGGTAGGCCACTTTGCTAAAGTCTGTCATAGTTCTGCTAAAGATGTTCATGAAGTCACTACTACAAATGTTACAGTATTAAGTGTGGATAAAGCTGGTACATTTATTCCAGACAAGTTTATATGCACTGTCAATGTCAATACTGCTTCTGATTACAAGGGACACTCCCTGATGCTTGATACAGGTTCAGCTGTTTCTATACTACCAAAAGATATTTTCTTGAAATACTTTGCAAAAGATATGCTTGTTGCACCTGCAAAATCATCTACTGCGGACATTGTCAACCATCAACAAGCAAAATGCAAGGCTTATACTGACAGAAAACGTGGTGCAAGAGAAGTGCACTTTCAGCCTGGCTCTTTAGTCAGAATTAAGAAACCAGGAATACTGAAACAAGGACAATCTAAATTTACTACACCACTTGAAGTGAGACACCAGCGAGGACCATTCACATATGAACGGTCTGATGGGCACACATGGAATGCAAGTCGTCTTGCTCCTGCTAAATATAGCTCTGGAGAAGCTCCATTTGATGAAGGACATTTTCCTACTCCTGATGCCAACTGCAATAGGCCTGAAGAAAGTGAACCTATAAGGCGTACTGAGAGAATCAGAAAACTACCTGTATGGACCAAGGACTATGTGATATGAAGAATATATAATGATGCTTTAAGATACATACTGTTTATTATATTTGTTCAAATGCTTTCCTACTTTAGGGGGAATGTGGTGTTTATATAAACAGCGTGTAGATATCACTGTTACTATTACTGTAATGGCTGCATGAGCCTGCTAATAAAGCACTGTTATACTCTACTAATTCTCGGCTATCAAAATTCAACATGCGGTCTACCAGAAACATTGCTCCAATCTACTAGTAGACCGCGATCGACGTCCTGGGCACCCCTGGTGTAGGTTCATGCAGCCACAATCAAACAAATCCGCAATCCGCTGAGAAGCCTTCTGTATAAAAAAGTTGACTGCCCCCAGCTGCAGCCTGCAAGATAGGTAGCAGTTGGCAGGTAGTCCGAATATCAGAGACAGAATAAAAGAAACATTGATGTTCTTTAATTTTTTCTAACACACTCAAACCCAGCTGATGACATCCCACCAATAGAGCCACTAGAAACTCTTCTCCTCTGAAAGATCCATGGCAATATCCAAGAATGTCTACCAATGTTAAAATATAACGCCAAAGTGCTCAGGTACCAAGTACACTACTTCATTTAACATAAACACAAAGATACTATAGCTGATTTTGGGCAGAACCTATTAGCAGTACAAGTCCTAATTATTGGGATTCTGTAAAATATAGGTTTGCCAAAGGCTGTTGACGTATCCAATGTTGTGCAGCCCATTGAGTCTGAAGTCCCACAGGGCATCCACTGCTGATACACACACTGCTTTGTGTTTCTCTTATACTGAACTGCTGAACATTTTAATATGCTTGAAATTTTACAGCACCCTTAAAATGAAATAAGGAAACTTTGTTGCACAGCTCTGAGCGGTTTAGATACAGGAACTCATATGGAATTAATTTCTCTACCACTTAAAGGTGCACTTGGCAGCGAATGTTCCATAAAAGCCAAGATTACTGTGGTTCCCCATAAAAGAATACCTGGTACATAGAAGAGTTAAGGTTGTGAGTAAAGCAACTGGCTCCTAATTAACTGGGTGCTGGGTAAAGCCACTCGATATTAATGTATTTCTTTTACAAACTTAAAATAAATATATTTCCAGAAGTACTTTACAGTTGCTTATCAGTATTGATTTTGGATAAGCAGCCGGTGACCAGTGAAATTTTATATTAATTATATCACACCACAAGTGGCATCTCAGAAAGCGCCACAAGGTTGCTTAATGCCAATAGCTCTTAAATGAACAGTAACATCAAAAATGAAAGTGTTTTAAAGTAATACACATATAATGCAGCGCTGCCCTGCACTGGTAAAACTGCTGTGTTTGTTTCAGAAACTCTACTTTTGTTTATATAAATTAGCTGTTGGGTAGCAATGGGGGCAGCCATTCAAAGGAGAAAAGGCTCAGGTTAGACAGTAGACAACCTGTCATGGCAAAAAAAAACATTTTTCAAAATGCATCAGTAAATAGTGCTTCTCCAGCAGAATTCTGCACTGAAATACATTTCTCAAAAGAGCAAACAGATTTTTTTATATTCAGTTTTGAAAGCTGACATGGGGCTAGTCATATTGTCAATTTCCCAGCTGCCCCAAGTTAGCTTTTTGTTCAGCGGCTTTCCAGTTCGGTATTTCAGCAGCTATCTGGTTGTTAGGAACTTATTTGCCGTAGCAACCAGCCAGTGGTTTCAATGACAGACTGTAATGAATAGACAAGGGACTATATAGGAATAGAAGTACTAAAAACTAACAGGAACAATAAATTAACAGAGCAATTTTTTTTATGCTGCTGGGGTCAGCAACTCCCATTTGAAAGCTTGAAAGAAGCAGTATGCTTGCGATCAGTTCTGCCGTTATCTAACTATGGACTACAAAATACACTAGTTTCAAGTATTCAATAGAGCATTAGGTAATACATAATCAAGACCAGGCCAAACCAAAAAAAACCAGACCAAACAAGCTAAAATCTGAATTTTTTTTTTTTTTTTAGGAAAAGTCATCATGGCCAGGTCTCTTTCACTCAGGCATTCTAAGCAGAAGTGTAGTAAATATTTAGGAGCCATTTGGTTAATTCTCTTTTGTCTTGTGGGAAAGAGGCTCAGATACTGAGGGTATCTCTCTACCATAAAGAAAATACACTTCCCTGCAACCATGCCTTCTCCAGTCAAGTGACAGCCTTCTATCACTGAAAGATGCATGGCCCGCATATTGCATCGATAGACATAATATTTCACTTTGTTTCTTAGCAAAAATAATAACTTTATATTTAGATGGCCATATCCCTCTAAGCTTGCTTGGGTGGCTGCAGCAATTGAGGGTGAGAGCATACCATCTTTGAAGTCTTGTTCTCAATAAAACATGAAAATGTTTTTCCTCTTGGCATCAAGCATCATTTTTACCGGCCAGGCTGATAAAATACCGGCTGGGTGGAAATCCTAGTTCCTACCAACATGACCAATTTAAACTTGACACTTCTTTAGGACTGACATGATCACTCTGAACCAGTGATCTCCAACCAGTAGCTCGTGAGCAACATGTTGCTCTCCAGCCCCTTGGATGTTGCTCTCAGTGGACTCAAAGCAGGTGCTTATTTTTCAAATTCCTTCCAGACTTGGAGGAAAGCCTGCACTCCCAAACAGAGTCTCAATATAGGTTGGCAATCCATATAGGGGCTACTAAATGGCCAATCACAGCACTTATTTGTCAACCCAAGAATATTTGTCATGCTTCTGTTGCTCCCCAATTCCATTTACTTCTGAATTTTGCTCCCAGGTTCAAAAGGTTGGGGATCTCTGTCTGAACAGTAAGATAATGTAACAAATTAAATCTGTCTTTTGTTTTGCACCAAAATGTCACTTTCCCACCAAGATGGACTTATTCCCCATGTTTTCTGGCCATAAATGATGCAAAACAAATCCAGTTCTCTGTAAAAGTCGCATCAAATTGCATGTAAAACTGAAGCACTTTTGTCCAAAAACAAGCATGACTGGAGCAAACAAAGAGGCTTGTTAGGAGACCAATGCTCAAGATTTGGTATCTAAGATGTTAAATCATTACAGTGCTGTTTAGTAGCTGCCTTGCTGGCAAGAACACAGAAAGGGAGGGCTATATAGAAAGTGGAAAAAGTCAGAGGAAAATAAAACAACTGTAAGAGGCAATGATGGAGATGCCAGGAAACAAAGAGATTTCTCCTCTTGGCTGCTATGGCTGCTGGCTGGAGTCCACACCCTGACAAGCAGTCATCCAGGTCCCACATTAGGAGTCCAAGGCTGCATAGGAAAAACACAAAGTCAGCTTTCCCTAATGTGAATCAGACGGATCCAACTAGGACAAGAGTAACAGGCTTTGTAAGGTAACATTCAGCCATCAAACTGCTATGGTAATGTACCCTTTTAATGCACAATACAGGGGGCAGTCCTTTTTTATAGTCATAAACTGTAACTACAAGCAGAGGCTACACATTTTCTGCCTTGTGGTCCGATCACGTGAATGGACTTTGCCTTTATTTCTTCACTCTGATAAGATGATTAAATAGCACTGCCAGCAAGACATGCTTTACTATATCTATTCCAGCTAAGGTGGATACGAAAGCCTATGCTTCTCTGTAGAATTTAATTCATCCATATAGAAAAATGGCCCTGAACAAATCATACAAGGCCATCGGGTTTCCAGCAGCCCCTAAACATAAAAAGTTAAAACAGGGCTAAAACAAAAATAAATTAAATGTAAAAAGCTATTCAGAAAAGCGAGGGAGGAGGAAGGCCGAATCCACAGTACCTCCTATTTTTTTTTTTTTAAGGAGAACTTGTACAGCAGTAACATATTACTCAGCACAGATTTCATATCTTTCTATCAGCCTGTATTAACTGGGATCTGTTCCCTATAAGGCAGCTATCTATACACAATCAATTTTTAACTGATCCAACACGTACTCACTACCATGGTGCATCAGCAGATGAATTTCAGGATCCCCGAACCACCGGATATCTATATAACATGGATACTGACTGGGATCATTGGGCCTTGGAAAAACAAAGATTTTATCAGTGCTTGTGTATGGCCATTTTATTGGACAACCTGGGTGTCATTGGATCCTGTAATATTCTTTCAATATGTAAAAGGTACAAGTATGAGACCTAAGGTTTTCTGTGGTTTGGATCGCCATGCCTTAAGTCTACTATAAAAAAATCTATTTAATCCAATAGGATTGTTTGGCTTCCAATAAGGATTCATTATATCTTAGCTGGGATTAAGTACAAAGACCGGTTTAATTATTACAGCGAAAAAGGAAATAATTTTTAAAAAGTCTAAATTATTGGATTAAAACCGAGTCTATGGTCGTAATTCTGGATAATAGGTTTCCAGATAATGGATACCATGTATTTACAAACTACAGGCCAAGCATCATGTTAATATTAAAAATCAATTCCCTATATGCCTCCGTTTCGTTCCTGGTTCTAAATACAAACAGTCACCGTTTGGCACCAGCAAAATAAAAAATATCAAATCAGACTGGAATAGGACCTGAGGGGCTCTTGGTTTCTTTTTCTTTTTCCAGCACAATTTTAGCACAGAGTTCTGAATTTTTTTCACAACATCCCTTTGTGTTGCCCTTTAAGTCACAAGAGCCCTGAATGAATCTTATTGGATTAAGGTTGAAATGGGTACATCCTTGGGATTTCCTTAGTTAGGGTGCAGGGAGGCACATCTAGTAGTAGTCTGATCAAAACTAGTTACACATCAGTTGACAATAATTAAAGCAGTGCAATGTAGCAGCTGTGTTAGAAATAAAATGTCAATGCTATAATTCAGTAAAAGGCCAACATTAAACCTATTGAATTTTCCAGCACTCCCAACAGCTGGTATGATGTGGACTAGCCTCCCAGCTCTAGAGGCAGAAGCAGGACACCTGAATGTTAAGGAAAATATTCAGCATATCAAGGCGTGTTCCAGTGGGAAGGTTGCCAGGCAAGGAATAACACAATGTGTGGGATAAGGAGGTATTCGTGACTTTCTGAACTTTCCAACTAATCAGACACGCCTCTCACTTTTGCTCAGGTCAATGCACTTGCTAAGCCACTTCAAAATCTGTAGACTATCTGTCACGGCAAGCAGAAACATAACCTAATTTAATTCATTAGGTTAATGGCTTCATTACGTTCTTTGAAACATTTCCTTAATGGGAATGCATATTAAAGAAGCATTATGTTGGTCGTTTATAGATTTTTGAAAACAAGTTTAATTGTTATGTATGGATTTTCCTATTCGGTAAAACAAGTATACATGAGTGTCTAAGAAATGCTCAATTCCAATGTATTTGCGTAGTATATTACAGAGGGCAATCCATACTTGGGGCCACACTATTTCACTGGAGGCTTTGCATGAGTTTGCAGCTGGCCATACAAGGAATGATCCATGCATATAACTACGTTCAGGGTTGGCCATAATAGTCAGCCACTGGGTTAATGATGGGGTGCAGTGTGAAAATTAAACAAAACCATCAGCCAAAGGATAAAACATGGTTTTCCATCAGGGAGACCATTAGTTTGGACCATGATGGGCCAACAAGATTCAGACTAGAGTCCTGCAACAGGTTGGGTACCTGCAGGTTGCCGGCAATAAAAAGAGGGTACCCTGCAGAATGAGGGTAGGCTTTCAGGTGTGGGTATAGATGCGAGTCTGAGGGGTTGTGGGTCTCTTTCTGCTGCAGCTCTCTCTCTGCAGCTTTCCCTCCTTTCACATATGACTTCAGGCCTAGCTCTCTTACATCACACAGGGCTCTTCTGTCCCTCTCTCAGCTATTGGGCACTTTTGATGATGTCACTTCCGGGCTGCAGCAACATCACTTCTGGTTTGATGGTGGTTGGAGGGTTGGGTCGCGGATAAGGCAGCTGCAGGTCTGGGTTGGCAGTGGGTAAATATGCGGTTCGGGTTATGGGTTGCAGGGTTCGGGTCGGGTTCATCGCTTTCGGGTCTTAGAAATTGGTTCCGTAGCTAAAATCAACCTGTATATGGTCACATTATTACACAGCAATCTACAGAAATTGGGAAGCAATGTGTGGCAATCTTAAAGGCAAAAGCATAACGTGGCAACAAATGTCCACAAAATCTGATCTTATTTTTCCCATTTGCTTATTGTATTTATGATAATGTTATACATCAGGTAAAAAGTATGTGGCCTCAAGTGATATTGAAGATGTCTTGAAGTAGCAGCTGGACTCATTTTGTGAAAAGAATTCTGAATTGACCGAGGCATGTTTAGCACGTAATGACAGATAACTGCAATATATATTCAATGAAAAAGAACATTTCCTCTTCCCTATAGAAGAATCCCTTCACAACTGATTTCTGCCTAAAATCATGCACTAACACTGCTTCATGCGATTGCCATTTAACTGTATGGGAGACACTAGGGAGCAGTGTCAATAAACCAGTCATTTTGGAGCATATCAAGCAGGTGTCTGCTCAATGTTTGTTCAATTAGGAGTCCAGACTAGCACTCTGCACTTGTGCTTCTATTTGTAAGTCCAAGGAGAAGCAGGAATTCAGCATCACCAGTTCCCTCTAGGGAAGAACTACAGAAGTCAAAATGCTATGCCCGCAGATAGTCCCTTCCCCTTCGTGCAAGCAAGCAGTTCTCAAAAGCTGCAGGAGGTCATTGCTGCCCGTCACTTCCTACATCTTGCTCTTATTTTTTTTCCCCCCAACGCAAAAAATTGTTTTACATGTTGCTCTCCAAAACTGCATAATGAGTAACAAGTAAATAGTTGGTCCACAGTTTGCCAAATGCTGCCATAATACAGAGAAATATTACCAGTCACAGAAAAGCTTAGCATAGAGTACCTGTTATCTGATATACACTATGTACCCTGGCCAAATCATACTGAAACAATAAAGTCATACATGGAGGTCCAAGATGCCCATATAGCAAAAAGAATATCCCATAACACCACTTCTTCCTTAAAAAGTCAAAAATGTATTCCAAATTACATTTAAAAAAGAGAAATACATACAGACCTCATGGTACACCAACTTACAGGTTTCATACCCTCCAGTATGAAGTCATAACCCACCAGGGTACTAGCAGATACGTAAACACATTTAACCCCTCCCATTTCCATATAAAACCAACCAGAGGGCTAAAGATGGCCATACATGGGGCGATAAAAGCTGCCGACAGACTGAGTTGGCAGCTTATTGGCCCGTGTGTGGGGCCATCTGATGGGCTTCCCTGATCGATATCTGGCCAAAATTTCCAGCCGCATCTGTTCATTGATGAGGTTCCACAATCAGACCACCTGTATTATGATCCATTTGTGGGGCCCTAGAGCACATGATCAGATCATCCCAATATCGCCCACCTCAATGTTGGGGAGAGATCTACATCTATGGCACCCTAAGCCCTAGCTTAAAAGGTACACTGTTATTACAGAGAAAAGGGAAATACATTTTTTTTTTATTTGATTATTTGGATAAACTGGAATGGGAGAGCCTTTCCATAATTCAGAGCTTTCTGGAGTTTCCAGATAACAGATCCTATACCTGTACAGACTTAGAGATACATTGAGTGGCTATGTCCAGCTGGACAACCCTGTGCAATTTATTGAAACCTTTGGATTTTAGTGATTAACCCTATAATCAGTCGGTAAAATAGAAAGGCAAAATCCCAGGGCACAGCTGATTTCTTCTATGTATATCCACATTCATATAAAGGGAGATGGATTCTTGTTTTAGCACAACAAACATTACAGCAC
>CM044435.1:32947691-32958475 GCA_024363595.1 Xenopus borealis | reverse complement strand
AATAAAAATTTAAAGGGCAAGTAATTCGACTGTCTGAATATTCCAATAGATTTTTATGCAATCTATTCGAACCATTCGATTGAATTTCCAAAATTAAATGGTTGAAGTGGCCACAAAAATTATTTAAAAGCGTTTCCGGCTTTTAAAAACGGGTGTACGCCATTAGGATACAGCTGTATATCACTTCAGCAGCGTTCTATGTGTATATAGTGTACCAGGCTTCTTTAACACTCTCTCCAAAACAACTGATTTCAGTCAGACCACATTAAACGCATGCGCACATCAAGACTTCCCTCACCGTCGCTTTACTAATGACAAACACGGACTCCTGACTGGCCAATGAAAGGTCCGGATCCGCTTTCATCAAAGCTTTTATCCGGGACAGCGGCAGCTTGGCTTGTTTGGTAGGACACGGAGCTGTCTGTGCTGCGGGCTGTGCTGCGGTCTGTGCTGCTGGCGGACTGCTAGGCCCCGCGTCTTCCTGGCTGCCATTTCCCTCCAGTGACTCCGGCGCTGCTACCTCTGCCTCCATCCCAGCAAGCAGCGCAACCGCGCCAAGCTTCCGTTCAACCCGGATTGGAAGCGCGGGAAATGGTCACATGATATACGCCAACTAATACGCAGCCGCTAGCCCGGACCCCATAGTTGAGAAATGTCGTGGAGACTGGAGTGTCATGTAGTCATCAAGAGAGTAGCTTGATAATGAATAAAATGTGCCATTGAAAGTAATAGACAATAACAAATTAGGAAGTTTCCGTGTAAAGTCTGTGTATATACTGTACGCAGGAAAATGACTCAATTTCAATAATCAACAAATAAAGATGATCCTGGATAATCTTGAAAATAACGGTGCCTGAAAAGAGTATAAAAAGCACACTGATTGTCAAGGTTCACCAGGATCATCTTTATTTGTTGATTATTGAAATTGAGTCACCTGACAGAGTCATTTTTTTCCTGGTTTGAACCGTTGTACAGTATATACAAAGTGAGGAAATCACCATACTATTTTTATTTGTCAACAGCTCATTCAGTTTACACTGCACATCAGGGCAGGACTGGCAATCTGTGGGTTAGGGCAAATGCCAGAGGGGCTGCTATAAGGTCCCATAGAAAGTCAGTATTTAGTGGGCTGGTGGGGACTGTTTGGGCCTCTATGTGGGCTGATTGGGCCTCTGTGTACCTGAAATGCCAGGGCCTATTTTGATTCTCAGTCCAGTCCAGTCCTGCCGCACATGGTGCCCTCCGGCTGGCAGGCTTCCCTGATCAATATTGATCTGGCAGGGTTTACAATCCTGTTGCATCAAGGATTGCATCTGTTCCCTGATGCAGTCCTGCAATCTGAAGGCCGTTTACCTTTAACTATGATCCAATCTTTGGGACCTAGGGCTAGGAATTCCTATATATCTTTTGTTCCCTATTTATTACATTGGGGTCAACCATAATTTTTACCAGCCAGGCCGGTAAAATACCCAGGGCCGCTCCAGCCACGAGGCAAGGTGAGAACCTTGCCTCAGGTGGCACGGAGCGGCCAGTTACCAGGGACGGCAAAAAGCCGCCTCTGGTAACTTTAAGAGCCGAATTTCCATTTTTTTAAAACGGAAATTCGGCTCTTCTGGTGCAGCGAGCGCAACAGCACTAGTGATGCGGCCCCTCTTCCACCCGCTCCAACGCTATAAGTTCAAAGCACGAAGCAGGAGGGGGGGGGCATCGGGGCTGCTGCCTCAGGCGACAGCAGCCCCAGAAACACCCCTGCATCAGGTCACCCTATCACCCACCTCAATGTGGGCATAGCGGGGAGAAATCCGCTAGTTTGGTGACTGCCAAACAAGCTGATCTCTGTGCAGTAAGTGGGGCAGGGGCACAGTTATTTGTGGATGCTGCAGCAAGGGAACCCACCAAATCCCAGTCCCTCTATTTATTCTGTATTCACTTCCCATAGAGTCTTTTATATTCTGGCATCTCCCACCAATTCATACGCTCGATGGTTCCTCGTTCCACCAGCCTCTCAAAAAATGGTAGCCCTGTGCCTGTTTACTGCAGGGGTGTCCAACCTTTTGGCTTCTCTGGGCCACACATGTAATACACAAATACTTTTGATTTGTAAAAGTAAAGAAAATGTACAGAAAAGAAATACAATACCGATTGAATAACCAGATGGAGCTATACACTGGAATATGGGACACCTGGATATTAAAGGGCAAGGAAAGTGTAAAATAGAATAAGGGTAGAAATGCTGTATTTTGTATACTAAACATAAACTTACTGCACCACAAGCCTAATCAAAAATATGATTTATGCTTTCAAAGTTGGCCACAGGGGGCTGTCATCTTGTAACTTTGTTATACATCTTTGTCTGACACTGGCACTGCACATGCTCAGTATGGTCTGTGCTGCTTAGGGATCATCTTAAATGATCAAAAAACAAAGCTGCTTGAGTTCTCTTACTTGGTAAGTAAGGCAGGGGCTCCCCCTGCTGTTCATAAGTGATTGTTTCCCTGCCAGAAGCACTAAATGAAGGGAGAATTTCACTGCATACAGTCAGGTTTCTTATAAAAACGGTACACATTTTAAAATTAAAGTATATTGGAGATAGATTTCTTTTTCATTAAAGAAAGTAAAAATGGGATTTTATTTCTTTGCCTTTTAAAGCTTTCCTTTAAAAAGGGGTGAACAGGACTGGGGATGTTATTGGAATGTTTCAGGGAATGGACAAGATGCATATCTCTGGACAGTACAAGTCTTTGACATTGTAGTATTCACCTCTATACTTTCCTGTGCCCCCCTAGCATTTCTTCATAGGCACAGCATGTCAGCCTCCCAGCATTTTATGAGAAGCAGTGTGTGCCCCCCCAGTACCTAATAGGCAATGTATATAGGCCCTCCCCAGCATTGCATGACAGGCAACCTATCTGTCCCCCAGCATTTCATGGCACTTAGCACAGGGTTCCTTTATCACTGAATGCATTGCTCATGTACCTCTATGCAAGTGTGTTATTGAACCTCTGCCAACTTCAAGTGCCAGTGGTGAATGTGCCTTTATTACTGCACATGCGCAATTTATCACAACTAGGAACCTACTCCATTTTATTATGATGAAATTTGACACCCATAAAGCATAGGGTCGTTCAATACCAGATGCAAGTGCTAGAGCACAAAGTGGCACATACTCTAGCCATTTAGTTTTCAAGTCAGTTGCTACAACACAGATTGATGCTGTTGGCCGATACCAGTAAGTAATAGGGGATGGCAAAATGTTCATTTAACAAGTGCCAGCAATTTTTTCTTCTTTTTTTAATGCATACAGTAATGCTATATCTGCAACCTGCAAGTATTCCTATAAAGTTTTCCCAATTACATATTTGCCAAAAACAGAGCGAGGTTTTACATTTCAGTAATGTGTTTGCAGGTGTGTATCCCTTTGTGGAAGCATCCTGCAGCAGGGCACAAAAAAAAAAGGGGGGCGTGTTGAGATTATACATGTGCATTGCAGGTTATCTAATGTCTTTAGTTTACTCAGACATTTTTTTTTCTGCCCCACCTACTTCTGATATTTATGTTTTGCAGCAACAGCGATTCCTGTTTAATGGTGGTCAGCGGATTCCAGATCAGCCAGTTGCAGGTTGGGTCAGGAAGCAGTTCCAAGCAGGTAAAAATGTTGGTTGTGGGTCTGGGTTTCAAAAATTGGTTCTGAGTAGGACTCTGCTTTGTGGGTACCTTCTAGTGAGGAACTTTGGCTGGCATATGGAAAACTCTACACAGTAACGTTGGCATTTGAGTTAGGCGTTAACCAGAAGAAAGGTCACTTCTGAGTTCAGTCCCAAGGTATAGAGGTAGATTAGTAGGATTACCTAACCAAGACCTGTTTCAACCAAGAATCCTCCAGATCTGGTCTCTCAGCATCTTCAATAAACAGGCTTCTTAACTATTTCAAATCCTACGTTGCCTTTTATGTGTTGTACAAGGGACTAGTACAGTTTTACTGAGCCCGAAGAACCCACTATTCCACTAGTAAAAAGTGCTCAACTTGCCCATAGACTCTATTTACTTTATTAGACTTCTCAATTATTTACATGTTACAGTGTTTTAAATGGATAAACGCTTACCAAACACAACAAATACACATCTGAAAAATATCTTTGTTAGTGGTGCTTTCCTTCTCTGGCAATATGCTTTTAAACATCAACTCAGTAACAAGACACAATGTTATATTATCAGTATTTACTCTATAAAAGCTTTTTAGTAAACTTTTTCAAAATAAAGTTACGTTGTGGAAGACAAACATAAATATTGCACTTGAATTAATGAGTTTAACCCTTTGAGTGCAGTGAAAACCTAAAATCTATGGCAAATCTATCAATATATTTTGTGTGTGTGCTACAGATTCTATGTTCGGAGGCACTTAAAAGAAAAGTTCAGAGTAAAAATAAAAACTGGGTAAAGTAGATCGGCTGTGCAAAATAAAAAATGTTTCTAATATTAGCCAAAAAAGTAATGTATAAGGCTGGAGTGAGCTGATGTCTAACATAACAGAATACAACTTCCAGCTTTACAGCTCTCTAACTCTAAGTTAAGATGGCCATACTTGGCGAGATCCGCTTGTGTGGCAACTGAGGAGGTTACGGGCAGTCGGATCGCAGGACCGCATCAATGAACAGATGTGGCTGTGATCCAAAGGGATTTTTAGTCCTGTCCGACTTTAAGGCAGATATCAATTGGGTAGGGCAGCTTTTCAATCAGAGGGCAGCTTTTATCGGCCCGTGTATGGCCACCTTTAGTCAGTGACTTTAAAGGGCAACTATCGCAAAAATGTAATATTAGCTAGGTCTCACTGAAATAAGACCCTTTTCATGTACAATGAATTACAAATTCTGTACCATTTAAGAAATAATTAGGTTAGTCTACAATCTCTCACTCTCGATAAACTGTCGCTCATCATGCCGAGGTCTGGGTCAGATCTTGATTGACAGGTAGGTCTTATATGCCTTTTTGGGGGAGGTCCCTTTCTTAGCAGCACAAACAAAAGGTAGCATCTGTACATAGAGAAACTGGATTTCCATCAAAGCTAGTTATTTTTGAAGGAGAAAGGGATTTTAGCGCCGATTGGGTTGACTTCTCCTTTAAAGGGTTTTTTTTTGTATTTCAGCAAGATGAAGCTTTTATTAAATTTTCATTTTGCCTTTTAAGGAGAAGTAAACCCTTCCTTAAAAAAAACCTACCCCGTTCCTCCCAGCCTACTTGCTACCCTGGACAAATGCCCCTCCCTTTTTACTCACCCCTCGCGGCAGATTAAAGTGTCTGAGTTCATGGCAGCCATCTTCTTCTTTCAGCTATTCGGCGTGAGTTTTGGTGCATGCGCAGTTGTCCAGAACTGGGAAATTTCTCCAACTATTCATGCACCGAAACCCTCTTGAATACACGAAGATTACTGTAGAGAAGAAGATGGCTGCCATGAATGCCAACACTTGTATCTGCCGCGAGAGGCGAGTAAAAAGTTAGGGGTATTTGCCTGGGGTAGCAAGCAGGCTGGGGGGGGAGCGGGGTCTATGGGGGATAGGGGTTTTTAAAGTATGGGTTAAGTTCTCCTTTAAGGGGGGCCACATGGGACATAACTGTTCAGTGAGTTTGCAATTGATCCTCATCATTCAGTTCAGATTCAAAAGCAACAGTTATGACCCATGTGGCCCTCCCTCAAGTCAGTGGAAACCAAGAGAGCTGAAAAGCAGGAAGTAGTGTTCTGGCTATTACATTAGACATCCACTCACTCCAGCCTTTATACATTACATTTCTGTCTATCCATTTACCCAGTTTTTATTTTTATACTGAACAATTAATTTAAAAGGATTAAACCTGGGACCTTTGATTAATACCCGCTTAAACATCTTGTGTGTGCAAAGAGACTTGAAGAGAAAACATTCCCAGTTTGTAATTAGGGATTAGTCCCATTGAGATTGGTTCATTGTGCGTTGCCAGTAAATATGCATGACAACAAATATCAAAGGGAGACCTAAAATGTAGACTCTACGGTGTGGACATGACAGACGTTCCATAGATTCTATGGTGTGTGGCTTTAAAGGGTGTTAAAAAAGGCAAGGTGTATGGGTAAATGATTACACAAATTCCTTCTCTGCATACTTTAACATGGGTTTGGAACTCCATGGGGGTATGTCTCAGCTGTGGCATGTCACAGGCCTAAAACAAACAAAAAAAGAACCATCCAGTGGTGTAACATAGATTGCATACTTACAGACTGAGATCTAAAAGAGAAAGCTTTGGCTGAAGCAAGCAAATGGCATCACCTGCAGAAGAATATTTCCCTGAGGTCTGGATTTCCTTTTTGACCTAATCTCACAAGCAACTGATATAATATATGAATAATTTTCAAAAACGAATAATAGAGCCCTCTATTTTTTTTTTTTACAGCTTAATCAATAAGGATACAAGTAGCTCTTACATGCAAGATCATGACACAAATCTCAATAAAAGTGTTTTCATACAGCAGAATGAAAGATGTAGGATTCCATAAAGCATGCTGGAGAAAGAAAATGTGTTGCACCTATTATTGGTTTGTCGGGGGGTGCTGTAGTTCACAAGCAGGACGCACTATTAATGTACTCGGCTAAAGAACTAAAAAAAAGGCAACTAAAACATTCTTCATGTATAGATTAGTGATCTCTGTTTCTAGCTCTTGATTTATCACTGACACTTAAATGCTGCATTCTTCAATGCTAAATATTGTCCCCTGTTTTTCTTTGGTTTTTAACTACATTCTAGGCTGATGGTAAATAAAATAATTTCCATGCTATTGACCTCTTACATGTCTTACAGGGCCCTATGTTCTTGACTGTCCAGCAGTCGATTATTAAAGCAAGCATTCGTTAACTGAACTAAATTCAGTATATATATATATATATACATACATATATATATACACACATATAATCTATATTAACAACATTCAACATTACTATAAGTGCCTGTAAAACATTAGGTAAAATCTAGAGTTGTTTTTGTAAGTCATCAAAATAGAATATTTATTATTTCTAAATAATGCTTTTCCCTAAATGATAGAAAACGATTTGTCTGAAGGTCAGACTGGCAGGCAAGCACATACACATTCGCCACTAAAGGTGCTACTTTCAGTATATGAAACTTAAGGAAAGCCGTGTTTGAACAGCCCCATGATATTTCTTCGAACGAGGGAGAGGCTAACTGGAAATGTGCAAAGGATTCTGGTTTAGGGGGAAATACTTTCCTTTAATTCGTGTATTATCATAGTCTGAGCCCAGAATGTCTGGAGCTGAGCTGCTTGTCTGCATGACCCAATATACATACAGTTCAGAAATGATTGATAGCTAGTTTGTAAGCACTGAATTCAGTAAATAAAGTACAAAGTTTTGTTCTATAGGAAAAGACATATTCCTACAACAGGATTTGTTTTCATGAATAAAGCTCCACCTTCATAACACAGCCTTCAGATCAAAGTGCCTCTGCTCTTTCTAATGTCATTTCAAATTTCCACTGAGCAGCCAAATGGAAGAGCATGAGGAAATGTTTTCTGCTTTTGACCTTTAGTTTGTACAGTTGTCTTCTAGCGGAGGAAACTAGGAGGCCTCAGGAGAGCTGAAGGAATAGAACCTGGTCGGCTTGTTGGAGGGGAATGGATCACCTGCCACTTCTTCATTCATCCTGAAGAACATTTCTTGCTCCTCCTTTTTCTGTTCTAATTCATCCTCAAGAACCTGCAAGGAAGCAAAAGTAATGTAGGTTAGGTCTAGGCCAAGAAATGGCAATTTGTACATAACTTAAAATAATAAAACAAAATAACAGTAAATCCTTTTTCAATTTGGCTGAATACCAAATCATTAACATTTTTTTCAAATAACAAATCTTGGGACTTCTTAGAGTGGTGTCTTTGGTTGACCAATGCAATGACAGAAACAAAACTCTACAGGTATAGGACACGTTATCCTAAATGTTCGGGACCTGTATAATGGATCTTTACGTAGTTTGGATATTCATACCTTACGACTACTAGAAAATCATGTAAACATTTTATAAACCCAATAGACTTTTTTTCTTCCAATAAGGATCAAAGGAGAAGGAAAGTCTTCATGTACCTAACATTTTGGCACCCCCAAGTATTGACTTACCTGGAACCCTGGGCTGGTGCTCCTATCAGCAGAAAACTGCACCGGCCCCGGGTTCTTCCAGTGAGCAACACAGGACGATCCTCTTCTGGCTTCTTCTTTCTCCAAATTTCCCAGGATAAACGCATGCGCAGTTGAACGAAATAGCCGACTTTTAGTTACTGCGCATGGGCAGCCGCGCAAAGGAAAGAGGAAGCCGGAAGAGGATCGTTCGTCGGAAGTGATTGTATTGACTTACCTGAAACCCCAGGCCGGAGCTCCTATCAGCAGAAAACTGCACCAGCCTCGAGTTTCAGGCAAGTCAATAATGGATTCAGTGCATCCCTAGCTCCATCCCATGGGTAATAAGGAATATACATTGGAAAAGACATTTAAATATGTTGTTATGAAATGAGAAGAGGCAAAACGCAGTGTGCCTTGTGTGATCGGCTGCATAAGATGGTCTTTGAACAATGGAACATTTTTAACCTTTTTTCGTGGTCGAAGATTTTCTCTCCATTCTCTGATCAACTGAATGTGCTGCTCATCAAAGGACTTCAGCTTCTGCGTCTCATGTTCTACCAGCAGGTGGCACTTTTCATTCTGCAAAGGAAAGGGGTTTGTCAGCAGAACATTCCACACAAAGCACTAAGCTGCTACACGGTATATTTTCTACTTTTGCATATCCAGGTCCCGCTCTCCATTTCATTTAAATTACATTAAGCAACAACTTTAGACTGCTAGATACACCCATTAAGTACTTC
Organism: Xenopus borealis; assembly: GCA_024363595.1. Lineage (NCBI taxonomy): Eukaryota > Metazoa > Chordata > Amphibia > Anura > Pipidae > Xenopus > Xenopus borealis. The sequence continues at coordinate 32,949,585 of CM044435.1, read as the reverse complement.
TTTGTACTCAATAAAGTCAATATAAGCTTATATTAGATGAAATTGCTATTACTTTTGATGCCAGCACTCTTCCTGGCTTTGTCCAAGTTCTAGATCACACCTGGGGTGCATGCAGAATTGCAGCTCTTGCAAAACTTTAACCTTCCTAGCCTTTTATTTTTAACCTCAAGTTTCCAGATGTTCCTGGATTAAAACAACCAGGATGATTTAACATGTGATTGTACTCTATGGGATGCTCAGAATAGTAGCTCAACAACATGTTGTAACCCAAGTTTGGAAATCACTGCTCTAAATCTAAGCAGACAAGAAAACATACAGCAGTATTTTGAGATATATCCACCTCTTATTAGGGGAACCATCACCTCGTCTTTTTTTTTCGGATTTCAACTTTCCCACTAAGGTACAACATTATTACCTGCATCTGCAGAAGATCTCGGATGTTGCAGTCACACTCTGCAATCATCTCCATTAACTGGTGCTCGTGCTTCTGCTGTTGCTGCAACCTCTCTGCTTTCTGTCGCTTTTCCTCGTGCAATGAAAACTGAAGGTTAAATAATAACATTAAGAAAACCAATAAAAGACATAAAATGCGTTTAGCTAGAGCAGTTCCTTGGGTGCAGGTTTTAAGGCACAATGTATTGTATATATATAAGCAGAACATAATAGAGAGAGGTTTAAAGATATTAAAGACTTTGTACGTGTGGCATTTAGATCAGGGATGGAAAGCAACAAGCAAAAACCAAAATGCAGCATAGCCCATGATTTTGACAGGGTCATTTCATTGAAGGAGCAGTAACATTTTTAGTTCTTAATTTGGATTAATAACCTCTTCCCTACCAATGGCTGCTTTTGGCTATGCATTTGAATGGAAAAGGTAATGCAGGAAATGACCATGTCTGGTCCTGTGTCCTACCTGTTTTATCTTCTCCCTCTGCTCTGCAGCACTGCCGCTGGAGCTAATATGGAGGCTCTTCTTGAACATAGTCATACGGGTCTTTGCCTCCGCTTTTTGGTTTTTCGGCAGACGGGCCTTCTCCTGCTGCTGGCGCAACCGAAGCTGCTCCATCATTCGCTGGTTGTATCTCTGCATCTGTTCTTGCTCCTGAAAAGTACAGACATCAGCATTCTTTAGAACCCAAGCAGTCCACATTTTATTTCTCAATTTGTAGTGATTATAATAATGTAAATTCTCTCTTGATCTTTTGTTTTTGTGATGTAGTTTTCAGTCTTTATTTTCATTTGTTTGGACAAAATGCCAAGCCATCCTAATAGGGTTGAACTATCATCAAAGGGGCAGTGAACTTTCCTTAATACACTGGATGTAAGTTTTACACAACCAGCAGAAAATGCATTTGTACAAACAGTTTACCTTTTCATGTTTCCTTAACAGCTCATGGCGCTGTAGGAAATACTGGTCCTTCAGCTGCTGCTTCACTAGCTGGTGTCTCTCCTGCAAGTGTCGCTCCTCCAGATCCCAGACAACCCCTTCCCTGTCTGTAATAAAAAAAAAAACAGTATTTATATAGTTGGTTAGAACATTCTACTTTTCCAGTAGTAAAACGTAAGAGGTATTCAGCTCAGAGAAAGTATTTTACCTCTGAGAAGTTGTTGCTTTTTGCTGAGGAATTCCCGCTCCTTGTTATAGATCTCCTTCCTGTTCTCCAGTACAATCACTCTCAGGGCCAGGGTCAAATCCTCCTTCTGCTTACTTAAGAAGTGCTGTTCCTGCAGTCAGAGTGAGGAGACAAGCATTTAGGACACTGTAGGTCCACATAAGAACATTGAACCAGACTTGGTTTTAGGAAAAGGAAAACCATTGCAACCAAGACTTTATCAAGGGAATCAAAAAGACAATTAGACAGAACTGTTGTACATGATGTTTTGTGCTGCTGTA
>CM044435.1:32924811-32937216 GCA_024363595.1 Xenopus borealis | reverse complement strand
TCCCTACCCTAAACTTCACACCGTATGCAAATTAGGCATCGTTAGAGTAAGTTTGCTTTGCTTGACGAAGTAACTCTAGTGCAACTTCGCATTTTCGTGAATCAGCAGCTCCCTGGCGAAAAAGCACCCGGCGAAGGTGCCGCTAGCGCATTTTCAGCGCCCCTTAGACAGGCAGACATAACTATTCATGTCACAGTTGCAATCAAACGCGGAGTTCAAATGAAAACACAGGTACTGTTACAATACAGTGCAATTACTGGGCCTGGCAAACCAGACAACGTCACCTTTAGCTGGTGTGAATTATGCAAAAAAAATATAGTCCACAACAACCAATCCACTGACAGCTTTTACTGGTCTATATACGAACATATGAGAAATTCCGCACTTCAGGCTCTAGAACGTGAACCATTGTTTTAGTATTTCTCTGCCACATAAATATACTGTATTTTTGTAAACATCCCAATAAAGCGGGGTGTGCTCTCCATCAGTCATGGCTATAAAGAGGAACGAAGCAAATACGAGCAGGGATTAATCAGTAACTTTTTACTGGACTGGCTGTTTCAAACATTGTTTGCTCTCGTATCTCTTTCTTATATTCTACAGTAAAGGTGATCTTTCACTTTTCCATAAAAAAAAGGGGTTTATATAGAATTTTATACTAAATTAGGTATAGGGTAAAATGTTTTTCCTTACAATTTTAAATGCTTACTAAGCAGGGTTTTAGTATGTAATGGTGCCCCAGCCAAGCTTTCAGTGTTTACAAGACTACATATACACCCTAGCAACTCAATTAAGGTAAATTACCCAAAGATTCCTACTAGATACCTGCATACATTAGGACAATACGTCTATATTTCAAAGTAGGGATGCACCGGATCCACTATTTGGGATATGGCCGAATCCTTTGTGAATTATTCGGCCGAATGCCGACCCAAATCTGAATCCCAATTTGCAAATCTGAATCCTGCTGAAAAAGGACAACTCCTGGCTGAATACCGAACCAAATCCTAGTGATGTGCGGGCCAGCGTAATATCCGCAGTCTGAAAAATCCTAGTGAACACAGGGGACTTCATCTGTTTAGATAATACTGGGAATACCGATATCTAAGGAACGGTCTTTGAGACAACTTCAGCCTGGTTTAAAAGACATCAAGCTTAAAGGGGTTGTTCACCTTTGAGTTAACTTTTAGTATAATGTAGAGAGTGATATTCTGAGACAATTTGCAATTGGTTTTCATTTTTTATTGTTTGTGGTTTTATAGTTATTTAGCTTTTTATTCAGCAGCTCTCTAGTTTGCAGTGTCAGCAATTTGGTTTCTAGGGTACAAATTCCCCTAGCAACCCTGCATTGATTTGAATAAGAGACTGGAATATGAATAGGAGATGGACTGAATAGAATGATAAGTAATAAAAAGTAACAATAACAATACATTTGTAGCCTTACAGAGCATTTGTTTTTAGATGGTGTCAGTGACCCCCATTTGAAAGCTGCAAAGAAACTGAAGAAACTTGCAAATTATTAAAAAACTATGAAAACTAAATAATGAAGACCAATTGAAAAGTTTCTTAGAATTGGCCCTTCTACAATATACTAAAAGTTAACTTGAAGGTGAACCCTTTTAAACATTATTTCAAAATAGGAAGGTGATCAACTCCTTTGCACTGTATTTGTTGTAACAGGATATATGAGCAGAGAGCAGTGAGAGAATGGGATCTGCATCTGCAATGTGGTTATTGCTGGAAGCCCACTTTGTATTTCTCCTCACTTATACAATTTCCTACAGTTTAGACCAAAAATGTATCAACTTGTATCTCCTAAGTTTGGAATTTTTACTAGGGCTTAATCTTCACATCAACTAGCGATGAAATGAGGGTTTGTGCGGAACATTATTTAAACATAAAACATCTTAACTCAAAAATCATTTAGCATCACAACTAAAACAACGGGCAAAAAGTAGGTTCAGCCCAAGTCCTATTCACTGAACCCAAAAACGGCATAGTTCAAGAGTTTAAAGGAACAGTAACGTCAAAAAATGACTGCTTTAAAGTAATAAAAATATAATGCTGTGCTGCCCTGCAGTGGTAAAACTGCTGTGTTTGCTTCAGAAACACTACTATTGTGTATATAAATAAGCTGCTGTGTAGCAATGGGGGCAGCCATTCAAAGGAGAAAAAGCTCCGGCTAGACAGCAGACACACTCTGTAGAACATAATGGTGTTATCTGTTATCCACTGTTTAACCTGTGCCATATAGCTTTTTTTCTATTTCCGCCATTGCTACACAGCAGCTTGTTTATATGAACTATAGTAGGGTTTCTGAAGCAAACAGATCAGTTTTACTAGTGCATACAAACAGTATATTATATGTTAATTACTTTAAAACGCTTACATTTTTGCTAAATGCTGCCGTTATTTACAGCAAAGTTCCTTTCCCTGTCTAGCTGCATTCTGAATTAATTGTACGGCCTGTGCCATTTGCTTCTACACCTTTAAAGGATGTCTCTTCTATGAACCTTAGGACAATGAAGGGTGGGGCTGTTGGCTGTCTCATCTCTCACATACAACAAAGAGACCCAAAAATACCTGCTCCTCCAGATCCATTGGAATCACTGCATGTAAAACACTTTACACGCGGTAATTCAAATCCAAATTGTATATTAAAATGAAAGTCTGCCTAAAGTAGTCCTCAAACGCAGTGGATAAAAGAAACATATGAGAGTGCCACCCCCAGCTTTGCTGGATTCCAAAAGCCTCCGTGTACAGGAGCGGAGTGAGCCATAGCCTTGGAGCACCAAGATTCACTAATGTTCCCGCATTGTATCACATTTAAACAACTTTGCTTTAGATTATTATTTGACTCATTTTCTCAGAATAATGTCCTGTTTAAGGACCTCTGTCCCTGGGGAAATATGTTATTGCTGGACTACTGACACAAGGGGAAGAGCAGAATACTTTCTCCAGGACTGTTGCCAGTGGGTCCCCAGGAGACCAGCATTGAAGCTTTTGCTTGATAGAGCAGAAGAAGAAGCATCAACACTGTATCAGACAAAGCTTTGCTCTTATAATTATTTTGTACTGTTCGGATTATACAAATACAGTGAAACCTCAATTTTCACTTTACACCATTTTTTGTGGTCCCACAAATATATGATGCACAATACATTTCGCCCCATTTTACACCAATTTTTTCTGGTCCCCTGAAAAATGTAAAATGGGGGTTTCTACTGTATCATGTTCAGTCTTATTTTACTCTTACCCTGAGTGACAGAGAGCCAGTCTCTTTGTTGATGGACAGGTCCGCAGACAAATTCATACTGATGTCCATGCTTTCAGATGCAGAATTGCTGCCAGAATCAGAATCCCTCTTGGACCAGTTGGTGAAATAACGTGACGGGGAATCAAAGCTTCCATTGGGCACCAGTTCCCCAGACTGACGGTCCGACTGACTGCTCCGTGGCCTCTGGCTGGAAGCAGAACTACGCTCCTCATCTCTGTAGCTCTCTGCTGTAGAATTTCTCTTTGGCTCAAGATTGCTACTCATGGGGTTCAAGATTATTATGTCGGGCTTCCCATCCACAGCAACAGGTCTACCGTTTTCAGGACCATTCTTAACTTCATTGTTTATATTCTGCGAGTACTTATCCGCTTGGGAATCTATGTTCTGTGGCACTGTTGCTGCGTGGGGTTTTATCCCATTACCCACTTGTTCTTTCTCCATATCTTTGCCTTTTTCCACATGCGGGCTTTGGCTGACACTCTTTGCGTTTGGACTAGGCTAAAAAATGAGAAACAGTTACCAAAACAGTTTTGCACAACAATCCTAAAATACAGTGCTATTACAGAACAGCTGCCTTCTCAGAACCTACATCTCATTTTCTGAAAAGTTCAAACAACACTGATGAAAAACGTCAACATATTGAAAAATGCCATTGGTGTTTCTCAGCCTCTAGGAGAGTGTTTTCTATGTATAGCTAAATGTCTGCAGACCCCCAAATACTGCCCTGTTTCTCGCATCTGCATATAAAAATCAGACTAGTTGAGCGTGGTTGCTGGACACCATCTTGCACTGCTTTTTCACCAGTGACTGTCAAACATTAGCAAATATAGTTAAAGTCAGAATAGAAATGGCTTGAACTACACAAACTCCTTTGGGGAGAAAGCCAGAACACTTACATTAAAACAAGATCGAAGCCCCAGGGTCATCAGGTTTTTAAACAAATCTTGTTTCTTTCTATGTGTTAGTGCACGTGGGCTTTTTTTTATGGTCTTTAATTACATATGGGAATGAAGTAGTTTAGTTAACTGCAAATTCCAGTCAAGGCATGGAATTTACCCAAACAGTTGGGACAAATCACTTAAAACTGTGGGAATATGCAAGATATACTTAAAATAGGTTATACTTTTATTTTCCTTTGGTTAAATTAGCATCTAAAGGAAAAATAAGTCAAAGACATATGGAGATTCAGCTTTGCTTACTTAGGAGGGAAAAAAAGGCAGCAGAGATATGAGCGGTTCCTCTTAATCAATTGTCAAGACTAGTGTTATCTGAATGCTCTCAGACCAGAGACATCAGAAACCGCAGTAATCCAGTTGTTTTGAACTATAACTCGCTAAGCATGCTGGCAGTGGTGTGTCCAAACAGACGTACTGAAATGATGGCAGCAGTGTGAAATTCCAACCTGAAATGGACTAGACCCAACTTAAGAGAGTATACAGCGATGGTTTATGTAAACAAAGATTTCTGTATTCTTAAATAACTTTAAAAAATTTTTTTGCCAGCTTCCCAGTATGCACCATATTTAGAGCTGTTGTTTCCTATAGGAGGGGAAGAGCAAGTAGTTAAAACTTGAACTTGTTTCCTATAAGCTATGCAGAGAAGGGACACATGGCTACACATCCAACATCTAGGCTGTAACTAAACACACAGATGTCACAGCCTGTTGTTTCATAGTTAAGCCGCTGGATGTACATCTAAGTGTAATATATACAGCACTGTCTCTGTTGTTTTTCAGTGAGTGTGGGAGAGTATTCTGTTTTGCATGCCTCACTTCTAGCTGGAGGCTCTACTACTCTTCCAGATAAACAGGACACATTACAGGTACTTTCTATAGTTTTCTGCATAAGCAACAGAATAACAAAATATTTAAAGAAACTAGAGAAACTGTTAGAAACTGTATTTTTTATGTGATAGAAGCAACTTCACTTTTAGTTTCGGTATTCCTTTACATACTATTTTACCATCTAGTATTTGTTTCAGGGATGATGGTGCTGACCTTTGGTAAGATGGATCATCCATTATGGTTTCTATTCACAGGTTTTCAGTGTTGTATTAATGCCAGCTAAAAATAGCCCATGTTTGCTCACACTAACACACATTATCCGGTGTGTTAAATAGGTGTGTGCATACTTGTTACAACAACATCCATTTAATACAGTCTAACAGGGCCTTAAAGGAAAAGGAAAGGCTAAAATTAAGTAAGCTTTATCAGAAAGGTCTATATAAATACACCAGCAAACCATCAAAGTAATGCTGCTCCGACTCCTCTGTCAAAAGAAACACCACATTTCTTTCCTTCTATTGTGTACACATGGGCTTCTGTATCATACTTCCTGCTTGAGCAGGGACAGACTCAGGCAGGAAGTGGTCACACCAAGCTAATATGGCAGCTGCTATCCTATACAAACAGAGCGCTTCTACAGCAATTTACTCAGGTAAATCATTCTTAAGGTAAAGCATTCTACAGAATAAATACAGTCTTATAGCTTGCACTATTGCGGCTAATCTACTGGCAATAAACTGCTTTGGTAGCTTTCCTTCTCATTTAAAAGGCATGTTCTTATTTCAGGGTAGTGGAGGACTGGTGTGATTTAACACGTAGGACAGTTGGCTAAACAACAAGAAGTGGTAACAGGATGTGGCATCCTCTCCTTACAGATACCTTGTCTGAGGCTACTTCCTCTTCTGCTTCTCCGTGTTCTTCTATTTCATCCATCACTTCTGCCTTGGCTTCTGCTACCAGGTCCCGCAGAGGTTTTACAGATACTTTCTTCACAAAGGGATGCTGGCAACATAGATATATAATATATTATACACACACAATTCCCCTTGAAATCTTTAGTGTGTCCGACTCTTCAGCTTTGGTTGAACTAATCTATACACCATTTTCCAGCAGCAGTGGGAGTGGTGGCTCACACTAAATATACTTCCTTTCAGCAGTCTTGCACAGACTATAACCATACCACATAAAGGGAAACTTCTATCTATGAATCAAAGGACAATATCCGGAATTTGTATTTTTATAGAAAAGGCTGCTTGTTTTTCCAGCTTTTATGTGTTTAGGGGCAGCAGTCCAACAGAAAGAGGGTAATTAAAAAAAAAAAGCAATGCAAGCTGTAGGCCAGTGTATTAAGTCTAAATTCAGAGAGATGTTGAACCAATTCTCATGGGCAACCTTTTCAGTATGTGAACCAAGCTGTGAACCAAGAGTTATAGTGAAGTTACAGTGAGCACAGGTGGAGTTGCAAGTTTTTTTTCTGGAAAGCTGAGCCATAATAATCCCTGTGTCCCTCCAATCAAGCTTCTGAGAAAAAAAAATATATACTCCGCCACATGACTTCTTTTATTTTTAAGTCTAGGTTAAAAAAAAAGAACACAATAAGATTGTTTGTGGTAATATTGTGATCTCTCTATAAAGCAAATATTTATGACCTTACCTGGATTTAATATAGAATTGTGGTCACTCTATCTAGCATTAAGAAACATATGGCTAAGTGTGTGGTCTATAAAAGTGTTAGGATGCATGTTTTTTAACCGGATTCCTGTTGCAGGAGATGTATAAAAATACACAGTATACAGTGCTTTTTGCAGATGTTTCTGGCTCACCTCCAGTAGCTGCGCAGCACTTGGCCTGGTTTCAGGATTCTTATCTAGTGCCGTCTTCAGGAAATCATGGAACTCCGGAGACCTTGCAACAAAACACAAAAATTGGTGTTGTCATTAGTTATATGACAGTGGAGAATTAAGACCCTACACCAGGAATTTTTGGTTACAATCCCCAGTAAAATCCCCCAGGGGTCACTTTTATTTGGATAGAAGGAAAATGACTAATCTCTTGGCAAGTTATGCTAGAACATACATCCATAAAGGGATACATACAAGAGTGATATTTTTAGCTAAAACCTTGTTATTGTTCAGATCCAACATTCCGGTTTATTAATTTAGCAAGAACTCTTGAATGTATTTATTTTTCTTAAACTGGCTCCTCTATCACAACATCACATGTTTTCAAACAATTGTAGACTTTTGCATCATTTAAGGTGCTACAATTATGTTTACTGCTGACCTATTCTTTTCACCGCCTTAAAGTTTATAGAATGCTGCACAATATTTATCCGTATCAATTTACCTATCTGCCAACATATCTATACACTTGTAAATTTATAAGAAGTGCTCAAGTGCCAACCAACAAATAGGATACAATGAATTTCATATTCCCCACCCAGTTTAGTCTTGAGAATTTAAAAAATCATTTTTGAATGACCTTTCATAATCATACCGAAATTCCTGTACTTGGGGTATGAAAAGAGTCTGCCAGCTAGATGTGTGGAAGTATGGGTCTTACCACTTGGAGGGAGAAGAAAGGGTAGGAGGATCAGATTTGGCAATCTTCAGCAAAACCCGCATGGGGTTGAGCTCATGGTGAGGGGGCTCAATCTGAGCCATTTCTATGAGAGTAATTCCTAGGGACCAGATATCTGCTTTGTAGTCATAGGGAGCATCCTTCATGGTCTCACACATCACCACTTCTGGAGCCATCCTGCAACAGATAAGAACACAATCAGAATGTAACAATGCCACATGAGCTCTACAAAAATTTCACTAGTACATAGAATAAAAAGCTGCTCCACGTTTGGCACACTAGGGCATATAGGAATAGTAGTCCATACAAATTAATCAAGTTTCAACTTTGACTCATCATATTATTTGTCTAATATGGCCTGGTTAGAATGAATTTGTTCCATACTACAGCAAAGGCAAATTTTAGTAAATATTTATTGGTGAGGATGATGTGTTGATACACTTGCCAGTCACTAAATTAGCTACAACTAGCTAACGTTAAGTCTTCACGAAGCAAAGCTTGCAGGGAAGGGACAAGCACAATTTACCATGATCATGGCATGAATAGGAGGCTGGGGACAATTGAAAATATATTTTCACTGTTGGTTGTACGGTGGGCCATGAGTAAAGGTGGCCATACACAATAAGATAATAAGGCTTGTTTGACAAGCCTGCCAAACCAGCAGACCTTAACCAGGGAGATATCCGTTGTCACTAGGGTGCAGACTCACATGACCGCATCAACTAGCCAACACGGTCTTTGATCGTAGGAAAAAATCCAATATCTGTATAAAAGACCGGTATCGGCAGCTTTAAAGATCCGAGATGGATTGCACTGGCTTTATTAGAAAACACAAGGATTCGGAGAGCTGTACTATTCTTCACTAAGAGCATCAAGGTAAAAAATATCCAAAACACAAAAAAAAATGGTTCAAATGGTTAATGGAAAGGGTCTCTCCCTGATATGCCCACATTGAAGTAGGCGATATCGGGCTGATCCGATCGTGGGCTCTATGGCCCAACGATCAGATCACAATGCAGGCAAGATGGGCGGTATGATCGCAGGACCGCATCAATGAACTGGTGGACTTTCAGCTAGATATGGATCGACAAAGCCCATCCAAAGGCCCCACACAGATTCTGTCTGTGGGCAGCTTTAATGCCCCTGTAGTTCCCTAAAGCAAACACAGATCAAAAGCTCTGCAGTCATTTGAGAGCACACAAATAAAGCAGCAGTTTTTATGGCTGCCTGCTATAACTGAGAATTTTTGCATAATCTAAGGACTGGATGGAAGCTAGGTTCTTTCCTAAAGTCTGCTCTGCAATGTCAGCATTGTGAAACTTTCCCACAGTAATGCCAAAACCAAGAAAAACAATCAAGGTTGATGTAGACTATACAGTGCAAACAACACAATCTTAATGCAATTCATGATTAAATTATAAGGATTGTACAATTGGTTGTCTTTTACATAGTGATATAACCATTTCCCATGAGGTTTAGCAAAACATCCACCATGTGTTATTTGTCCGTTGTTTTTCTGGTTCACGGCTTGTTTGCCATTCAAAATGTGAATAACATTCTTCCCTGCTAAAGCAACAGCAAACATATAATTACTGTATGCTTAAGGTGGAGGGCACATGAAAAATATTACATATGCAGCGGCTTCCCGGAGGATAATTTAGATATTGGCATTCTCTTGAATATTTAAATAATTAGGTCAGAAGAAGGTTAATTAATTTTTTATAGAAACATATAAATATAGGGTTTAATGACTTCTAAATTGTGCACTGGACTGTAAAACATAGAGTTTAAAGGAAAACTATACCCCGAAAATGAATTTTTGAGCAACAGATAGTTTATATCAAATCAAGTGACATAGTAAAGAATCTTACCTACCTGGTATATATGTTTAAGTAAATATTGCCCTTTTACATCTCTTGCCTTGAACCACCATTTCATGATGGTCTGTGTGCTGCCTTAGAGATCACCTGACCAGAAATATTTCAACTCTAACTGTAACAGGAAGAAGTGTTGAAGCAAAAGACAGAACTCTGTCTGTTAATTGGCTCATGTGACCTAACTTTATAGTTTGTTTGGTATGTTTGTGTGCACCGTTGGATCCTAGGATCCCAGGAGGCTGTCCTTATTTTTTAAAATGACTATTTTCTATTTAGGATGACCCAATGGCACATGCTACTAAAAAAGTATTATTATGAAAATGGTTTATTTACATGAAGCAGGGTTTTACATATAAGATGTTTTATGCAATATCTGTTTATAGAGACCTACATTGTCCTGGGGGTATAGTTTTCCTTTAATATATGCCCAGAACTTCCCTTCCCTCTTAGAATGTCTTATACTTATGCCTAGGTATGAACTGAATCCAGGAGTTGGTTTGGGATTCGGGCTAATCTGAGCCTTTTTCAGCAGGATTCAGATTCAGCCGAATCCAATCGCTTAGCCATACCGAATGCAAACCCTAAGGCCAATACCAGACATAGTGGATCTGCTCCATTACTTTTTGGATGTGGCTGCACCTGAATACATTACATTGGCCCAAGTGCAGGCACATGTGGTGGATTTTGGCACCATTATGCAAACTCTTTGGTGCAAAAACCCAATGTGTTTTCCTGCATCCAGGCCGATGTAATACATCCAGGAGGAGGCACATCAAAAAATGTAGGAGCATCTGAAAAATTGTCGCCCAGGTTCAGATTTGGCCAAATCCTGCATGAAAGATTTGGGATAATCCTATAAATAAGAAATTGTTGCATCCCAACTTATGGCAAGCTTGATTTGATGGTCAGCTATGGGACACAGAACCACAGAACAAACCTGTTCATGACATTTCTTTAAAAGAACTAAAGCTCAATATGAGAAATACAGTATAAATGCTACACTTTATGTTTTGAGTTTCTGTTAATAATTAGGATTTGTTTCTTTCAAGATAACCCCAGTAGCTCATCAACCCCACGTCCCCTGAAGCTGAAGCTTCCATTACAAATAAACTTTTTCCTAATGAATTTCCAACGATTCCTAAGCTTAGCCAAGCAAGTGCAATGTCAGGGACATTTAAAAGACAGCCTAATGATGCCAGATGGGGAGCTAAAGTGGACATCTTTGAAGCTATAAAAATCCTTATTACTATAGGGCTGCTGTTATTATACATTACGTTTAAAGGAGAAGTAAAGATTAAAACGAAGTAAGCTTTATCAGAAAGGTCTATACAAATACACCAGTAAACCATCAAAGTAATGCTGCTCTGAGTCCTCTGTCAAAAGAAACACCCTATTTCTTGCCTTCTATTGTGTACACATGGGCTTTTGTTATCAGACTTCCTTCATTCAACTTAAACCTACAGGGCACAGGCTTGAGCATGCTCATTTTGCTCCTCTCCCATTCCCTTTCCCCCCCTCCCCTCTGCTGGAATCGGAGACAAGAGCCATGAGTGAGCAGGGAGAGACTCAGGCAGGAAGTGATGTCACACCAAGCTAATATGGCAGCTGCTACCTAAAACAGAGAGTTCTGGAGCAGTTTTATCTAGTGTTATAGCTTGCACTATTGTGGCTAATCTTTCGGCAATAAACTGCTTCTGCAGCTTTACTTCTCCTTTCATACAAACTTTTTAAGGCTTTAGTTATCCTACAAAATAAATAACAGGAGGCCTGTTTGTGCACATGCTACAATCAATCTAGAATTTTTTGGAGTGACAATAAAATGTGTGGTGACTCAAAATATATGATAAAGATAGAAAAGCATCAGAAAATAAAATGAATGCAGAGCTCACAATACAGTTTATGAACTATAAAGATGATTTAGACCTTAATGGCCTTAAATTTACATTTATGACAACAGGCAGCTGGAACAATAAAACTCAAGATGGAGTAGGCTTGCAGTTGTAAAGAACCTCACTGCCATGACAAGAAACAAATACACAGAGAGTGACAACTGAAGGCTGAAAATGGCCAGGGTCCTGTATGCCTGGTGAAATATAGTATATATAAAAAAAAAAAAAAACGACTTGTGTTCCATTCTCTTACCAGTACGGCGTCCCTATAAACGAATCCCTTCTTTGCAAAGTCTTGACATTTTTTGCTGACACTCCGAAATCCGCTGGGAAAATATAAAAAAAAAAAACAAGACGTTTTAGTAGTGACAAGGGATATGCTATCTCAAATAAGACAATGACCCCAGAGAAGCACAGACAGAGTTTTCCTGTTATTCTGGTTGCACAAATCTGCTGCCACTGTGTTTAGAAGACTCGCTTGCACACAGAATATTCATTATCCGTTAGTATACATTATACTTGTATATAGTTACTTGGCAAAAATCCGGATTTCTATTTCTCATTAAACATGAAAGCCATCTACTCTGCCAAAGAATAAAGAGCAGGACTTGTGCTGACATTAAAGTGGTAGCCCACCTTTAAAGAAAGCTTTAGGAAGTATTAAATGGACCTGTGCTAAATGACTCAACCACTGGTCTCTATTTTCTATTGCACTGAAATAACTGTCCTTCTGTTCCTTGCCGTCAGTGACCCCAGGTATGGATGCCACCTGGCCGGCATTTTACCGGCCTCGCCGGTATAAACAATGATTGATGCCAATGTTATTAATAGTGGAAAATGGCAAGAATATAGGACATTTTTTTTTTCCAGGAAAGGTGGTAACCCTGACACCAGTAAAATGAATGATCAACTGTGAGGCTTCAGCTTTATTCTTAGACCTGGTAACCTGAATGTTACAGCTCCAAACCAAACAGTTTTAACAAAAAAAAAAAAAAAAAA
>CM044435.1:32894522-32911081 GCA_024363595.1 Xenopus borealis | reverse complement strand
AGGCTGATCGAATGTGGGCCCAAAAGCCCAACGGTCAGATCGACGATCATCATCTGTACGACTTTCTGACAGATATCAATCGGAGGAATATCCATACAATGCCCAATAAGCTGACAACTTATGGGAACCTTTAGGATACAATTTATAGGTAATATTTAAAATATAATGGAGGGAGGGCAGAGATTAGGGAGAGTTGGCAGAAGCTTTGGAGAGCAAAAGGCAAATGTCTTGTATAAAGGGCTACACCCTGGTGCAAAACAGTTGTTGCAGACATACTTCCGATTGCTGGAAGTTTACTGTCAGTAGGGAGACAGGTCAGTAGCAAATGTACAAAGTAATAAGAAAGGGAAATGCTGCGCCATAACAACACTAACCAGGCAGTGTTGTTATTGTTATTTGTTTATACACTGTACTAAATACTAATCATACTGGTCACTGTAATAAAAGTTGCTAACCAAAATATATGCATGATGCAAATCATTGTCACTATTTATACACCAGTGGAAAAACATTCTGCATTTTATAGATGGCACCAGTGCACAGTGTGTGCAATAAAACCTTTTACAAACTTCCCTATAAATATTACATGTGAAAGGGACAATTCCCCTTTTAGAATGGGATGTTCTCCATCATGTATATCATATACAATTCATGTTCAGTGAAAATAAGCATGGTTTTTAAGTTATGTACCTAGTTAAGCAGCGATAATTGCAGCACTTCAGATGCTCTTTCCAAAACTTGGTGCCGCCAACACTAGTAAGCATGCCTTATCCCTCCATGGTCATTTGCAGATGACCGATTTGACTGGTTAAAATCACATCTAAGCCAGTTGGATCAAGCACCTGCTAATTGCTGAATAACAAATCTTTCCTTAATTTGCATCTTCATACCTTAAAGGGAACCTATGGCCCAAAAAAACTGTCCCCAACCAAAGGTTGGGATTCCAGTATCTTTTTATTAACAAAAAAAGCCCGCTGCAAGCGCTGGCTTACTCGCGGGAGGGAACTCACGGAGCGAGCCGACCATGTCCGAGGAAGCGCGTGTGCAGTATGAAAACCCCAAAAGTGTGGCCGCTTTTCAGTATGCGCGTGTTTGTGACGTCACACACGCATACTGCGCATGCGCTCCCCCATAAAATGCCGTCTCGCACCGGGAGGGAGTAAGCCAGCGCTTGCGGCAGGCTTTTAAAAAAAAAAAAAAAAAAAGATACTGGAACCCCAAACCAGAATGCGGGCTCTATCAGCTCACACCTTCGGTTGGGGACAGTTTTTTTGGACCATGTACTAGAAAATCACGTAAACAATAAATAACTACAATAGGCTGATTTTGCCTTCATTAAGGATTAATTATAGCTTAGTCGGGATCAAGTACAAGCTATTGTTTTATTATTACAGAGAAAAAGGAAATCATTTCCAATTCCAATTCAAAGATATTAATTATTTGGAGTCTATGGGAGCCTTTCTGCAATTTGGAGCTTTCTAGTTTCTGAATACCGTATCCTATATCTTTTTTTTTTTTAAAGGACAGCACACTGCAATTATTCCATATTATTTAAGCGCAAGTGTATGAAAGTTGGACATCCCCTTTAAAATAAGAACATAAACCACTCCGTTTTGCATAAAAGCAAAATATTCATTATAAGTCTACGTTTAGACACCTGTGTTCACAATTGCCAGTTGTCAGGTTCTATTCATAAATGATTTACAGTAATATTTTAAGGCTTTAGTGCCTCCAGCGGTTGTGAAATACACACCCTGCCACTGCATAATACCTCCCAATAAAGCCTCTCCAGTTGCAACCTAAAGTCAGCCACATGGAAGAAATCCGAGATAAACCCCTAGTTGGTGTACCCATTGTTAAAAAGTGGGGAAATTAGCCCTCCTCATAAGAATAAAATCACACAAGCCGTTTCTGTGAAATTTGAACTAATTTCTGGAAATACCTGTGTGGCTATATGGTGCTTTCTGCAATAACTTCTCTCATGAAAGCTGTGGGGGCTAATAGCCACAAATCTCTATTGATGCTTTATGCTGAAAGCTCAGTTTTTGTTATAACTAACCCCAGACAATGGATCTAATTGGAGATATTAAACCATAAAAGCAGGAGTAAATGTAAATATGTAGATAAGTCTTGGCACACAGCAGTTGCAGGACACAAAGCCTGTATTCTGCTCCCCAGAGGGATAAGGCTTTGGCAAATAGTCTGTCTTCTTGAAGGAATTGTGTGTGTATGGTATGCAAGGCATTCATAGAATACTGGAAGAGCTGCTTAAATAACTTCATAGCTGCAGAACTGCTGATGGATAACTCAGAACAACAGAAATAAGATGCATAACAGGCTTAATAGCTACAACTCCCCAGTGCTGTTCTGCATTTGATTAGTCTACATGGCCTCAAAAGCTATGCCCAAAGCTGCAAAATACACAGAGTTCAAAATGAAGTGCAACAAATCTAGCTACAAGGCTTGTGACACACGGGCAGATTCTGGGAGATTTTAGTCGACTAATCGCCTTTTCTTCTGGGGGGACAATCTCCCCAAACTGCCTTGTCGTGTCTTCCCATCCATTACAATGAAAAGTCACCTGTGGTAAAGCACATGCGGCTCTTCGTTTTCAGAAATCGCCCGAAGTTTCCTCGTTTCCCACCATACATCCACCGAATATCGGATAAAAGTTATATTATTTATTATATTATCTGTGCGTCTATGGCCACCTTAAGAGCTGAATTGTTAAGATGTACAAGAATTTTTAATCTTGGGCAACTGTCGAGACAACCAATATCCAAGTCTTTTGCCGATATCTGTTGCCTCATCTCCCACCATACAATCACCGAATATCGTACGATAATGTCTGTACACATATGGCCACCTTTACATACTACTAATATCACGGATGCAATGTGACACAAACATAATTAAAAATTGTGCCAACGACTACCAGCTAAGCGCTGTTCTACAATCCTGCTAGTTCTAAGCCTTGATACCAATTCTGGTGTTTCCCCACAGAAAACAATTTAGGGCAGATTTAATTACACACATGAACCACACATTGGTACTGGTTACATACAACAGTCTAGGTCTGAATATAAGCAGCTCAAGCCTATTTCATGCACAATACCCCAAGACACACCCAACAGCTGTGCGCTCGGTATACAGGACAAAAGCACACAAGAGAAATAAAAAGACAAAATGTAGAGATTAAAATGGTGTGGCTAGTGAAAAACTACATATATGAATATATGGCACATCTGGCATGCAATAATATGAATTCCACAGGTGACGTTCAGCATAGTTATTTGAAAAAAGGCATCTATATGCAAATCATAATTGCCTGTGATTGGAATGGCTCAGATTTTTGGCATTTGTTGCAAGTAATAGCTTTGGCAAGAGAAAAACCGGAAGCATGAATCTCCTGTGACCCATTCCAAGCATTCCCCATGGAGAGCAAACAGGTTACAGAATTTAGGAGAGACACATGCCTGCTCTATGCTGAATAGTACTAATCTGTAACTTAACCTTTAGTTACACCTTTATTAACATTTAATGTTATTACCAGATTCTAATGTGGCATGTCAACCCTTGGCATCCATGCTTTACCATAAATAAGTAAAGCTATACAGGTATGGGACCGGTTATCCAGAATGCTCGGGACCTGAGGTTTTCCAAATAACAGATCTTCCTGTAATTTGGATCTCCATACCTTACATCTACTAGTAAATCATTTAAATATTAAACGAACCAAGAGGCTGGCTTTACCTTCAATAAGGTTTAATTAGATCTAAGTTTGGATCAAGTACAAGGTACTTGAGAAAAAGGAAATCCCTTTTAAAAATTTGGATTATTTAGATAAAGTGGAGTCTATTGGAGACGGCCTTTAAGTAGTTCAGCTCTTTCTGGATAACGGATCTAGTACCGGTGTGCGATATAGGGCTTGATAAAAGTTATTATTCTGTGAGCCCCAAGCTAAATAACACAGGCTTCCTTGGTATGTCCAGAGAATTTTTGTGATTCCAAGGAGGATGCAGTCATTGTAATAGGATGGAAAGCAGACATTCTATAACCCCATGCATTCTGTAACCCTGTGTAGCCTGAACTAGCAAGTATTTCTGGATAACAGGACAGGCAGCAGCAGGGATCTATAAATGCAGCAGCAATTGGGCAATTAGCAGTTAATTATATCATAGTTGGAGGAGTTCCCTGCTATTAGGCTTAGTAGTTATCTACATGCCAATGATGGGTCATGCAGCGTGACAGAAATAAATCATAATCCCAGAACATGTTGAAATATACATTTTGTATGTTCATCTCTTGACTCAACATAAAGAAATTACCAAAGAGAAGAACAATCCGGCTTCTTTAGCCAATTTCCTATTTGAAGGGGATGAACACCATAACAACGCTGCCGACAACGGTCTTCTAAGTTTAGGGAAGGGAAATCAGCTAAAGTGTTAAAAGTTTCTGTCATGAAAGTTCATCTTCAGAATGTCATGTTTCTGTGGCTACCAGAGGATTACTGAAGAAAGAGAGCAATCTCTATAGAACATGTGGCATAAGCGCTTAATGCAGCCGGTCACCCAGTTTAGTCATACCTCTCAACATTTTGGAAATAGGGAGAGGGACAAATATTTGCCACATTTTTGACATGCCCACTTTTGTGACCACACCCCTAATTACCATCTTCATTTTACAAAATTCGACACAGTTTTGATAATGAACGTGAATTGCCCAGCTGCAAGTCAGTTACCCCATCCTGCTTATCTTAAAGTTGTTACAATTGCTTCTTTGCTTATGTTAAACTGTTAAAAAAGTATCCAAGTGCAGCCGGAACAGATTCAGGGCTCTCTGCCCAAGCCAATTAAGTTAGATCTTTTGTATCTTATTCTGGCTGTCCAGACATTTCAGTAACAATCTGTGGTTGAGCTGTCCAAATCGGGACTGTCCCGTGAAAAATGGGACAGTTGGGAGGTATGGCCAAGTGAAATCCATCAGTTGCTTATAGCGACCCAAGAATTCCATTTAACGAATGGAGGCAGGGTAAAGGTGGCCACAAACGGGCTGATAAAAGCTGTCAACAGTTGGCTTATTGGCCTGTGTGTGGAGCCCTCCGACGGGCTTCCCTGATCGATATCTGCCCAAAAGTTAGCCAGAGGTCTATCGTACGGGATCGTAGCGGAATCTGTTCATTAATGCTGTCCCGCAATCCAACCGCCCGTTCCCCTTCGCTATGATCCGATCATTGGGCCCTATCAGATCAGCCCGATATCAATCACCTCCAGTTTGGCATATCAGGGAGAGATCCCCTCGTTTGGAAACATCGCCAAACTAGCTTATCTCCCCGTGTATGGCCACCATGTGCAGGGGGGAGGGCAGTGGGAGGTTTAGTTCTCCTTTAAAGAAGGGTAGGGGAAATTGAGAGAAATGGTACGATGGCCCTCAGTAACGACAGTAATGATGAACCAGCCATTTGTTTTTGTCAGGCTTCAGTATAAACCATCAGCACAAGACAAATGTCAGTGTTTGAAATGTTTCGGATTTCAAGAAACGCTCAAAAACTGATTAAAGCAAAATCATGAGAAACAAGGATGGGCTTTAAACAATGAAATACATGCCTGGTGATACAGTGACTGCCTAATCAGAGTCAGATTCAGCAGCCAACATTAGTTCCCAAAGCTGTGCCACATCCTCCAGGACCCTGAAACAAATACTGAAACAGACTTCGCTTTTTACTAATGGGTAAAACAGCACATATCATGTGGAAACATTATAAAAGGTACAGGTATGGCGCCTGTTATCCAGAATTCTTTGGACCTGGGGTTTACCAAATAATGGTTCTTACCGTAAATTGGATATTAATACCATAAATCTACTAGAAAGTCATGTAAACATTAAACAATCCCAATAGGCTGGTTTTGCTTCCAATAAGGATTCATTAGATCTTAGTTGGGATCAAATACAAGATACTGTTTTTTTCATTATAGGTATGGGACCCATTATACAGAATGCTCAGGACCTGGGGGTTTCTGGATACCAGATCTTTCTGTAATTTGGATCTTCTTAACTTAAATCTACTAGAAAATCATGTAAACATTAAATCAACAGAATAGGTTGGTTTTGCTTCCAATAAAGATTAATTATATCTTAGTTTTGGATGCAGAGAAAAAGGAAATCCTTTTTAGAGAGAGAGAGAGAGAGAGAGAGAGAGAGAGAGAGAGAGAGAGAGAGAGAGAGAGAGAGAGAGAGAGAGAGAGAGAGAGAGACAGACACAGTGACCTTTCTGCAACAGGGCTGGGTCAGTACATGGAATGAACTCTGGGCAGAGGCACTATGCTAATACTTTGTTTGATTTGCCTAATCTCACAGAGTTATGTCAATGTCCTGCGAGACACTGCTCGGAAGAGCTTGAATGCATGGTTTAATGTACAGACATACAAAAAGAAATCCACAGTGAACAGACATGAATATTGTCCATTTACAAAGCAGCAAGTATACTCTGTTCAAATATTTTGCAGCGTTATTAGTGTGGAGGCATAAGGAGAATGTGCAAGACATATTGGGTTGGCAGCTAAATGAGCGTACAAAAGAGATCAGATCCAAGTCATAGAGAAAGAAAGAAAAGTGGATTTCTGGTGCTAATCTACAGAAATAGATACACTTGCACTGAAATTCACTACATATGCATGCACCTGACGGGAGCAGAACAAGAAAAGCAGTGGGGGAGAAGATCCTCACTCTGTGTTTCTCCACAGGCCAATATATGTATGGTGTGGCCCAAGCCTAAGGACAAGGAACCCCCTCCATTACAAAACATAAAAGAACATTTGCCACATTAACCCCTTTGCATTTTAAGGCTGCCGTCTTCTTTCCCGATTTCTACGTCACAAAAACAATTCTGAGCATGTGCATTGTCCCCCCACTAGTATTGTATTATGGATTTCAGAAGGACTATAGCACATGGGCCGTATTCAAACTGCAGCTAATGCGACAAGCGCAAAATGTTTGTGTGGCTGCGACATACACCAATGGCTTGGATTTGTATTGCTTCTGGCCATGGTGCTAGAGAAACCATTGAAACAAGGCAATATCTGCGAGTGCCTAAAGTATCTTTGTAATGCACCCTTTTAGAGCAACATAATTCATTTCAGGGGGATTTCCTTGTCCTTTAAAGGAGAATTCAACCCTAAATTTAAAAAAACCCTTACCACCCATCCCCATCAAGACCCCTCTCTCCCGCTGCTCTCATTCTGAAGTTTACTGAAGCGGCTGAAGATGGCGCCGTGAAGTCCGATGCCTGGATCTGCACCAAGGGGTAAGTAAAACTTTAGGGGCATTTGACAGGGGTAACACTTAAGCTGGGGGGAAGAGAAGGGGATCTTGATGGCTGGTATGGTTTATTAAATTTACTGTAATAGGGGTATTACAGATTTACAGGCAGCTATATTGCCGGTAAATTTGTAATACTGGCCCCGGCCTTGGCAGGTGTTTTACTGGCTAGGCTGGTGAAATACCGGCCGGGTGGCAACCTTACAGGAGGCAGTGGTGATCCTCTAAGAGATTTTTATGGCACCGAGATTGCTCCAGAACTCCACTGATCTCTTATAACTAGGCCTTCACTATCAAGCAAGCTACGAATATTCTGGCATAGTTAAACTTACAGTTTTCATGCCCTCTACTTCATAAAGGCACTTGGGAATGTAGTCTGAATATTTTGGTTACAGCACACAATGCAGCCTTTCAGCTGGGCAAGGCTTTCAGGGGCAAGTCCAAGGCCAGATATACAGTAGCAGCCTGTGACATTTGTATAAATCCATACTTTGTATTTACTGGCCTAGTTCTACCGGGTGCAAATATAAATAAATACAATACTAAGAATGAACACAGCATTTTCTAAAAACAAAGCAATCAGGGGATGGGTCGAGAGAACGTAATGCCACAACATGGTTATTTTGAGTTCAAATATCTACAACATCCGATATATTTAAGTAATTCACTGCCACTTTCCTAAGGTCACACCTTGATGGCAAGACAAACAACAGTGCATCACACCCTTCTACAAACATGATGCGAGATACACGTCAGGGTAGGAAGGTGATTGGAAGCTGCTATTGACTGCACAGTAAAGGTACACTAAGTAATCAGATAGAATGTACTAGGAAACCCAGAGGAAGTTTACAAATGAGAGTTCTCCTCAACTCCATGCATTCTTATGAATTAAACCTGAGGCATGTTAATATATCCACATCATAATGACTCACACCTATCAACAAAACATTTTTTTTTTTGACTCATAACCCTGTAGATTCAAATCAAATATTACAGAGTTGAATCTCCATTTCCATGAAGCACATGAAAGGCATTAAAGGAGACTTAAGTTAAAAACAAGAATGTGCCAGTAAATTACATTATATTCTTTTAAATATAGAAGGAATGTGCTTTTTTAAAAAAAAAGGTGGTGTTGAAAACTGAAATTATTGAAAATTGCTGCTCCTCTGAGAAGGAGCCGGTGACAGCATTCAACATGTTGAACTGAAGGATAGTAACCAGTCAGCAGCTAGACCTGATAGGGAACTGAAGCCTGTATTTGCTTGTGTAATTGCACAGCTGCGATTGGCTGTTTCCCTCCTACTGTGCTTCTGGCAGGGACCGTTAAAACACACCCACTCTTAATTTGTTAATTTGTTAAGGGACCATAGCAGATCTATAGGGAGCTCTAATAAAGGGGCCTTTAATCATTTTTAACCTGTAGTGAAACCAGCACCACATATATTATTCAATATTGCTTACACTATTAGGATGGGTTTTTAGCTAGGCTACATAAGTGGGACAAGGCTCCAAATGGTAGCTGCTATTTCAATGTTTATTATGCATGTGTCCTCTCAATCATAATGTTATATTAAGTTATACGCTCCTTAATCTCTGCAGCAGTTATGGTCCTGTCTGGTCTGGTGGATTCCACCCCATGACACATGGAATGAGCAGGGCCAGACCACTAAACATGGCCAAAGGGAAGCACAATAGACAGGGGCCAGATTTCAAATGCATAGTGCCAATAACCTATAATACAATACAATAGCCTGTGACTGTATTAGATCAGATTCGGCCGAATCCTTGAGTGTGGCCAAACCAAATCTAATTTGCATGTAAATTAGGTGTGGGAATGGAAATCTCGTGACTCTTCGTCTCAAAACAAGGAAGTAAAAAAAATTTTCCACTTTTTCCTTTCCTCCCTCTAATTTGCATATGCAAATTTGGACTCAGGTTCAGTATTCGGACAAATCTTTCACGAAGGATTCGAGGATTCAGCCGAATCCCAAATAGTGGATTCGGGGGCATCCCTAATTAGAACATTCTTTATGGATACAACAGATTTATTTTCATTAAACTGAAAAATTCCATGTTTTTGTACTTTGGCTGCCAAAGCATCCAGGGTTGACTCAACAACATCAAGATCAAAACAATGGAAAACATGGCTGTTCCCTTTATTAAAGCTCAAACATATTTGTTTTTGGATGCTTTGTTCCAGCATTCTCACGTGCTATTAATCATTGAAATATATGCCACAGCAAGGAGAAAGAGAAAAAGCAAAAAAAGGAAAGAGAAATCAGATTTCAGGATTAACAGACCTTTCTAACAGTAACTCATTGCTTTCTCAAAATGACAATCAACAATGAATTTACAGGTTTTGTAAAGGTACCAGAAAATGTTCACTTTTTTTTTTTGTTAAACATGAAAAAAATCAAAGAATCCGATACGGTTGTGAAGCTTGTGTCTTGTCCCGCACCTAAAGAAATTATTTTAAATGGAGTGAGAAGCACAGGCTTCAGGCATTCTTCATGCATACGTTCATAGGATATTAATGTTTCTACCTATACACTGAAATACCTGCAAAGCTGACTAACAATGAAAATTGGTGTGTAAAGATGAACTGGTTAAGGAAATTACGTGTTTAATGACATAATCTGAAACACCTTTCCCGGCTATGACGCGCACATTGATCAGTAATTAAGTTGTAGCGCCGGGTAATTCATGTAATATATTGTCAAATGAAAACACTTAATGACTCAGAGCACATGACAACAAACACTCTGTAGTTAGGCACATCTGTCAGACACTGCAAAGTATGTGGCTATTTGTTTCTATTCAAAGAAATGCAGCAAGGACATGAGATAAATACCCATGTATATCAATGGGAAGCGAATATTTCTCAAAAGGTCTACAAAAGCTGGCTTGAGACATAGGGGCAGTGACAAAACAGGGGATAAAGCCAAGAGCTCATGATCTTTCATGAAAGGTAAATGTAGCAATCCAGTATATGATCCTCTAAGGCAGGGATCCCCAACCTTTTTTTTTTTTTACCCATGAGCCACATTCAAATGTAAAGAGTTGGAGAGCGACATAAGCATGATAAAAGTTCATGGGGTGCCAATTATGGGCTGTAATTGGCTATTTGGTAGCACATGTGTAGACTGGCAGTCTACAGGAGGCTCTGTTTGGCAGCACTCGTTTTTTATGCAACAAAACTTGCTTCAAAGGCCACTGGGAGCAACATCCAAGGGGTCGGAGAGCAACATGTTGCTCACTAGACACTAGTTGGGGATCATTGCTCTAAGGCCACCCTTATATTGTTCTGTTTGTTCAGGATGATGATGGGAATCTAAGCGGGTCCTAATCTGCAGATGCATAATGCTCTCCCAACATGGTGCACAGGTTACAATTTTGAAAGTCCAACCATCTGAAATCAAAAACAATTGCAGAATGGTCTGTCAAAATAACTCCCTCGCCTGGAATGTCAGCATAAATCAACATCAGTCAAACTTGGCTGGTTTGTGGGGGGTGAAGGGAGATCAGATCTGGTGGCTGGTTGCAAAGGTAAACAAAACTCTGAACAGGTGGATAGGGGCAGCAGGGCGGCCCAGAGCTGGAATTGAGTGCTGGAAGCAGTCAGCTCTGCTCTGCTACCTGGTAAATCAAAATAAGCAAAATATCTACTTGCAAATCCAAGCTTGCTGTAATTACTTATCCAAGAAAATGGAATGTTTCTATGGGCCACATTGCAGATAAATAAAATAATCAACCGGCTCTTATCCACAATGCATGCCTTTATGTAGATTTGCCTTTTCCCGAACAGGTTATAATGACTAAAATCTGCAATCTTTGCAGAAGAGATCATTTTTCTAGTCTTGTGTTTCCCAAGCCATGGGACTGTGACTATGCAGTAGGGTGTTGGAGGGGAAGCAATCTGGAGAAAAACTAGAGTAAAATTTAGGGTGGGTTGCTTATTGGTAGAATATATGCCTGAACAGTAAAGGGATGGGATGTAATGTAATGAGCATGTTCCATATATGATGAAAAGGAGACCTGACTACATGTCTGATTAAAGTTCGTTCATGGGGAGGATACATTTTGTGCTGTGCTGTACTGGTATCTTTATTTTTTGGGGGGGTGTTTGAGAAACACTTTTTCCCAGGGTAATTTGCTGATGTATACTGTAATGTGCACTTCTAGAATTCCCCTGGAAGGAAGAGTAAGTAAGCAAACATTTTGTCACAGTTATGATAATAAACAGGATTCTTACCCAAAGTTTTCCCTCCCAATAGAAGGCGCCAAGCAGTTTGACAATAAAGTGGTGGTTGCAGGTGGCCAAAATTTCAATTTCAACCATGTAGTCTTCCAGTTCCTCCTCATTTTTGGTGTCAATGACTTTGGCGGCTGCTAAAATGCCAGTTTCCCGGTTCTTGGCCTACATAATTAAAAGAAAAAGCACAGTATTTATTAACCCAACAGCAGAGAATTAAAAGAATCTGGTTACCATAAGCACAGTATTTATTAACCCAACAGCAGAGAAATTACATGTGCTTCTGAGAATGTCAGACTACATTACTACTACTTACGCCTTTTACAGGACTGGACTGAGAATTAAAATAGGCCCTGGCATTTCAGGTACACAGAGGCCCAATCAGCCCACACAGAGGCCCAAACAGCCCCCCATCAGCCCACTAAATACTGACTTTCTATGGCACTTTATAGCAGCCCCTCTGGCATTTGCCAGAACCCACAGATTGTCAGTCCAGGCCTGGCCTTTTATTATCACCATAAATAACTCACACATACACTTACACTTGACAACGGCTACCTTTAACAGCTGGGTGTATTCTTGTACATCGCTTGTGATATAAGCAATCTGCTATAAACACCCTGATGCGTGTTGTACAGCCTCGCGGGTGTGAATTTATCCTTTGTCCCTCTTCTTTGTGAATGGAGCTGTGAGAATGGCTAAGACTATTTTTACATACACAAAGGATCAGTGCGCTAGGGTGTGTTTGTATTCGAAAGGCAAAAACAAAGAAAAAAAAACATGTATTACCCCAAAGGAGCTTACAGTCTAATGCAGCCTTCCTTTTGCTAAACGACAATGCATACAAAATGATGCAAAGACTTTTGTGAGGTTTTTGGGAGATATTGTTTCAGTTTTACCACCAGAATATAAATAACCATTAGCTATTTCTAACTCCAACTCCCAGCAGCCTTTTCCAAACATGATGATCTGCAGTCCAGCAAGTGATAGTCACATGTCTGACCTATGTGAATGGTTCTTTACAAATGACATTCCTCTAGGGAATTCATCAGCAAATTATGGTTATCTGTTAACAAGTACAGTGATCTGCTGGCATGCACATACAGGGACAGTTCAGGAAATGTACTGTTTTTAGTACATCACTTTTTTCCCCAAAGCATCACAAATATCATACTGAAGTACCCATTGCTTTATGTTATTAAAATGTAGACGCAGTAGGTATGCATTTCTAGCGATAATAAAGCAACCTTTTTTTATTGTCTTCGGGTACTGAGCTGCAGTTAAGAGGAAGTTCATCTTTAAATAACACTTTGTGCGTAAACATGGATGCTCGCTAATAATAGCTCTTCTTTTTCTAGGGGTGCGTGTTTGTTCACCATTGAAAATAGGGGATTATTGCAGACACTGAAGCAGAGGTTCAAGGTATTACTTAAAGGTGAGGCTCACCTTTCAGTTAACTTTTAGTATGTTTTCAAATAACTAATTCTAAGCAACTTTTCAACTGGCCTTCATTTTCTATTGCTATAGCATTTTTTAATTATTTGCCTTTTTCTTTTGACGGTTTGCAGCTTTCTAATGGGAATAGCCGACTCCCTTGTAAAAAACAGAAACAAATGCTCTGTAAGGCTGCAAATGCGTTGTTACTTTTTATTGATTAAGCCATATCTAGCATCTAACCCCGGACCGCTGAGC
Organism: Xenopus borealis; assembly: GCA_024363595.1. Classification (NCBI taxonomy): domain Eukaryota; kingdom Metazoa; phylum Chordata; class Amphibia; order Anura; family Pipidae; genus Xenopus; species Xenopus borealis. The sequence continues at coordinate 32,897,820 of CM044435.1, read as the reverse complement.
TTATACATTAAGAAGCAACCCGCATAATACGATGAACGTGAGACGCCGCCATTCTGTCGCGACGCTTAGTGAGACGATTATATGTCACCTTCTGGGGAGAGGACGGAAAGTGAGATTTAAAATACATGGCACTTCATAAGAGTACAGCTTGGTGAGTGCAATCTTCTTGCGAGTTCATTTGTTCCGGCAATACTACGCTATTAGCTCTTTCTCTCTGCAGCTATTTTAAGAAACCGGCTCTCTGCTTATATTATGGACGTTTTCCGATAACCAGCCTTCTTTATGCAAAAAAAAAAAAAATGGTTCCAAGTGAAGTTATACTTTAAGATACAAACAAGAATCCATCTTGTGAGTAGGTCCGATCACTAAATAACAATCTGAGATATTAAACAGACTACACTGTATTTATTTTCTTTGTCTCGGCACAGGCCAATTGCTTTTTCGATAAGGAGCGCACTGACCCTAATTAACCCTCCATTTGGTGGAATAGTGGTTCCACAACTACCCTCAGTGCTGCTATTTATCAGCTCAATCAGACTCTGCGCAGCATTCCATTGAACTATTAACCTTATACTTTTTATTACTGATCCTTTTAATTCTCCTATTTATATTCCAGGCTCTTATGCAAATCAATGATTGGTTGCTAGGGTAATTTGGACCCTAGTTACAGGATTGGTTAAGATTCAAATTGAAGAGCTGCTGAATAAAAAAAATAACTAAAAAAACATTAAATAATAATAAATTAAAAACAATTGCAGATTGCCTCAGAAAGTTGAACAACCCCTTTAAGTAGAACCCGAACATCCACACAGGAGTAGAAATTGCAAACTTGTCTTGGATTACAATATTCTGCAACAATGCAAACCTAAGGTTAACATCCCCTTAACGCCCCACACTGTGAGGCAACTACAGAAAATATTTCTCTTCAGATTATGAGTTCAGAAAGATACTGATTCACTCTTAGGCTGGGGACAGACAGGGAGATTCGGGGGGAAATTCTGTCGCCTGGCGTTTTTTAGCAGGCGACAAAATCTCCCCAAATCTCCCTGTCTGTCCCTACCCTTAACATACACTAATTTAATTAAAGTGCAAATTACAGTAAATGTTTTCCTCAGCCTGCAGAAAAGTACAGGTATAGGATCTGTTAACCAGAAAGCTAAAAATTACACGAAGCCCATCTCCCATAGACTCCATTTTACCCAAATAATTAAAAATTTTTAAAATGATTTCCTTTTTCTCTGTAATAATAAAACAGTACCTTGTACTTGATCCAAACTATGATATAATTAATCCTTATTGGAAGCAAAACAATCCTATTTGGTTTAATATTTAAATAATTTTTTAGTAGATTCAACATAAGAGCCTTATTATGGAAAGATCAATTATCCGGAAAACCCCAGGTCCCGAGCATTCTGGGTAACCGTTACTATATCTGAAGCATCACATTTATTGGCAGCACCTCCCAACACAGTGGCATCAATGATAATGAACAGGATATTGAAATAAAAGGCATTCTGAGAATTTCTCTACATCATAATTCACCCAGATCAAGTTTAACAATCCACACTCCATGAGGCAGATTTACTAACTTCACATGAACGATTCGAAATTCGATCGAATTTCCGAATTTTTTTGTGGCCACTTCAAATAATTCGAATAAAATTGTATTTGAATATAGATTTTGCTACTCAAAATTCTGAAAAACAATAAAAATGTATTAAAAGTAGGATTGGTGGTATAAAGCCATATCTTTTCACTGCGGTGGCGCCAAATATCTCCAGTCAGCTGTAAAGGTGGCCATACATGCAGAGATCCGCTTGTTTGGCGAGGTGGGTGATATTGGTATGATCCGATCGTGGGCCCTAGGGCCCAATGATCGGATCATAATTGTGGCCATACGGGCGGTCGGATCGCGGGACCGCATCAACGAACAGATGCGGCCGCAATCCGATGGGATTTTTAGTCACGCCCGATCGACATCTGCCCGACTTTCGGCCAGATATCGATCGGTGAAGCCAGTCGGAGGGCCCCATACACGGGCCAATAAGCTGCCGACTTGGTCTGTCTGCAGCTTTTATCGGCCCGTGTATGGCCACCTTTAGACTGCCTATGAAAAGAGATTTAATCCAGATACAAAGTTAGGCAATTGTCTGGGTAAGCTCATCTATACATTACCCAACACATTTTGTTTAGTATATCAGAGAGCTGTATGTGCATAACCAGCACTTGCCAGTGGAGAGGACATGACTGTGATGGCCAAGGACATAGACCTGCCAACATACAGAAAAAAACCCAAATATCGTGAAGGCTACAAATATCTTCAAAGTGACCTCTGCCACTGACTTCTAAATGACCTCAACAGATTTTAGCTGAAGTATTTTCAAATTGAGCTACTTCCATTTTTGTGGTAAAATAAATCTCAGACTTGTTTTTTTCTTAAAACCCCGAAAATTCATGTTTTTACTAAAACTACCTTGAAAACTTGAATCTTTTGGGTAAAACACAATTCGACTTTTAATTTATAACCCCCTAAATGATGTATAATGTTTCGCTGCAGGGTCTATTCACTGGGAAAGACAAAGAGCAAATGTACACTTTAAATTCAGCCTGCTTCCCCCATCACTTTCTAACAATATATGAATTATACTGGCACCATTCCTATCTCTTCAGTGCTGGCTATTCTATCAGATATACTGCTCAAACCAGGGGGGGGGGAAGAGAGAGAGAGAGAGAGAGAGAGTCTTGAGTAAGCAGCTCTGATTAACAGTATCCATCTAACTTGCACAGAAGCTCACACACTAATCTCACCTAATCTGAATGTGATAAGATTAACATTGTACAGGGTTACCCTAGCTATTTTGTTACCATGAAAACAGGCTCAAATTACATTTGCTCCTGCACATTGACAGCATTTAGGGCAGTGATGAATGTGGGGTTTTCCAATTCTTTATTTTTGTTCCCAAATTAAAACCCATGTTCAAATCCCTGCACTATAAGAATGAGTGTGAGAATGGAGCCCGCCACCCCCTAGCTTCAAGGGTCTACTTATACCAGTAAAAATGTATCTAAAACTCTAAATATCAAACGCAAACATAATTATTAGCTCTTCTGACTCTTCTTGGTCAAGCCTCAAATATAGGGCTAGACAAAGCCAGATGAGCTGCACAAAAATATTTGGGAAATATAAACACTTTTTTCATTTCAGTTGTTTTCAGATTGTTCCCCAGAAATAAAGACTATTTTCGATTACTTTCCGTTATTTTTTACTGTTTTTGTAAAATCTAAGTTTAAAGTTGAA
>CM044435.1:32825694-32840787 GCA_024363595.1 Xenopus borealis | reverse complement strand
TAATCTCCCCGAATCTGTTGGTGTGGACTAGCCCTAAGAACAGCACTCAATAGTAAAAACCAATGTCCCACTGTGTTCTATTCAGTTACATTGAGTAGTAAAAACCACAGCCTGCCAGAAAGCAGTTCCCTCCTAAAGTGCTGACACAAGTCACATGACCAGGGGCAAATTGAATATAAAAAAAATCTGTTTGCAATATCCCTTTAGAGGAGAAGGAAAGGCTAAAATTAAGTAAGCTTCATCAGAAAGGTCTTTCCCAATTTTCTACTGTGATAAAACAAATTTGGGAAATGCAGACATAATAGGGTATGCATCTTGCAACTGTGCCATACCAGAACAATTTATGTTAACCAAAATCTGATTAGTAAAGGATTCTATGCTTGTTCCTTCCATTTATTTTTAAAGAACACATTAGGGCACATGTACAACCGCCACTGCAGTGAGCAAAGTGCAATTTTCAGCAATACAGTCTAGACTACTCCACTGTATATAATTCACAGAAAACTTCCTTTTCACATTTACCATAGAAATGAGGGCGATTGTGTAGCTCTCTAGTGTCTGCAATTCCCTCTTCATAGAGAATGGATGTGTAAAAACTGGTTGCATGATGTGTCACTGGTTACACGTGCTTAGTTATTTAACCCCTTTCAATTAATCCATAAAATCGATCATTTTACGTCGTCTGTACAAGGGGGTAAATGACAGAACCTATGACAGAACCTATGCTACTAACCATAGACTGACTTGCCTAGCACACAGTAATAGGACCACAACATTTGAAGGAGAATTCAACCCAAATTTAAAAAAATCCCTACCCAACCTCTCCCTCCTTCCCCCCCAGCCTACCTGCTACCCCAGGCAAATGCCCCTAACTCTTTACTTACCCCTCTCTGCAGATTCTGTCCATCGGAGTTCATGGCAGTCATCTTCCTTTCTGTGGTAATCTTCGGTATCAGATCAGTGTTTTGGCACATGTGCAGTTGGAGCAATCTTCCAGTCCCGAACAACTGCCCATGTGCCGACATTGATGGAAATTTTGCATTCGCAGTTGTTCGGGACTGGAAATTTGCTCCAACTGCACATGCTCCGATTCCAAAGATTACCAAAGGAAAGATGGCTGCTGTGAACTTCAATAGATAGAATCTGCATGGAGGGGTAAGTAAAAAGTTAGGGGCATTTGCCCAGGGTAGCGGGTAGGCTTGGGGGGGAGGAGGGAGGGGGTCTATATAAGGTTGGGGGGTAGGTTTTTTTTAATGTTTGGGTTGCATCCTCCTTTAACATACTATTAGAAGACCATCCCCATCAGGAACCAAAGGCATTTGCCATCGGTAGAAATAGCATTTGTTCAAAAAAGGAAAATATTTGTGTATTATAATAATAATATATTACAAGTCCAATAGTAATGTGCAGGTTGACAAAAATTCAACCCGCATTTGACCCAAACTCCGCCGGCAACTCCATTTATAGGCTTGGTGGGGCAGGTCTGTCCCTATAAATGAAGGCTGCCGGAGCCAAAAGCCAGCAGATTATGATCACGGGTGGGAATAGAGGTAAAAAAAAACCCGAACCTACCCGTGACCTGCAGAATGTGTGTGGCCATCAGCCCAAACCAACGGGTCCTGCAGGTGTCGGGGCAACCCACACGTCACAAAAGTCAGGGTAGGATAAGTTTGTCTTTTTATTTCAGTTTTCCACTTCTTTAATCCAGTTATCTATGGCCATGAGACAGGTCAAATACCTTGCAGTTACCTGTTATTACTGATATGCCTGGACTGCTCCATTCTGAAGCTAGTGACTGCACGCAAATGTAGCATATTCAAATCAATGGTGACGGGGGCATGGAGTGGATATACTTCTTTCAGTCTGTAAATAATGCATAGGCTGAGAGCAGCAGTGCCTACTCTCAGTGTGCCCTGGCCTTAAAGTATTGAGATCTAAACTATGTAAAGATCCCTTATACGAAAAAAACCCAGGGCCCAGGCATTCTGGATAAGAGGTCCCATACCTGTTACAGTTTGTTTTGTCTTTATCAACTTTTGTCATAGCCTCTTCTTTTAACACAACTGTAAATAGTCACTTTCTTCCAAGCAGTCAGCAGATGACAGGGTAAGATAAGACGTTTCCCCAAGCAAACTGAACTAACCAAGCAGTACTGGGAGGATGCATGCTTTTTAATTATTAAAACCTGCTGCCTATCAATTTAAGGCCACGTTAAGACTAAAAATGTTTCTCTATCCAGTTCGTTTCAGTCAGATAATTCAGCAAGAGACACCTGAGCACCAGGCACTGGGGAATAGAACCTAGTCTCCACAGAGTCTCCTTTTACAGAGCAATTAACAAATGATATATGATTAGAAGTACTGGTGTACTGAAGCAGTGAAAGGCATGCCAGTATTCAGGCACATTTCAGGTATTATCCTGTATTATTTATGAAGCCCCAACATATTCCACAGCTGAAACCTGATGAGTACAACAAGCTAACACCACCAGAGAATCACTAACTCAGAATAAGCCATGTAGTTATTTTACATGAAATTCAATTAAGAAAAAAGGCATTGTACATCCAAGAGCATCGCAGCAAACAAAACAAAAAAGGACCAATAACCCTTACTGCTTTTAATTCCAGCAGACCTGCATAGACTATACTCATAGAATTTTAATCCTATGATCAAAAAGGTAGTGATTCTTTGCAATAAATGGATAAATGTCCCATTGGACTCAAAGGAAGAATTGCGTTCTACAAGATGCTGATCTTTCCCAAAAGTATCTATTTGATGTCAAAAATACCACTTTTGCTCAAAAACAAAGACATCAATACCTTGGAGTAGGGAGGCATCAAATCCAGGATTCGATTCGGTATTCGGCCATTTTCAGCAGGATTTGGATTCGGCTGAATCCTTGTGCCTGGCCGAACTGAATCCTTAAAATCATGTGACTTTTCATCACAAAACAAGAAAGTAAAAATATGCAAATTAGGGTTCTGTTTTCAGCCAAATCTTTCACAGAGGTTCGGGGGTTTGGCCTAACTTGGAGTCGTCACTTCTATAGTTCCTTTGGGGAAAAAAAGACAAAAAAAAATAGCTATCTACAAACTAAAAAGCCAGAAAACACGTGGAGGTTTCAGAGTTCCAGATTACAGATCTTTTAGTTTATCAGCTATTACACCTCAAAAATCTCTCTTCTGAAGTTAAGGACAATACAATTTACATACACCTTTGCAGTATGAAAGATATTACCTAATCTGTATAAATCAATTATCATATTCTCCTTTCCTACCATTAATAAGGAATAACATCCTATCAACTGAAACCATGACATCATTTTCTTGGGAAGAATTTAGTTCCAAATCACAAACAAAGAAAAGCTATTTTACTTACAAATCATCGATTGTTTCAAAATAATAAATACAAAAAGCTCTCTTCTTCTCATATAATTCCTCCCTTTATTCAATAGTCAACAGTTTTATCACTAAAGACCTATCCAGGGCCGGACTGGGAGGAAAAAGCAGCCCTGGCAAAAGTATCAAAGCAGCCCATGTTTTATGTGCATGCAAAGCATGATATATATTTCCAACCCCAAACTAGAACTAGTGTTTATTAATAGAAATTTTAAGAGTCCATTACCATATAATCCCCAACAATATTATACACCCTATGTGCTGGGACTGGCCCTTGCAACAAATATCTCACCCTAATTTCTATCATTCTATCTGATGGATTAGTGGCCCTATACTTACAGTATATTCAATATTTTATTTTGTGTGCCCCCAGCTAGACCATGTACCCTGGCAGATAAGAGGACTTTAATTACCATGTGTATCACAGGGTCAGAGTGTGGCATACTTGAAGAGACTAGGCTGTCTCATGCAATAGCTCATTTACATTTCTAAAGTGAGCGACTCATTTACATATTAAAGACATAGCTCATTAGCATTTGTAGGTGAGCGGCCCATTTAGATTCTAAAGCAAGCGGCCCATCAGGCATTTGCCCGAACCCACAGATTGCCAGTCCGGGCCTGGACCTATCCATTAAAGCCAGAACCATTCAATTGAACCTGTGGGATAATACAGATCTTAAACCTCATCCCATGGAATCAACAGCAAAGAAATGGTCTACTTATTTACAACAAGATATTCTACCAGAGTCATTGTTATCCTCAATTACTAATTTTGACAAATTAATTTCCTCAGCGATCTAGAGAGAACAAAATTAGACAAGCTCATTTTTCATATAAAGGCTTTAACCAACACTCTAATAACAACAAATACCTCCCCAAATTCCATCCATTTATTATGGCAATGTCCTAAAATCCAGAATTGTTTGGAGGCTAACAGAGAATTGAATATTCCAATCTCTTTATTACATAAAATGTCTCTTCTAAGCAATCTTTCATCCATCTACCTCATTCAATGAGCCGACAAAAATAAGGATTGGTGACCATCAAATTCGTTGGCTTCCTTCCGTTTGAAAATGGCTGGACACCTCTCCTCCTACCTCAGAGAAAGCATTACTAGAACTAAAAAAAATGATGCACTTATGAAGCTTTCAACAATAGATTTGAGGACTCCAGAGGAAGTCTATGATTCTCCACCAAATGGAAAATATACCTTCAGTCATTATCTCCTAAGGACAGAGAGAAGATTTAATCAATTTCTCAAAGACATTTACATTTTCGCTTTATCAAAAACGAGCCTTATTTCAGCACAAGAAATTATTTTCTTTGTTAATTCCCTTGTTTAATTACTTCATTTATTGCTTTAATTATTTTATTTTGTTTAACTGGTTCCAATTCACAATGAATATTTTTATTCATGTGTTATTATGTTTAAAATGTGCTTGATGACTTTGTTGTTTATTGTTAAATTAATACAATAATAAATTGCATTAAAAATATAAATAAATAACCCTTGATGGCAATTATTTTATAAGTATAATTAAATCATTAGATTTTATATTTTTCAGGGACCAGAAAATATTATGTAAAATCCTGGAGCATTAAGCTAAAGGTGGCCATACACGGAGATCCGCTCATTTGGCAATTTCACCAAACAAGCTCATCTCTCCCCGATATGCCTACCTTGATGTGTGAGAGATCAGTCTGATACTATGGTGGGCCCTAGGGCCCAACGATTGGATCATAATAAAAAGAATGTGGGCGGATGGATCACGGGACCGTATCAACGAACAGCTGTTGTCCGCGATACGAAGGGATTTTTAGCCCTGTTAAATCAACATCTCGCCGACTTTTGCCAGATATCGATCAGGGAAACCTGTACAGGGGCCAATAAGCTCTTGGTCTGTCGTCAGCTGTTATTGGCCCATGTATGGCCACCCAAGGGGGGCCTTTTGGGACGACAACATATATTTATTTGTATAGGGCTGCTGTATCTGGGAAGTGGAGCTACAGTCCTGTACCAGGAAACACACTGCTGCTTTAATCCAAGGAGGTGGTTTAAGGAAGAGTATTTCTTGGGTTATGGATAGACTGTCTTGCTATAAGGTTATTTTTATGATGTCTCTAATTGTTTCAGATAAAGCATGCTAAAGGGCAACAAATTAGCAGCCATTAAATAACACTTGTGTTCAAATTACATAAGGGTAGAGGCACATGATACTATTTGAGGGAGATAAGCCGCCCGCCGACAAATCTCCTCTTCTTCAGGGCGACTAATCTCCCCGAACTGCGATTTACTGTTTAGCCAGCACCCAGAGCCCTTCGTTTGCCAAAGCTGCCTTTATGAGGAAACTTTGGCCGGCTTCGGAAAACGAAATGCTCCGAGTACCATCCCGGTGATTTACATTTTAGCCGGCGGGATGGCAGTTCGGGAAGATTAGTCGCCCCGAAGAAAAGGAGATTTGTGGCCGGGGACTAATCTCCCTGAATCTTCCTTTGTGGTCTAGCCCTAAACTTGCCTCAATCTTCCTTTATAAACAGGGCAGTTTACTTAAGAGGGTTTAACAAACAAACCCGTTCTTTATCTATGCAGCATCCTTTGAGCATCTCATCACTAGGGGGTTTCTTAGTGGACTGGTAATTAGCTTTACTAGCTCCTTTGAAGTTCTTTGGGACCAGAAGTGACAAGAAGTTCAGTAAAAGCCTTATTCATTCAGTTTATGTTGAAAAGTGTTTTATACAGTCCCGTTAAGCCAGCGCAGAGTCCAGAAAGGATTTTGGGGAGATTGGTCGCCGCAAAATCGAGGGGATCAATCTCCCCAAATAGCCTAGTGTGTCACAGCCCTAAACCTTTTACTGTAATTTAAAATACATGAAAGTACAACTGATTTGGAAAGGCCATCTCTCCAGAATTTCTTTTTTCTCTGTAACAATAAAACTATACTGTGTACTTGATGGTAAATAAGCAGCATTAATCCATCATGGAGGCAAAGCCTGTCTTGTATAGGTAGCAAACCCCCCACAGCACAAGAATATTGAATTTTCAGAGCACTGCACCAGGAATAATTATGTAGCTATAGGATCTATTCTCTAGAAAGATTGGGACCTGGGGTTTTCCAGATGGGGGATCTTTCTGTAATATCAATTTCATACTAAAAAAATTATTTAAACAATAAAAAACCCAAAAGGATTGTTCTGTCAGTTGCCACTAAGAGAGATTAATGCAGCTTAGGTACCATCATGTACAAGGTACAGTTTAATGATTACAGAAAAAAAATGTGAGATGATTTTCTCACAATATTGAGCTTTTTGGATAACAGATCCCATATCTGTATATTAAACTGAAAGACAAAAAATGCCCATAACTATAAGTTGATCCCAGAAAACCAGAAATGTTGGAATGTACAAAATCTAGACCGATTAAATAAGCTTTTCTTTTTTAAACTACCAAACTCTGAAGCTTATCTTATTATAAGAAATTCATCATTTAAAGGATTCGTCTAAGCAGCTTAACGCCCAATATGCATTGTATTACAAGAAACAATGTATTTTGAAGATTCCAAAATAAAATAGTGCATACAAAAGAAAACACGTTAAATTAAAAAACAACTAATCAAACCAATAAATAAAATGATCATACAGTAACATTAGTGGTCAAATTTCCCGTTACAATGGGGACGCAGTTATTTTAAGCCCCCCCCCCCAAAAAAAATCAATAAACAGGAATACAGAACTGAAAATTCATTACAATTAAATGGGTAGGTCACATTTAAATTAACTATAAGTTATAGAATGGGCAATTCTTAATGTTTAAATTAGCCTTTATATTTTAAAAACATTTTAAAAATGATTTGCCACTACAATTCCAAACTGGAGAGCTACTGAAGAAAAAGCTAGATAATTAAAAAGTCCCAGTTAATGAAAAACAAAGACCAGTTGCAAATTGTTGCAGAATAACACTCTCTACATCATATTAAATTTGAATTAAAAAGGAGAACAACATCTTTAAAATTAAAGGATTAAAATATAGTTATGATGGAGTTGGTTTACCCCTTTCACTTGACACTTGTCCCATTTAACAATAAAACACATTTTAAGGTAAAAACATGCAAAAGCGTCTACCCCATCCCAATAAAAAGTGCATGTTTTGTGTTTGTGGGAGACAAACCCCATCAGCCTTTCCTTCCCCAAAGGAGCACCACAGTGAGGGAACTGAACAGAAATGTGGGTCAGCCTTAAAAATATGTTCAGTGATTCATAGAAGGAAATGTTGCTGATCTTAAAATATTTGATCTATGGCAAGCAGAGCCTTTCATCCACAGATTCATTTTATGATGGGTGGCAGGCGAGCAGTTAACCCAGTGATCCCCAACCAGTAGCTCGTGAGCAACATGTTGCTCTGCAACCCCTTGGATGTTGCTCCCAGTGGCCTCAAAGCAGGTGCTTATTATTGAATTCCAGGCTTGGAGGCAAGTTTTGGTTGTATAAAAACCAGGTGTACTGTCAAACAGAGCCTCAATGTAGTTTGACAGTCCACATAGGGGCTACCAAATGGCCAATCACAGCTCTTAAGGTGGCCATAGACGCACAGATAATATAACGAAACAAATTTTCGTACGATATTCGGTGCGTGTATGGTGGGAAATGAGCCGACTGATATCGTCAGAGGATTAAGATATCGGTCGGCTGGTTGATCGGGCTGGACGGAAAATTTTGATCGGATGCCTTTGAAATCACCCTGAACATCGGCCATTGTTAGTGCTGAATCGTCAGATACAAGTAGAATTCTATTGTTTCTACCCGTTTATCTGACGATTCAGCTCTACACGTGTGTGTTGAAACGAACGATCTTTCTCGGAAAGATCTTTTCCGAGAAATATCGTAATTGTTACGTCTATGGCCAGCTTTATTTGGCACCTAAAGAACATTTTTCATGCTAGTGTTGCTACCCAACTCCTTTTACTTCTGAATGTTGCTCATGGTTTCAAAAGGTTGGGGATCCCAGAGTTAAACCATGGGATATCAAGTTCATTGCTGCAGACTGTAGGAAATGTTGTTCTGTGTCTTTATGAACAAGAAATAGTAAAAACAAAAATAGTTTTCTCCTTTGCAAATTGGAATATATCCTTTACCGTGTAAATCATTTACGGAAGAAATCAGAGAGCCATGGTTTATCAGTATTAGGAGCCACAGGCCCTGTAAATGGTATATTAATTTTTAACGTGACCGTTTTCAAACCCTTATTGTGTAAAGGGCTATGTAGAGTAGAACCCCGCATTTACCTTTTCCCCTGGACCACGAAAAATCCCGAACATGTAAATAATCGGCATAGTTCCCAGGAAATTCTGGCTATGTAAAAGCAGGGTTCTACTTTAATAAATCTTGTGAATTTGTACCAGTTGGCAACAGGCAGTAAATAAAAGTTTGGCATGGCAGTATGTAGGCTTATAATAGTCTGTCATAGGGTTACTGAAGCCATTAAATGTGTGCAGCTCAAACAAATTGAATTAAGCTGGTCATATGAGTAAAGGCCGGGGCCCCCATACACAGGCCGATAAAAGCTGCCGACAGACCGAGTCAGCAGCTTATTGGCCTGTGTGGGGCTATCCAACGGGTTTCCCCAATGGATATCTGGTCGAAAGTTTATGTGGGCATATCAGGGAGAGATCCACTCGTTTGGCGACAAATGAGCAGATATCTGCACCTATGGCACCTTTAGGATCTGTTTGTTTGATGAGGTTGCTTAAGGAGCATATTTTTCACTGATGTTTGATGTTTCACTGCATATTTTTCACTGGTGTTTGTTCACCTTGAGGTGGGTAATATCAGGCTGATCCAATCATTTGGCCTCATCATTTGGTGATTTTTTTTTTTGACCATGCCCATATTATGGTCGCACCCCCTAAATACCACGAACACAAAATTTGGCAGGTTATGGAAAGTTTAAACACATTTATGGGGGACATGTTTTGCTAATAAAAGCGTGTTGCCCTTTAAGCTTCAAGTCAGAGTTTCCCCAAGAGGCCTGCTTACAATTGTATCTTTGCTTATCTTAAATTGTTTTGCATATATCTAAGTTCAGGTGCTGCGTATTCTGGCCTCTGTCTAAAAGCCTCTTAGAAACTTTGTATTTTTTTCTGGTGTCAGTGCAGGAAATCAAAGAGAAACTTGGGAAATTTCAGTAACAATTCAGGACTGTGGGGCTGAGTTGTCAAAATCAGGAGTTTCCCGCGAAAAACGGGACAGTTGGGAGGTAAGGCATAACCTTTGATGTAGAAAATTGCTCTTCGGTTTACTACGAATAAAAAACTACCCACATTTTGGTTATTGGACTACTACTATGTGCAGAACAGTGCAATGGCATCAACATTTAATTTTGTACTCACTCTCCACAGCAATTGGAGGAGATTATATATGGTCAAAACTGGTGAAACTGTATACAGTTATGGGACCTGTTATCCAGAATGCTTGGGACCTGGGGGCTTTCCAGATAACTGATCTTTCCATAATTTGGATCTTCATACGTTACATCTACTAGAGAAATAATGTAAACATTAAATATACCCAATAGGCTGGTTTTGCTTCCAATAACGATTAATTTCATCTTAGTTGGGTACGGTTTTATTAATACAGAGTCAAAAAATTATTTTGTAAAAATTTGGATTATTTAGATAAAATGGAGTCTATGGGGAGACGGATAATGAATCCCATACTTGCGAATTAAATCATCCTTATCTATTCTGCACTTGGTACAGAGCAGCCCTATGTGAAGTTGCTGATTTTTCCAAATACGAATATACCTTTGGAGAGGAAATGTAAAGGAATAGAGTAGCCAGGATTTGAGAGGCTTGGTTGATTTCTTGAGCAAGCGTAATTGACATACTCTAATCTACAATTAGTAGAGATATTGGACTATCTATATAGTTTATATATGTGATGCGCTTGGGTTCATTTGCAGGGGTTGAACCTGATGGACTTATATTTATACATATATTGATTTCAATATAAATTAACCAAAATTAAAAAGTTTATGTGCCTTTTAAAATTCTCACTTCTCAGGTGAGCATAAAGCAGGAGACTGCTAACAAACAGTAAGCTTCACAGATTCGTATAGGGATTCCTGATCTAATGGTATCTTTTAGACAAGCCAGTGAGGCTTCCCGTGGCTTAGCTAAAAAGCGTGCCTTTTCTACCCTTTAATAAGACAGCATGGCGGCGCAATACGGCCACTTCTAAAGAAGATCATGCCTTGCTATGTCCAATACTCGCAATATAAGCCAGACAGAATAAGATTATCAGCTTTGATTAGCAAGTTTCATTCAAGGGGAACACAATTACTTGTTTGACAAAGAGCCCCCGGGCACAGCTTGAAATGTTTTATAAAGCAGTTCTCAATCACTGAAACGCATAGGCTGTAGTTGGGGGAACAACGGGAACTCGCACTGCTCATCAAATCTTTAAGATGTAGTCACTTGCAACATTAGCCCCAGAAAGAAGACACGTGACTGTAGAATAATGTCTAAATGTCTGTAATGGAAGTACCCTGGGTATATACAATAGAATTCTACTTTTGGGATAAGCGTTTTCATAATAAGTACAGAAATTAAGTCATTTCTAAGATTTGCTTAGTCGGAGTAAGGACCACGGGGCTTATTTATAAACACTGAGCAAATTCGTTCTTGGGCAGCAACACATGGCAACCAATCAGCGATTGGGAAAATTTAATTGGCGCTTATTGGCAAGATGGCAGTACAGCTTAACTAGAAGTGTAGGAGAAGGATCCACCATGGTAGCAATAGTCACAGAAATGGATAGGTAGAGTTCTAATCATAAAGACTATCCAATGGTAACATGATCTCTTAGTCTCACTACTTATTCTATGAATGAATAGTACTATGCCCTGGAAGGACAAGCCAAGGGCCATGTATGACTCTTAACCTGCTCACAGACAGACAGGACATACTTAACCATTCTCCGTAGCGCCAGAGGAGTAAAATAAATTGCATGTATTATTTTGAGTAAGACTTGCCTGTCCCTAGCGCGAAGCAAAGGGCATTGTAGAATTTCTGTGACCTTTTCATAGTCTTCAAGTTCTTACAGGGACAGGTCTCTATGGGAAGAGAATGCTAAATATTCAAGGAATGAGAGCCATACCAAAGTTTTGCCTTGTAGAACCGAATGGAGATTGAGATCAGGTTCCAACAGCTGACTTATTATACAGCTTTACTCAAAGAACTCAGATCGGGTTTTGTATTGAATTAATTTTAATCCTATGCAGAAGTGTAGTAGTTAAAGGGGACATTTCACCCGCACATAAAAAGCTATATAACTAAATCCTAATCGGTAGGTTTTATATGCCAACTTGTTATATCAATTTATTTTTTTTTGAAGGGCCAGTACTTCGACAATCAAATTTGAATTTTTGAATTTGGCCAATTCAAATTTAATTTTGGGCTATTCGAGTCAAATAAGCCCAAAATAAATTCGAATTTTGTTTTTTAATTCGAATTTGATTAAAATTTTCACTTCGAATCAATTCGAACCTTAGTAAATGTGCCCCATATTGTAATGAATAGAAATCTGAGCGGTTAATCATTTATTGCCTGCCCCGCCTCAGGCATAGAGAGACGGCAGGCAACTACTATGACATTCCATTAACACTTCTAGATGTCACTGTACTCCTTATAGTTTATAATTATGTAGCTTGTGTACGGGCAAGGGTATAGGCCCCCCATTGTGGTGCATAAACAAGATTTTGGGAGAATGTAAAGCTCACAAAATGGCAGTTGCCTTCCGGCTGTGATTATGAATTCAGAGAAAGATGGGGAAAAAATATAAACACTTTAAATAGTTTAAGTAAAGTTGCTCAACTAACATCAGAAGATATGGATATTTCCTAGGGTGACAGGTCCCCTTTAAAGGAGTGGTTCACCTTTAAGTCAACTTTTAGTGTGTTATAGAAAGGCCAATTCTAAGCAACTTTTCAATTGGTCTTCATTGCTTACTTTGTTTTACAATTTTTTAATTATTTGCTTTTTTTCTCCTGATTCTTTCAAGCTTTCAAATGAGGGCTCACTGACCCCATCTAAAAACAAATGCTCTAGAGGGCTACAAATGTATTGTTATTGCTACTTTTTATTACTCATCTTTCTATTCAGGCCCTCTCCCAATTATATTCTAGTCTCTTATTCAATTCAGTGCATGGTAGCTAGGATAATTTTGACCCTAGCCTTTGACTGCTTAAAAGGCAATCTGGAGAATGGTTGAATAAAAACCTAAATAACTCAAAAACCGCAAATAATAAAAACCAATACAAATATCAGAATATCACTCTCTATATCAAGGTTAAGTCAAACCCCATCAACCCCATTAAGCAACTGTCTGTTTCCCACTAAATGTTGTGCCTTGATTGTAATGCAGGTGTGGGATCTGTTATCCAGAAACCTGATATCCAGAAAGCTCTGAATGATAGAAAGGCTGTCTCCCATAGTCTCCATTTTATCCAAATAGTCCAGATTTATAAAAATGATTTACTTTTTCTCTGTAATAATAAAAACAATACCTTGTACTTAATCCCAACTAAGATATAATTAATCCTTACTGGTGGCAAAAACAGCCTGTTGGGTTTATTCAATGTTTTCATGATTTTCTAGTAGACTTAAGGTATGAAGATCCAAATTACGAAAAGATCAGTTATCCAGAAAACACCAGGTCCCAAGAATTCTGGATGACAGGTCCCATGCCTGTACTGGAAATATATACAGTATTCTGCTCCTGGTGGCACTGAAAAGCAAGATTAGATAATAAGCTCTGCAGAGCAGGCTCCATGGGCTTGAAGGGAATAATGAATGAAATAAGTAAGTGTATATACAAAGTGTATGAGTACTGCAGTTTCTCACTAGGGATGCTTGGCAGCACTCAGGATAAAATAGGAAACCTTAAATCAGCGGTTTGGCAGCGTCCTTCTGAAAACAAACAGTGCAGAATGAAACAGCTGAGGATGCTTTACACATAGCCGAGATATCATTAGGGCTTCCCACTGAACATTTATAGCAGGTTGGATTGCCTTTGGAGAGATGCCGCTAAATGCATCAGTCAAGATAACACAACATAGAATTAGAATTGAGACATAAGTGATATGGTTTGCAACTGGATATCAGCAACTCTGGATTGAGCTAAACGTGCTTTTCTCGATCAATATAACTACTGGTTACCCTGTCTGAGTGATCCCTTGTTGGACGGTTCTTTTTGCCAAGTGTAAGACAACATTCTATTCGTCACTATAACTGGCTAGCAGAGGCAATACTATTACCGCTGTATCATTTTCATATTCTCTTGGCAAAGCAAGCAGCGCACAGCTTCAATTCAGACCTGGAAACGAAACGCTCAATGCAGATAACCTGTGCTCATTTCTTTTTGCTTATAAAATTGGTAAACTGAACTCAAGATTTAAGATTTTGTCTTGTCTCTGGGCTGTAAACACATCACATCAGTTAATAGTGCTGCTCCAGTAGATGTCTGCACTGAAATCCAATTCTCAAAAGTGCAAACAGATTTTTTAATATTCAATGAAATCTGACATGGGGCTGGACATATTGACAGTTTCCCAGCTGCCCCCAGTCATGTGACTTGTGCCTGCACTTTAGGATGGAATTAATTTATGGCAGGCTGATATTACTTCATGCAACGGACTGTCTCTCAGTGGGACTTGGCTTTTACTATTGAGTGTAGTTGTACAGCATTAAAGAGTGACTGAAGTTTATCAGAGCATGTCACATTTCAAAATTGAATATAAAAAAAATCTGTTTGCTCTTTTGAGAAAAGGATTTCAGTGCAGAATTCTGCTGGAGCAGCACTGTTAACTGATGCATTTTTTAACCCTGACAGAATCCCTGTAAGATATAAATAGTTTACTATGAGTTTCCTCATCCTTTTTTCCCCAGTGAAAACAATTCAGTCACGCCGTGTCAAATGAACACTGGAAATGGCGGACTTGTATTGGAACTGGCCAGCCAGAGCAGCCAAAAGACAATATTAGGAGCCCACAAATAAATTGTAACTCATGAACAACTGTAAAGTTATTTGTGAATCAGATTTCAGCCGATAGTAATGATAACATGCCATTTAACTAGGGATACAAATGAGGAAAGCTAAAGCGGACCTGCCTCAGAGACATAAAAAGCTGTATAATAAAAGTCTTTTCAAATTAAACAAGAAATCCAAATACTTTTATTGAAGAATTTTAGGGTGGTTGCAGATGGGGAGATTGGTCGCTCAGTGACAAATCTTCTCTACTTTACTTCTCTTCTCTACTAACCTCCCCTAAATGCCTTCTTGCTGGAAAGAATACGATTTGCCATCGGGATGGCATACGGATCGCTTCAGATTTTTTAAGTCGCCCGAAGTTTCCTCATGAGGCACTCCCCACATGCCCCCCTTTCTATTCACCATTTAAATTGTGTAACCAGTGCCTAGGGATGGACATCAGGTTCATCATTCTGGTGCACAAACAACATTTTGAGATGACGCAAGGCTTGCTTTAATAACAGTGTCCTCAAAATGTCTCCTGCCTGCTTGCTAGAATTATGACTTCCCAGACCAAAGGGAACTATTTATATAGTTTAATTAAAGTTGACTAACTTTATAAAATAGGATTTGGGATAATTTTTTTGGGTGACAGGTCACTTTTAAAAAGGATA
>CM044435.1:32805790-32823150 GCA_024363595.1 Xenopus borealis | reverse complement strand
AAAAAAAAAAAAAAAAAAAAAGCTCTTTGAAAAGTGCGGCACTGCTGGGCCCTCCTTCAGCCCTGCTAGCCATTCTTTCATTCCTTACAGTAGCAGTTACTAGTAGCACTAAGAAAGCTAGGAATGTGAGGTAGCCGCTAACAGATTATTAATAGAAGTGGTAACACAGCACCCACAACATATACCTACAAAAATGATACGGAGAAACGTGTGAAATTCTAAGAGGGATCTGCTCGTTTCCGGGGTTTCTTCTTACAAAGCGATGGAGGATGTGCTCATTACTTGCATGCCAAACTGGCACAGATCAAATGTGACTGCAATAAAATGTGAATACTCCCAGTTCAGCTGAAGGCATCATCCCTTATAATTGCTTTGCTACATTAAACAAAGGCCTGGCTGCATAAACACTTTCTGAAGGATTGTGCTCAGGCACAACTAAAGTTTAAGTCCTTCTAGCTGGCACACATGCCCAGAGTTTAAAGGGGAGATTCTGCAATGCCAGTATCCTTCACAGCTACATCGATTTAATTTTATTTGCACTATAGGAAACAAACACATTTGCAAATATGAAGTTTGTTTGATACACAGCATGCTACAATGCCAGTCCCCCAAGGTTACAGACCTGCATAGTAATTGGTAATCTAGGTGTAAGGTGAGGTTTCAAACAAGACTTCAAATGGTCACATTCCTTTAGATGTCAGATTGTTCATGGATCAACGTTTTTTTTCATTAAAGAGGCAGTTCACCGTTTATGAATTAATTTAGATTTTTTTTTAGCCGCTTCCCAGTTTTGAATTACAGCAGCTACCTGGTTGCAAATTTACCTTACAAAACAGCGTTTTGAGAGCAATAGAAGATACAGGTATGGGACCTGTTACTCAGAAAGCTCGGGACCTGGGGTTTACCAGATAATGGATCTTTCCATAATTTGGATCTTCATACCTTAGGTCTACTAGAAAATCATGTACACATTAAATAAACCCAATAGGCTGGTTTTGCTTCCAATAAGGATTCATTTTATCTTAGTTGGATGAAAAACAAGGTACGGTTTCATTATTACAAAGAAAAAGGAAATAATTTTTTCAAATTTGGATTATTTAGTTAAAATGGAGTCTATGGGAGACGGCCATTTTGTAATTCAGGGATTTTTGGATAACATGCTTCCGGATAACAGATCCTATACCTGTATATAATGAATAAAGTATCCCGTCTTGTAAAATATAAGGATATTTTCCCCTGAATCCTTTGAGAAGGATTTGGCTGAATACCGAACTGAATTTGCATATGCAAATCAGGGGTGGGAAGAGGAAAACATTTTTACTTGCTTATTTTGTGACAAAAAGTCATGTGATTTCCCTCCTGGCCCCTAATTTGCATATATAAATTATGATTCAGTTTCGATTTGACTGGGCAGAAGGATTTGGCCGAATCTGAATCCTGCTGAAAAAAGCCAATTCCCGAAATGAATCCTGTGCATCCCTAATTTTAAGTTACATAGTTAAATTGGGTTGAAAAAAAGACAGTCCATCAAGTTCAACTCCTCCAAATGAAAACCCAGCACACACACACCCTTCCATACTTTTCCATAAATTATATATGCCCAAATACTAACTATAGAGTTTAGTATCACAATGGCCTTTGATATTATGTCTGTCCAAGGAATCATCCAAGCCCCTTTTACAAGCATCAACAGAATGAGCCATCACAACATCACCCGGCAGTGCATTCCACAACCTCACTGTCCTGACTGTGAAGAACCACCTACGCTGCTTCAGATGAAAGTCCCTTTCTTCTAGTCTGAAGGGGTGGCCTCTGGTGCAGTGATCATCTTTATGGGTAAAAAGGTCCCCTGATATTTGTCTATAATGTCCTCTAATGTATTTGTAAAGTGTAATCATGTCCCCTCGCAAGCGCCTTTTTTCCAGAGAAAACAACCCCAACCTGGACAGTCTCCCCTTATAATTTAAGTCTTCCATCCCCCTAACCAGTTTAGTTGCACTTAGTCTCTGCACTCTCTCCAGCTCATTTACATCCCTCCTAAGGACTGGAGTCCAAAACTGCACTGCATACTCCAGATGAGGTCTTACTAGGGATCTATAAAGAGGTATAATTATGTTTTCATCCCTTGAGTTTATGCCCTTTTTTATGCAGGACAGAACTTTATCTGCTTTAGTAGCTACAGAATGACACTGCCCAGAATTAGACAATTTCTTATCTATAAAAACCCCAAGAGCCTTCTCATTCAAAGGAGAAGGAAAGGCTGGACACACTTGGGGGTGTCAAACGTTAGGCACCAAGTGATTATAGCGACGTACCTCAAACCCATGGCCGGTGCTCCTATCAGGAGGTGACTTCTATTATACTCACATTTTGCAACAGGGGGTACTTTAATTATAAGAATAGACAAGTTTTAGTGAGTCATGTGATAAAATTACATCACTAAGCTCCGCTTATAACCATGACATTACTAAGCCGTTTATAAGGATATAATTTACCGGATATTGTTGTGTATTAATAAAGATATTATAAGTCACTGAGGAGTTATGTGACCATAGGCAGAGTGCTTTTATACAGGTCACATAACTCCGAGGTGATTTCTGATGTCTTTGTAAATTTCAGTAGGGGGTACATTATGCATTATAATCTACAGTGAAATGTCGGGAAGGGGGGGGGTCGGGGAGAAATTTCTGCAGGTTTTCATCAAATCCTTAGCGTTCAGCAGATCAAAATCTGCACCCTTACCGTGTCATTTGACTAAAGTTTGTGGCAAACAAATAGGATATTTAATACATGGATTATAGGAGAACAAAAGGTAAAATACAAATAAAGTTCTTTGCATTGTCCTTTATGTTATGAGCTGCCTCTATACAAGTTCTCGTTGAGCTGTACGCAAAGATCAATTGTAAAAATATTGAAAAGTGCATAAAATATAGCGGACATCCCTCTGCAGATAGAAGACTGCAATATTAGGGCTTGCACATGCGCAGAATAAATCATCCATGCCCTGCACATGACCAACAGAGTCTTTCTCCTGTGCCAGAGATATTGTTCTGGTCATGTGGTAAGAGCGAACTTCATCGTTGAGCTCTCCTTCATTGTTGCTTGGAGAGATGTGGAAAGCAACGCAATACTGAGCAAATATGCCTGTGTTTAAGTTTGGGCATTGAAAGCATGATCTGAAGGGGTCATGGGGTAGGAATCAATTCAGTGCTTTTGGACTGGGAGACAGAGGATATGATGCATACTTCACCAAGATGGCGGCCGCATATTCCGCTGCTGTGATTTATTTCAAGGTGCCGGTACTGGTAAACTATACAGAATAAGTAAGATACAGTATAGTGTTTCAGGAGGGGAACACACAACCAACAGTTTAAAATAACTTTTAATTAATTAATAATTTAAATAGGTAGAACACACACCTCATATCTTATTTATCTCACTCAGATAATGCTGGACACAGGTGTTCAATGCCCTGAAAGATCTGCTGAGTTATGTCCAGAGCAATTTTGTTTTTTAGCACCATATGCTCTTCCAGAAAGAAACAAAAAGATGCATTCATAGTGGTTGTAACACAACTGTATACCCAGAATTGTGTGCTAATCATAAGTGTATGCTGCTGCTTCAAGCTGTGAGCCCACAGCGGAGAGGATTTTAGTGCTACCTGCTAGGAGCCCACAGTGGAGTTTTAAGGCTTCCTCAAAGGATTTACCCAGATATGAATAACTCAGAACACTGCTGTGCTGTCTTATGGCCTCATATTATCTGGGGAGGAACAAAAGTCATACTAAACAAATGAAGAAAATCCAGGATTCTTAAACAGTTGTGAAGAAAAAAAATGTTCTTGGGACTTTCTTTATTCTGTAGCCAGTGTTCATGCAGATGAGTTATGTTCTGTTTTTGGAAGGAGGCTAAAGTTTCATAGAATACAGGGTCAATGACATGCCTTTATTATTCCACAAGAGTACATCATAGGAACATGAAAGGAATTTTATAAATAATTTATTGACCTGAACAGCCTTGCTAAGCAGCTCAGGCCAAAGCTACTGTTCTTTATGTGGCTCAGAGGTTTAAGTGTACAACAAAAACATGCAGAGAAGCAAAATCTATTATTACATCAGTGCTGCTTGCTCTAGAAAAATAGCAGCCTCCTGTGCAAGAAATACCAGCAGAGATCAAACGGAGTCCATTGGTTAGCCAGTATTTGCTTTAGCTTTATTCCTGGCTCTCAGTACTGTTTTACTGCTGATCTGTCCAAACAGAAAATCCAATCAGCTAATAATGCATGGTACATAGGCACATGATGAAGTTAGTGGTGCCACAACAGTGGTCTTAAATGAACGGAACAAAATGACCAGTCATACAGTATCTGTCTGTATGGTACGCTGGGTAGGCTGAGGTTAGTAGGGCACCATGGGTATTATTCAGGCTATGGCCACTGCCAGTAAAGAAAAACGATACCCTACTGGATCATCTTCAGTTTCCCATATATCATCCACCCGAAAAAAACTATAAACAATTACAGTCAATAAAGCCATCTTGAAATCATATTAAAACACAACACATGGATCACAATATATTTAAGAGCAATACAAATAGTTCCATTTACAGACAGGCCCTGCCGCACCTGGTTAACATCAGCAACAAGTAAAGTCACTTGCATCTGAATCCTTGCTTTCTCACTCCTTTTGACTAGAACAGAAATTCACCCCAAACCTTTAGAAGTAGCCAAGCATGATGCATGATCAAGGGCATGGTGTTGGGTGTGGGGCAGGTGAACCCAAGATACACCATCCTTTCCAGTCCAGGTTGGCATCTCTGAAGTCATTCTCATCATCTACTGTCTAACTTCCTTTTTTCATGCAAAACTTTTCATGAAACAAAACCTTTAAAAAAAACTATTGAAAAGGAAATCACTATAAATCCTATCTGCCTCTTTCCCAGGTCCCTTGCATTGGGAAGTTTGGCATACAGAAATATCCAACTAAATGACTTGTGTTTGGAATCCATAAATTTTCATTCTGAATCCCATCCACTGATTACAATTCTTAAAGGATAACTAAAGCCTAACTAAATAAGTAGGTAGAAATGTTATTAATTATGTTTTGGACTTCTGTAGCAGCCTGTGGCAACAACAGTCCATTAGCAGTAAAGATCTGTGTCTCCAAAGATACCCCAGTTGCTCCCCATCTTCTTTTCTGCTGATTCACTGATTCACATGCTCTGTGCTGCTGTCACTTACTGAGCTTAGGGACCCACTCACAATATACAGTAAACATAGATAAGACATATTAGTCATTAATACAGATAATTACTACATGGCAGCACAGAAACCAGTGCAACTAACATCAGAATTTAATAATCAGCCCTGTAGCATCACCTTGTATTATAGGCCAACCTTATTTTCTGCTGGATAATTTGTACAACCCCTCTCAACAGCTGCTCAGAGCCCACTGAGCATGTGAGTGTCACAGACACTTTCCAAGATGGTGACCGCCCTCTCACAACTTTGAAGCCCTGGATCATTGCTGCTATTGAGAAGCTGAAACTTTAGGCTGGTGCAATAGGTTCAATATATAAAATATGGCATATTTAGCCACATTAATTTTTAGGGTTTAGTTGTCCTTTAAAGGGAATGTAAAGGAAAAAAAATAAAATCCCATTTTTACTTTCTTTTATGAAAAAGAAATCTATCTCCAATTTACTTTACTTAAAAATTGTCTATTGTTTATATATTAAACCTAAATTTATGCAGTGAAATTACCCCTTCATTTACTGCTGTGGATAGAAATTGTCAAGATGGTCCTGAATTGCTCTGCAGGGGGGGAGCCCCCACCTTACTTCCCAGAACTTGAGCAGCTTTGTTGGATTCCCTGTAGAGCAGTGATTTGTATCCACAGACCCAGTGTAGTCTGTATATTCTGATTATTAATCAGTCTTGCTGTATTGGCTTGTATGGCAGATGTTATTGGACTTTTATGTTTTGATCATTTATGACCCCTAAGCTTAAACTCTTAACAGAAGCACATACCATACTGAGCATGTGCGTAGTCTTAGTATTGCAAAGATGTTTCTGGTGCTGTAAGTTCATTTTTATATTTATTAGAGATGCAAGAAATCCACTATTTTGGATTTGGCCAAATCCCCGAATTCTTCCCGAAAGATTTGGCCGAATACCGAACCCTAATTTGCATATGCAAATTAGGGGTGGGAAGGGGAAAATATTTTTTACTTCCTTGTTTTGTGCCAAAAAGCCACACTATTTCCCTCTCTGGCCCTAATTTGCATATGCAAAATAGGATTCAGATTCGGTTCGGCCAGGCAGAAGGATTTGGCCGAATCCAAATCCTGCTGAAAAAGGCCGAATCCCAAACCGAATCCTGGATTCGGTGCATCCCTAATATTTAGTATACAAAATACAGTATTTCTAGCATTATTCTATTTTAGACTTTAGTTGCCCTTTAATTGCCTTATCAAGAGTGCTGTCAGCTATGGTGGCCACCTGTCTGGTTTTGACCCAGACAGCTTGATTTTGGTAGGGCTGTCTGGGACAAAACTACTTGGCCAATTTTCAAAATTAGGAAATCCGGACAGGATGTTCCATGATTGTTGCGTCAAAGTCCTGCAACCGACATCTCACCCTGTGAAGTCACTGCCAGCCTCTCTGTCCAGAGTTCCAGAAGAAAAAAGTTGAAACCCCTAGTTACAGCCCCTAATAGATTACAGCTCATTAAGGGTAGTGACAGACAAGCAGATTAGGGGAGTTTTAGTTGCTAGGCGGCTAATCACCTCTTCAGCCCGACGACAATCTCCCCGAACTGCATTCCGTGTGCCTGAGTGAGGAATCATCTCGCTGCGCTTCGATTTCTGAAGTCACCCGAAGTTGCCTCACGAGGCACCATGAATATATTTGCACAGGCAATTCCTCATTCAAGCACACGGAAGGCAGTTCAGGGAGATTGTCGCTGGGCTGAAGAGGCGATTAGTCGCCTGGCGATAAAATCTCCCTGAATCTGCTTGTCTGCCACTAGCCTAACATTACATGGGACGACCACTGCTGGCTTGAAGGCCACTGCAGATATTACTACTTAATTAAAACTACACGTAAGAGAAAGGAAGTTAGTTTTTATTTGTGCCATTTGAATACAGGAAAACCCCAATCCCATTCACTAAAGGTGGCCATACACGGGCCGATAAAAGCTACCGACAGACCAAGTCCCGTGTAGGGAGCCCTCCGACGGGCTTTACCGATCGATATCTGATGTCAGATCAGATGTCGATCGGGCAGGCATCTGTTTGTTGATGTGGTCCCGCGATCCGACCGCCCATATGGCCTCCATTATGATCCGATCTTTGGGCCCTAGGATAGGTGGGCATATCGGGGGGGGGTGAGATCCGCTTGTTTGGCAATGTCGCCATGTGTGGCCACCTTAGCAATTGCCTGCAATTTATGTACGTACAGAGCAGTGCCCCTGAAAACTATAGTGATGGGCAATTTTTTTTTCTTTGGACACACGCTGCCATTAAAGCCTATGGGCATCATTTTCGCGGCGAAACAAGGAGAAAAAATTTGCCCATCACTAATCAGTGTAACAGGCAGCTTCGGATTTGTTATTTGTCTGTGATGGCTCTACTACATTCCATTTGCCATTAATTGTATGCAACCTACAGCAAACCTTATGATGCATGGGTCTCCTACTGTCACTGCACAAATGGGGCAATGTGACGGATATCTCTGCCTGGTGTGAGCACTGACAGGCAAGTACCATTTATGCCAGTTACTACAGACATGGGCCAGATTAAGAGTTTTCTCAGACCAGCATGAAAAACCCACACAGTGCGACATTAGCCTTTAATGGATGGGTTTTTGTTTATACAAAAAAAAAAAAAAAAAAAAAAAAGGTCTGCAATTCAGCAGCAGAAACGCTCATGTATAAATAATCCCCTTTATCCCAGAGTGAGACAGTAGTAATTCTACTTTAAGATTACTTGTATACACACACATACATTTGTGGCTCTGTGGAAGCACTTTCCATGCAAATAGTAGTCAAGACTCAAACATTCAGGCAAAAGTGCTGCTAAACTATATGAAATACTATTTGGCAGAGCTGACGCCTGTTCCACACATCAGATTTATTGAGCACAAAGGTAACTAAGGTAACTGAGATGATGAAGCAGGGACATGACCGTTACAGCTTGCATTTGAACTTCACTAGATTTTAATGGATGACACATTACACTTAAAGGAACTTAATGAGGCCCTGGCATTTTCCCTAGATCAGATTTGATCATCTAGTCTACACGGCTTCTTTTCCACCCCTTCTGTAAGGAAACAAGCAAGCAAAAAAAAATGCACCATCTGTGGAAAAATATGGCTGGGATCAGCCGTCCAGAACTTTATTTATTATTTATTATCCGGATAGTTTAATGAACTATCCATTCTTTTCCAAGAAAGATCATAATTGTTACGTCTATGGCCACCTTTAGAAAACAAAAGCAAAGATCGGATTTGTTGCATTGGGCAACATCACTGGCAAAGTTTGACTTTAAAGTTACTAAAACTCCCCATATTCCCCATATATTAACCATATTCGAACCATAACAATTCAGCTAGTTCTTAAATTGATACGGTCATAGGAAAAAAATTTTTTCTCAAAATGCATCAGTTAATAGTGCTGCACCAGTAGACTTCTGCACTGAAATCCATTTCTCAAAAGAGCAAACAGATTTTTTTTATATTCAATTTTGAAAACTGATATGGGGTTAGACATTTTGTCAATTTCCCAGCTGCCCCTGGTAATGTGACTTGTGCCAGCACTTTAGGATGGAACGGCTTTCTGGCAGGCTGTTAGTTCTCCTACTCAATGTAACTGAATCTCAGTAGGACTTGGCTTTTACTATTGTTCTTAGATCTACCAGGCAGCTGTTATCTTGTGTTAAGAAGCTGCTGTCCGGTTAACTTCCAATTGTTCTGTTGTTAGGCTGCTGGGGGGGGTGAAATCACTCCAACTTGCAGTATAGCAGTAAAGAGCGATTGAAGTTTATCAGAGCACAAGTCACGTGACTGGGGGCAGCTGGGAAATTGACATCTCTAGCCCTGTGTCAGATCTCAAAATCAAATATAAAATAAATCTGTTTGCTCTTTTGAGAAATGGATTTCAGTGCAGAATTCTCCTGGAGCAGCACTATTAACTGATGCATTTTGAAAACAAAAAAATAGTTTTCAACAGAATTCAACAGAATAACCAACTAAATTCTGGATTTTGATGCATCCCTGGTTATTACATCCTCAGTTTCTCTAGTCCACAAAATTGTATGGTTTCATAAACTTTAAATGTAATATACACCTTATTTATAAGAGTTTTATTATTTCTTGAGCTAAACATGGAAATTGAAGTACTGCATGTTTGAGTCTTGCGAGGTGAATAAACAGATTACCAGAGCACAAATAATCCCCCCTGCACGATGAGGCC
Organism: Xenopus borealis; assembly: GCA_024363595.1. NCBI lineage: Eukaryota > Metazoa > Chordata > Amphibia > Anura > Pipidae > Xenopus > Xenopus borealis. Next base: position 32,813,680 of record CM044435.1, on the reverse strand, counting down.
TTGCAAACAAAATACTGACAACAAAGGGGACATGCATGCGGTTAAATACTAAAAAAAAAGCTACCTCGCAAGAACCAAACATGGAGCCACTTCAATTATCCTGTTTGGCTCAAGAAATACAGTAAATAACAAATCACTTTTGGTGATTAACAGAAAAGGCAAGAGACATATTAAGCATTCACCCTGTTCACTGAACTCATGGTGTACAAGGGACTATAATGCCCTTTTAAGAAACATCTATGGTTTGTGTTATTTCTTGCAACCAACAAGGCAGAGGACTACAACTATTTTCAGCTTCCTGTCTGTATAATGAGCTAATCCTTAATGCAAAGTTATACAGGATGTTTTTTCAAAAGATAAAAAACCACCTAAAACCTGGCTCTGAGCAGAACAACATCACAAGATTTTCCTTATGCCATTAACCTTATTTTCTGCCTACAAGTTGTGCTGTTAAAATTCATTATATCAACTTAAAACGACTGTTATCTTGAAAACTAGAACAAAAAATAATTACTATAAAGTGGAAAAGTGACCAAAAGAGCGCTGTGAACAATTTTACATAAATTTTGTTGATGGTTTATATTTCCATTGGGGCCAAAACACTTCTTTCTGTCCCACAAGTCCCATGCTTTTAATGCAATATAGATAAAAGCCTACTTTCTGAGTAGCTGCTTGATCTCACTGAATATAAAAATAGCATATAAAAGTCATATTTCTATAGTTTATTCTGTTTATTTTAGATACGTTTCAATGCTTTATCTTTTTTTTGTACACATTTACATTGAAACACTAGAATTCTCATGCACAGGAACCCTGGCACACTTCATACATGTCTATTGGAACCCCAGGCACGTGTCTGTCTGTTGTATAGATGGAGATATTTAGCTTTAGTTTCTATATTGCACATTAGTGCAAGGCCAGTCCGCAACTCCGACTGGCATGTGGGTGAGGGAGCGTCAGCCATAAGCTTTTTGTCTTGAACGCCTTTGCCACTTGGTCTGGCGCTAGTAGTTTCAAGGGGAACCCAGGGGCAGCACACTGTTAAACATCACATTTCTAAGCACTAGTAATACTGCCTAGTACAGCGGTTCTCAACCTGGGGGTCGGGACCCCTTTGGGGGTCGAACGAACCTTTCACAGGGGTCGCTTAAAGGGTTCCAGGAGCAGTTTCATCTCCCTCTCCACTAGCCCTGGGCCAAGGTTGGTGCTGGAAGTTTAAGTTCAGTATCCGGTGTAGGGAAGCCAGTTGCACTACAACTTTCTATATCCCCTTAGAAGGGACTACCATACAGCTCTCCCTGCTCATTTAAAGCGTGCAATCATATTTGTAAAATGAACATGGTAATTGGGGGTGTGGCCACAAATGTTGTTGCACTACGCACGGAAACAACCCCTTAATCTGCTTTGGGCTGGCAACAAAAATAATTTTAGGGTTGGGGGTCACCACAACATGAGGAACTGTATTAAAGGGTTGCAGCATTAGGAAGGTTGAGAACCACTGGCCTAGTATATGACTGCAAATATTAAATGAGTATTGTAACTTTCAGCTCAAGCAATGCCTAACATAATTTTTCAGGAACCTAATGATTTATCAACATCAACCAAAACCTGAGCAAGTGAGCTAAATTATCCTCCACTTTTCCTCTCCTAGAACAGAGTAAGGTTTAGGGCAGAGAGACAGATGAAGATTTGGCGAGATTTAATGTAAATCACCTGCAGGATGGTACTCGAATCGCTTTGTTTTCCAAAGTCACCACACAAGGAAACTTCAGGCAACTTCAGGCAACTTCTTAAAACGAAGCACTCCAAGTGCCATCCCGCGGGCGATTTAGATTCTAGCGGGTTGGAAGGCTTTTCGGGAGATTCCTTACCCAAAGACGAGGCGATTAGTCGCCAAGTTGCACAGGGGGAGAGCATATATCACATCATTATATAATAACATTACCGTTATTATAAAGTTCATTTCAAATGATTTCAACTGCTGATAACCATTTGGATAGAAGTTCTTCAGTATTCCTGTTTTCTGTATGGTACCTTCGTGACTAATGTAATGAAGTTCATCTAACTTGCTACTGGTTATCTTCATCTTCTTCATTACCCTTCAGCATTTCCAGGCATAATTCTCTACCAGTGAGCAGGGTCTTTTCATAGCATAAATTAAGCTTCAACCTGGTAATTAGTGCTTCAAGTGGAAGGTCAGTTTTGATCAGGTCAAGGATTTATTTATTTTCGGTTTACAGTATGCTCAAGTTTTCAAATGCTTGACTGTGCTGCTTCCGCAGTTGTAAAGAATTGCTGAAAATACCACACGATGGACAATTCCTATCTTTGTTTTTTTTAGATACAACAGAACATCTGAAGATCTTTTCTTCTTTTTTCATCCCGGTTCTACAAAGTGCCAGTCTGTGTAGTATCTCTTGACTGCTAGGATACATTGTTAATAATTAATCATGGAGGCAAAAGTTGCGTACCACTTCTCTTCATCCTCAACTTTAAAAGTTGTCTTCTCTATTGTAATAACTTTTGTTTGTGGTTATATTTAGCTGTATCTTTTCACTCTCCTAGCTAGGGCTGCATGAAATGCCAAGCATATTTGCAACCTTTTTTACTGTTAACTTTTAGTTAGAGGAACTGTATACTGTTTTTTCAGGACCACGTATGCTTTATGTGATTAACCAACTATGCTTGTAAAGACTCGGATATCTAACAAGTAGTAAAAGTTAGTTGTTTCCAAAGGCCTGTGGGATTTGCATTACTTTGTGTTTAAGCTGCACTGTGTTTAAGTACATATGCACTGAAAATTCTTTTTTATTTTATTTGTGTTTACTAATAGAAAGGTCATAGATATACTAAAACGCAAACAAACCAATAAACCTTCCCAGCAAAGCAAACAGTTTTGTACATAGCTTCAATGTCTTTGATCTTATGCCTCAAACAAAGCTGCATTTGTGACTGCAGGGCTAAACCCCTGGAGATATTTTGTCAAGAAATTGAGTGTACTGATATTGAATATGCACACTAAGGAGCCAATACACTCTTACTACTACTGGCTTCACTAGATGGCCTATAAAGCCTACATCTATTGTTTCCTTGAACTTCATTACTGTAGCGGGTTTTGATTTTTACGGGAACCAATATTTCTGTTAGACGCCCAAGACACTTATTCAAACGGCTTGTCCTTAAGGAGGTGGATAAACTAGAAACTGCCTACCTCATCGATTACCTGAAAACACGGTTTATCCATTGGAGAAATCCTTATATTTGTGCTTTTATTGTAATACATAAAATTATATGCTTTTCTGCAGCTTTGCCTAAAACATACTCAACCCCGGGTGTATAAAGTTTATTTTCTTTATAGAAATTCAAAGAAGCTTCTCCTTTCAAAAGATTTCTTTTTGCAGCACGCGGCATTTACTTTTGAGAACAAAATCAAGAGCCCATGTAAGAGAGCTATATAAAGTAGTACTTTTTGCTGACAACTGCAGCAAAATAGTGAAAAGAAAATGAGCCGTTTAATCTAACACTTTAACATGGAAAAGCAATTAGGAAGCATCATTTAAAGAATGTACAACCAGGAAAAACATTTACAAGACAATTAAATACTAAAAAGCATCTAGTCGGTACTTCCATCTTCTATGTCATCTTCTCTGACTAAAAGTAAACTAAAACATTAAGTAATCATTCAATAATTAGAACGTCATATGTCATACTAAAGAGTAGTTGTAGGGAGTTATTTCCAAAAGTCGAATGTTAGTTTCTTTTACACCTCGAATGAACTCTCAACTCAAATTGTTTCTTATTTAAGAAAAAACTTGAGTTTTCAGGAAAAACCCTCCACAAAAAAAAAACGTGAGCATCGTGCAGGCTATTAAAGGTTCTAGGGACCTCTGCTACTCCTATATGACCTCAACAGGTTTTAGATGGTGTATTTTCAGATTTGAGCTATTTCCAGGGTTGGGGTATAATAAATCTCAAGTTTAAAAAAAACAAAAACCTCCTAAAAACTAAAAAGTTTTTTTTTAACTTGAAGATGTTTTGACCACAAAACTCAAATAAATAATGAACAACTCGTCTGAGTGAATGCTATAGATGACATTGTTTAGAAAATACTGAAAGCTTTAAAAATATATAATAGGGACATGACTTGGCTGTGCAGCTCTCACTGGATTATAAATCCAGTGCAGAGCTAAGAACTGGTGCTATGTAAATTGCAAGTCTAATGTAAGTTAGGAGGCATTTGCTTCTAATGACCTGTAGCCAAAAGTGCTTGCCACAAAGTGTGGCTTCTGCTGCACTTGCCACTCCACCAAAAACGAGCGATATGAGGTCTTGTATGTAGTAGGACGGACTACTGCTTCATTGTTCATAGCCTGTAAACATATTCTGTACGCAGAGCAGTTCTGGTCATAGGGACCTGTGCCTGTTTTTTACTTGCAGATCACTAGTAATTGTGAGATCTTCTTCGGCCATCTTACATGTTTATGGTTTGCCTACAGATTTTCAACAATTTTTAAGTTAGGGGACTGTCAAGACCATTCCAAAACGTTTAGCTTGCTTTTCTTTAGGTAGCTCATGATGGCTTTTGAGGTATATTTATCACTGCACTTTTCAGCTTCTTGGCCGACTGTGTTCACGCTGGCATACAGAATTTGTGGATATTTAGTGGGTTCCACTCCTCTCTACATCAGTGATCCCCAACCAAAGCCTCAATGTAGGTTGACAATCCCCATAGGGTCTACCAAATGGCCAATCACAGCACTTATCTGGCAACCCTAGAACATTTTTCATGCTAGTATTGCTCCCCAACTCCTTTTACTTCTGAAAGTTGCTAATGGGTTGAAAAGGTTGGGATCCCTGCTCTACACATACAGGGGGAGATTCATCAAAGAGTGAAGTTAAGAGTGAAATTCCGCCACTCTCCATTCATTTCTATGGGATTTTTAAAGGCGTATTCATCAAAGGGTGAACTTTCACTTCACCCATTGATGAATGCGCCTTTCAAAATCCCATAGAAATGAATTGAGAGCTGTGTAATTTCCCTCTAGTGGCGGAACTTCACTCTTTGATGAATCTCCCCCACAATGTTTCCTGTGCCACAAGGTTTTTTGTTTTTTTCATTAAAATGTTAATGTTATCTCCTAACAATTGTTTCAGTCTCTTAAGGTGGCCATACACAGGCAGATAAAGCTGCCGATATTGGTCGTTTAGACCGATTTGACAGCTTATCTGCCCATGTATGGGGGCTTCTGATGGGTCTTCCCGACCAATATCTGGACACGATATCGATCAGGAAGGTTGGATTTCCTTCTGACAGACTGTCGGAAGTCCATTGCGCTAGTCGTAATCTGATCGCTTGGCCATAGGGCCGAATGTTTGGATTACCCCGATATAGCCCTGCCAGTTAGTGGCATATTGGTGAAAAGATTTTTTTGAATGAATCAATACTTAGTAATCAGGTATACTGGTTCAACGTCAGAGCAAGGTGCCGCCAGGCCTTCAGAACTTTCACAAATTTGAAGATGATACTCCCAAGAACCAATTCTGTGATTTGTAAATACTTTATTTGAAAAATGCACGATATGTTTCGGATGATCTTTCCTCAGGTACTCATATGGTATATTTGTGAAGGTCCCTTTAGGGCAATGGCTTTACTGGGCCTTGGTGTACACAGGCTCAATGGGCATATCCAGATGGTTAGGACTCCAGCAGCCAAAGAGGAAGATCCACCCTTTTCCACACACTATATTGAAGTGTGGTAGGAAGTGTTCATTATATCTCTTGCCCAATAACACTGGATGTGTAAATATGAATTAGATACATAGGCTTCTGCCTAGTAACTAGGGAGAACAGAAAGAGGGTAGGGCCTTAAGGGGCAGATTAACCCCTATGGGTCCCTACATATATAAATGTTTACCTTAGGGGAACACAGACCCTCAGAACTAATTAAATTAGCTCTACAACTTCACACTATGAGGGAACCCTACAGATCAGATGCATCAAGTCAAATTAGTAATGTGACAATTTCTTCCTTCACCCTACGCATGTTGTTTTACTAGGTGATAATGTTAAATATGAACAACAGGTATATAATCAAACTGGGTATGCAGATTCATGGTATTATAACAGAGGCTTAGACTGGAAAAGCATCTTTGTCACAATAATCTTTGGGTTTTCAGCAAAGCAATGCTCTGCAGTACAAGGGGCAGATATCTGAATACACAGGCGCCACATACATGCCCAAACTGTGGAAAATAAAAAAAAGCTAGAACTGTTTCAAAGAGTTCTTAGAAAATAACTTGAGACTCCCCAGAATAATGTTGAGGGCTGGACTGATCCTGCAATACCTATGGGTTAGATGGGTTTGGACTTGCACCACAGTTTTTTGGTGGGTGGTGGGCCAAAATATGTTCATGGCCAAATGGCAACATAAATGCACTCCTATTCTTTCTCCTTTCGCTTATTTATTTGTATACTTGCACCTACTCCACCACTTCAGTGATGTCAGAGAGGTACAGGACAGGTACAGGTGCATAAGGCCTGAAGGTGCACAGGGTCAAATTAGTTTTGGGTTAGGGGTGGGACAACTTTTTGTTGACTTGTGCATCCCTAACCTATAAAGGTCAAATTAAACAACTGTATAGAGAAGGTCTTTTTAACCTTCTTTGTCGAAAGAATCATGTTGGCTAATGCCAAAACTATTACTTGTCAAGGTGTGGTGCCCTACTGAACAGATTTAGACTTCTCTACTATTTCAACCTTCATTTATTGCTCTTTTCTTATGCCTGACGCCTTCCCTGATCCCTAAAATACACAACAATGGGCCAACAATGGCCAAATGTGCCCATGGGCAGCAACCATTCAGTGGTTGCCTTTTTTCAGTCTGCTGCAGGTAAAACAATGAATGCAACAATTTGTTTGGCTGTCATGGGTTACTGCCTGCAGCCGCATTTGTAGATAAATGACCCCCAAAACGGTCTCGCTTATAATTTTGCTGACAAATATTTTCTTGCCTATTTTGCATAGCATACATGAGAAAACCAAAAAAATAGAAGGAATTTTGTTTTATACATGCTTATATAAAAGGTTTTGTTATTAAAGTTCCCCTTAAATACATTTATTTTGCAGAGTTTCCTAAACAATGTTATTTGTTTGCTTGTTACATTTAATCACAAGGGAAAAGGAAGGATTGTGCATCCAATAAAAAAAATAAAAAAAATACAGCCACAATTTATACGATTTCTCACCTTTCAAATAGTCGCATTTTGGCAAGTTATGGCAATTAAACATTATATTGTTCTGTTATGTTAAAGAATTCTGTGGTCACATCCCAAAGAATGCTGGCCAAGAGGCTTGAGACATTACTATATAGACATGTGAGACCAATTTAAAGCTGTTCTTCATATTTAGGCAAAAAGAGGTCATGCGCTTAACAGAATGGAATAATCAAAATTAATCATTCCCATTTGCAGTTTAAATTGTTTTATATAGATCAAATGATTTAATATTTCACAAACAGGGGGAGGACAGCATCAAGGGGTTCATTAAAGGCCCAGGCAAAACCACAAAAATGTGGGTAGGGTTACACAATTCACTCTTGTGTTTCTCAGTATTTATTATATCTCCTACCCTGTAGAATGCATACATTAACACTAACCATGGACCGGCCTTCTTCCTTTATTAGATATGATTAGGGTCGGATACAAATGATGCTGAAAAAAATATACACAATTAAAGTCACACAAACATATTATGGGCACACTAGGGTTTCCACCTTGTAACCAAGTTGGTGTTACACATTTACAGTCAATACAATTACTATAAATGTATAATCCCCCTAGCCCGTTACTAAACGCCTGCAAAGTAGCCAAATACGCTACTGCTGGCTATTTC
>CM044435.1:32758844-32775541 GCA_024363595.1 Xenopus borealis | reverse complement strand
GGGGGGGGGGGGGTAAAGCGGAAAAACAGATTGGTAGTGCCCCCCACAGGGGGTGATTCTGTGCATCGGGCCAATATAAGACAAAAGAGCAGCGGATCTCTTCCCTATCTCCCCTCCTCCCCCCTTTTCTCCCTCCCAATCATCCTCCCCCATCTCTCCTTTTCTCACCCACCTCCGGTCCCGTCTGAGTTCTCGTTCAGGCTTCCCGAGGAGTCGTGGTGAGTGCCCACACACCCTCCCATGGGTGCCGCCGACGGGGGCAGCCTCGACAGTTACCGCTCACTCGCCTTCAAAGAGGCAGGCGGGCGCGCTCTCGCAGCGCAGCCCTGAAAGCGGGCGCGGACGGCAAAATTGCTCATGTCCGCGCGTGTGACGTCACGCAACCTCCCAGTAGTTGCCACAGTCCCCGCCCCGTTTTCTGTGATGGATGGTGTGGTCTTTTACTGAAGGAGTTCTATCAGTAATGGCTAGCACTAGTACAACAGAAGGTTTCCAGCCAAACTGGGCGACTAATTTAAAGCCCAGGCTGGTTTTGAAAGTACAAATTAGCCAAGTTAAGGATTTGGGCCTTTGGCTGGTTTTTACTTTGGAAACCTGCCAAAGTATTTTCTAGCACTAATGCTAAGAAGCCTGAGTCTCCCAGTGCATGTTGGGTAATGTCTTTATTTAACTATTTGCTGACTGCCAAGTTGAATGTAAGACTACAATACCCAGCATGCAATGGAACTAATTTGTGTAGAAGTTGGGAGTTACCAGATTTTGGGTTCTGTACCCCTGTCTCCTGTCACTCTTAGGGTAAAGTTACCCGGGCAGATTGGAGGAGATTTACTGCAAGTTGGAGTGATATCACCCCGTCCCAGCAGCCTAAGGGCAGAGGCAGATTAGGGGAGATTTAGTCACCTGTAGGGTTGCCACCTGGCTGGTATTTTTGATAGTTGATCCCAATGTTATTAATAGGAAAAAAATATATAGGAAGGACAGTATTTTTTTCAAGAAAAGGTGGCAACCCTAGTCACCTGGCCACTAATTGCCTCTTCTTCAGGGCAACAATCTCCCCCCGAACTGCCTTCCGCCTGCTAAAAATGAGAGTTCATTGCACTCGCAGCATTCTCCCGAAGTTTCCTCGTGAGGCAACTTCGGGCAACTTAGGAAATTGAAGAGCCACGAGTGCATTGCCACGGGCGATTTTTAATTTTAGCAGGCGGAAAGCAGTTTGGGGAGATTGTGGCCCAGAAGAAAAGGCGATTAGTTGCCAGGCGACTAAATCTCCCCTAATCTGCCTGTGTGCCCCTGCCCTTAAGCATTCTCACATTTTCAAGTAAACCAATAAAGTCCGTGGAAAACAATGGTTCTCCTCCTAAAATCTTTTCCAGCAAAATTCAGGTTCTCCTCCCCCTGTTTACAAATTCTCCAATCGACAACAGTCAGATTTGCTGGATACCTCAAAGGAAAGTAGCCGACAAGGCGAAACGCGTAAGCGTTACAGCAGGACATACCCATTAACTGCGAGAGCGTATGTTGCTGGAGAAACCATAGGACTCTGGAGGGACGCCACGGAGCCTCAAACAGCAGCCAAAGACGCAACGCAGAGACTTTTTTAAAGGGACACGAGGGGACTCTATTCTGAGTGTATTTTATATATTTATTAAACTTAACCATAAGAAAGCCTACACATGGGTGCCCATATTTTCTCTCCACTTCTAAGCTGAAGAAGAGTGCCTGGGAGATTAAAACAGCGATATTGTTTTCTGCCTGATTCAACTCACGTCCGGTGAGTGAGATGTGCCTCTGGAGACACTAGGAATCCAGCGGGTTTAGTGTCGTGGAGTTTTTGGCCATTTTTCAATATTCTGTTAGATTTTGGAATTACATCACTGAGAACCACGGTGCAAATACGATAATAGCATTCTCACACACTTTGAAAATATGGTGTACGACATTTGATTTTCACTGAATACTAAGTCACTTATATTACTCCATATGGGTTGTTAAAAATTGCACGCAAATATATATATATGTTAAAAATTGCACACAAATATAAATTTGTAAAAAACAATTGTTTAAAAATACTACACTATTAGAGATTTGTTCTGTTACTTTCTCTTCCTCTCACATTTTCAAGTGACTTTCCTCAATTTCAGATAATTTTGGGGCAAAAAAATCTGCTGGCCAGCAAAAGGTCTAGCGGTTGACTTGTTTTAGCAATATTTATTGAAATTGTATATGTATTTGGGCCTTGTGGGGCTCCTATACCTCCTGAGCCCCCCCTCTGTACGCCTCTGGTGAAAGGGGAAAATCTTTCCCATTTTGCTTCATGGAAAAATATACCCGGGCCTAGGTGGCCTTTCCACAAATCCGGGCCTGGAGGGGAAGGCTAATAGAGAGTTACAGTAGTCCAGACGTAATATGATGAGAGAGAGAATAAAAATTTTGCCAGCATCCTGGGTGGTAAATGATCATATTTTACATATGATTCTTAGGTGAAAGTGATATGACTTAGTAAGTGACGATATGAGGAGTGAAGGACAGGGCAGAATCTAGAATAATCTCAAGGCTTGGGGAGACAGGGTGTTATAGGAATTAACTATGATAGATACTTTTGGCATATTATGGGTATTAGCTGGGGGGTTAGAATCCTATTTCATAATAATTGTAATATGAAGCAATAATGGTATGAAGTGTATAATTATATCAGGTAGAAACAGTCCCATGTTCATACATTACAACCAAAGTTAACTCTTAGCTGTGTGCTTGTGAGCTTTTGAGGTCAGCACAAAATGTGGTGTGCAAAAAGAATTTAGTTTGAAATCACAAACTTTTGCATTTATTCCGACCTGAGCACATAGGTTTTACAAATGCACACCTAAGTTTAAAATGCATGCCCAAAAGATTTTTTTGCCTACATAAGGGTGTTTAATCTTCACTACTGCGGACGACTAATCTCCACAGAATTTGAATCGCCGATGGGATGGCATAAGCGTTCCTTCTGTTTTCCAAAGTTGCCTCACAAGGAAATTTTGGGTGAGTTTGGAAAACCGAGGCACCATCTGCCTAATTTTTGCCAGTGGGAAGGCATTTTGGCCCACAGTAGCAAAAATTTATTGCAGATGACTAAATCTCCCCATGTGACACCACTCTAACTGAGAAGGACAGGGTCGCCATTAGAAATCATGGGGCCCCCGTACAACAAATTTCCCACCCACCCCAAAGGGCCAAAGCCTTGGCGACGAGCTAAAAGAAAATTGGGGCCACAGAAAATAAAAAAAAAAAAATTGGCGCCAAGGACCCCCTTACAAGTTTAAAAAAAATTGGGGCCCAGAGAATATTTTTCTAAAAAACATTGGTGTCAGGCCCTCCTTACAAGTAAAAAAAATTGGGGCCGCAGAAAATATTTAAAAAAACAAAAACATTGGCACCAAGGCCCCCCTCAAAAGTTAAAAAAAATTTGAAACCCATTGGTGGCAGGGGCTTATAGAGTATTAAAATAATATATTGGTGGCCAGGGCATTAAAAAATACCCCACATTGGTGTTCAATAGAATTGAATTTGTGGCTTCAGGACTTTAACTTGACCTCCTTTTGTGACTTTGGGTCTTTTCACCGCTTTGGGACTTCAATTTCACCTGTTTTCGTGACTTCTGGTCTTTTCGCTGCTTCAGGACTTCAATTTCAGCTATTATCACGGCTTCGGGTCTTTTCGCCCGAATGTCCAGCATGCTTTCCTTCAATATCCTAGTAGGGCTCATTTACAATCTTATTTATACAAGCACAAAAATGCACCCCAGACTTAGGCTAGTGCAACATGGAGCTGATTCTCAGCCTGATTCTTGTCTGCTTCTGTCTCTGCACTCATAGGCACTGCGTTGGAACAGAGACAATTTAAACGCAGAATGCCATTTTACTCAGACGTAGTGCCTGTTGGTGCAGAGGCCAGTTTAATGGCTGATTTTCAGCCAACATTTATAAGCAGCCCTGTGTGGCAATTTAACACTAAAAGCACAGAGGCATTGTTGTTTGGTATAATAATATATTTTAGTGTTTGTAATGCTATGCTAGCAATTATTACTTTGTAAATGAAAGCCTTATATCTGGGTTTGAAGTTTTGCTGAAGCTTGGCAGCCTTGGCTGACATCACATGCTCCCTTTAGTTTGGTATGGCGATCTGAATCATGCATAGTAAAGACTGCCCTTGTAATAAGCTAGGCTGCCAGTGTCAGACCAAATACCCTTCACAACATCTGTTTCACATGTGTCTGCCGCCAATGCTCCCAACCAGGCCTGGATTGGGATTCAAAATAGGTCTTGGCATTTCAAATACACAGGCCCAAACAACCCCTACCAGCCCACTAAATATTGACTGTCTGTGGCGAAAAAATATCTGCCATCAAGTGTGTGAATGACCACAGAACAATGCAGAGTACAAGGAATACAATGCTTCCATAAAGTTTTCAACTTACTAACAATCCAGAAACATTTCAAAGGAAACAGACTTTGGGTAAAAAGAAACGTAAGCTAGAAGCCCTAACCACAAGGACAGCTTTTCGGTAGGCCAAGGAGTATGAAGCTTAAAGGCAGCCAAGGAAGCAAGTGGCTGCACATATGGCAAATAAAGATGAATGTCAGTCCTATGAAAACAATCCGTCACAAATTGTGTTTACATAGCCAAGTGTCAATGTTATAAAAGGCACCAGATAACTCCAAAGCAAGTCCTAAGCAGTTAGTTCATTCTTCATATACTTAGAAAGTCCTTGCCAAAAGGCAGCAACAATAGTGTCTTTGTTTCACCCTATCAAAGCTGCCAAGTTGCAGAACTCTATGGCTATGTTTATAAAGCAAAACTTCTTACAAATACATAAAGGAGCATCAAAAACCTTGCTAGAGAGGTGGGGAATAGAATCATCCATTAGGAGATCTTCTTTTCCCAATACAGGAGAGGTCTAAGCAAAATCTTCATCAGTAAGTGATAATGTACACCATCAAACAATGTTGGACTGGGATGCCAGGGGCCCATCAAAAAAACTTTAGGCTGATGGCCCAGTTTCTAAACTATTATACCTCCTCTTCTCACTAAACGGCTTTATTCTCCTAGTCTCTTTTCTCTACATACTTCCATGATTAAACATCTGTGGTCCCATAAAGAATGACCATGAAACAGGCCAAATGGTTAGAGGTAAGAGGCCTACTGACATGTGGTAACCCTGTGGGCCAGTTCAACACTACCATCAAAGAACTCACCAAGTGGAAGGACTGCAAATAAAACTGTATTGAACATTGGTTCAGGAAACCATGGCAGGCATGTGGGTCCAGACCAAAATGAGGGGTGTAGGAATGTGAGTTCCTCAGCATGACATGCAGCAGTTTATCCAACAGGTTAGAAGATTTCTGTTGGCTGCCGATCATATCTCAGCGTGTATTGCCGATCTGACATTTTCAGAGAGAGACTGTCACCAGCTTTGTTGGACAGAAAATTTGGTACAATTGCTGTCAGGGGCTGAACATTGGCTGATCTGTTCTTTTACTGCTTTATTCGAACTGAAGGTTAGTGGCAGGACTGGACTGAGAGTCAAAATAGGCCCTGGCATTTCAGGTACACAGAGGCCCAATCAGCCCACATAGAGGCCCAAACAGCCCCCACCAGCCCACTAAATACTGACTTTCTATGGGACCTTATAGCAGCCCATCTGGCATTTGCCCTAACCCACAGATTGCCAGTCCGGGCCTGGTTAGTGGCATGTCGGATCTGATCGATGATTCCAACAATCAGATCTTTGTGTCTATGGCCAGCTTAAGCCATCTTAACTTAATTCAGCCAAATGGGCCTATGTTGTAGTATTTGAGTCATGCCTCCTCATTCTACAAGTAGCTGACTAGAGAAAACATATACAAGGTCACGATAGGTGTCAAGAATCATAATCTGGAGATAGGCAGGGGTCAAAATAAGGCAAATCTGAACAACAGGTTATTCACAAACAGGAAGGACTTCATCTGGTTCTTTATCACAGAAGCCAGAGAGTGCACGTCTAAATGTATTCCATTGGTGTTTCTAACTTAAGCACAAATGTGCCAATGCCCAGAACTCCTTAAACTCCACTTCCCTATAAGCGCTCCTCTCACCAATTTCTCTTGCCCAGTACCACCTTCCCTAATCTCTACTGACCCTCATCTCTCCTCGCCTTGTTTCAAATACACCTTTCCCCCATTCCTCTTCTCTAAAATTGGCTGGTATCCCCCAGTCCATCTTAGTTACAAATGCTATCTTTTCCACTCCCTCTTCTCTCAAATCTTGCTTCACTTGCTCCACTCCCCAATCAGACTGGAGTACCTAGGACCCATTAGAGAACCACTTTAGAGACTGCCACCACCACCCCTCACCATTACAAAAATCACTTTAATGTCATACCTGAGTTCAATATCATTAGGATGGCATTGTTTTTCAAATTATAGGATTTTTAGGGTTTAGCCGCATGATTACATTTTCTGATATATAGAACAGAAACCATAACAACAGCATCACCTGCTGGTCAGTTCTTGTGACTGTACAGTCAGAGATGTATTGCTTCACTAAGAAATGGAGTGCCCTTATGATGCTGTGCTTAGAAAAGAGATCAGAAGCCCCAGAAGACCTTCATCCATCTCCTTCCTGAGCAGATCAACAATACTACACATCTCTGTTTTCCTTCTGAACCTATATCTCTCTGACTTTACAGTCAGAAGAACTGACCAGTAGGTTACAAAGTCATTATATTGGCAGCAGTTAATAAAAGCCTCAATAGCCATGTAACTGAAAAAATAAATAAATACGTAATTAATCTAAATTAATTTAAATTGCAAAAGTGCTTAGAAAAGCAACCTGAGTAATTTTACATACATTTTTCAAGTTTACTTGAACTTTAAATTTTATACCAGACATCCTTAAACTTTGCGCTTGCAGGAACAGTTGGCCTTAAAATAAAATTTCAAGATTGTCTATTGTTTTTTTGCATTATTTTTTACTTTACATTCTGCAATTTTAAAGTGTTATCTGTTTTCTAAGGTTCCATATACTGTAGCAACAAGGATTCAATGACACCGTCTCTCCATGTCTAAATGGCTTTCTTCAGGCTACTCCATTTCTACCCACATTCTTAAAAACTTGCAAGTTAACTGGTTCCTGATTAAACTGTGAGTGCATGTTAGGGGTCATATATTGTATGCTTCACTGAAACAATGACAATTGTGGATGAATGATTTCTGCAAAGTGCTGCCTAACTTGGTGCTGTATGAATAAAGTTTAATCTGTATGTATCTTTTAAGGGGGTTGTTCATCTTTAAATTAACTTTTAGTATTAGGTAGAGAACGATATTATGAGACAATTTGCAGTTGGTTCTTTTTTTATTATGTGTGGTTTTTGAAATATTTTACTTTTTCATTCAGCATCTCTCCAGTTTACAATTTCAGCGATCTGTTTGCTAGGGTCCAAATTACCCTAGCAACCATGCACTGATTTTAATAAGAGACTGGACTATAAAGAGTAGAGACCTGAATAGAAAGACAAGTAATAAAAAGTAGCAGTAACAATAAATTTGTAGCCTTACAGAGCATATCACAAAACGATGGTTAAAGGAGCTAGACACGACTACCTCTTTTTATTGTTCTTGCTCAAATCACGCAAGAATAGTGCATGAATGAAATGCCTTGCTTGTGAATTTATGTGTGCTCTTGCTGCAGTGAATGCCTTTCCCCCTAGTGAGTCATCTTCAAGTGGGAGAGGAGCTGACAGATATCAGTAAGAGCTGTACTACAGCACCCACCTCTGCAGATATGAGGCGAGTGTATACAAAAAGCTAAACCCTAGTAACGGCACATCAAATGCATCAGTGTCGCAACATTCTAACAAGACATTGTGATGGGAAACAGCTGAGACGTCACAATACGCACAGATTTAAAACACGGTACAGCTTGACAGGGATTCCATGAAGTACTTAGAGGATACACAAATCATCTAATTACTTCTTAGATTCCATGGCAATAATAGCAGTGTCCTTATTGCTTACAGTGCACTTCTTTCAGTTCAGTTGGTTTCAGATAGTTCCCCAGACATAACAACTCTTTCCAATTCAACTTTCAGCTTAGATTTTGGTAAAAAATAAAAAAATGGAAAGCAACTCAAAAAAGGCTTTATTTCTGGAGAACAATCTGAAAACAACTGAAGTGAAAAGGTGAACAACCCCTTAAAGGGGAATCCAACCCCCCTGGTTACTAACCCAGTGGTTAGTGCCATAAGGTTGGATTCCCCTTTAAAGTGCATGCAGCTGGAAGTCACTAAAATATCAAACTGGAAAGCTGCTGAATAAGAAGCTAAATAACTGAAAAACCACACATGATAAAAAATGTGAATCAATTGCAACTTGTCTTGGAATATCACTCTCATCATACTAACAGGGATGCACCAAATCCACTATTTTGGATTCGGCTGAACCCATGAATCCTTTGTGAAAGATTTGGCTGAATACCAAACCGAATGTTAATTTGCATATGCAGGTTAGGGGTGCTTGTTAGGGGTCGCCTGTGCTACGCTTATTCACAAGTGCGAAGTTACGCTCAGGTCGGCGAACGGTTGCGTAGTTGCGCTAGTGTTACTTCGCCAGGCAAAGTGCACTTACGCTAGCGATGCCTAATTTTGATACGGCGAAATTCAAAGTATAATAGAAGTATATGTTACAGCCACTACATTCCACTATACAAGCCCAGAAAACCTTTAATAAATAAAACAAAGTTGTGCTATTGCCCTAAAATCTTGCCTTGTTCCCACTGTATAGTTGAGTTGCCAAATGTTAGGAAATGTAGGGGGTAACCCCCCAAAAAAATTTGCTATTTTTCAGAATATCACCCTACAAAGGGTAAAAGACGCCAGTGTTTTTTTTGGAACTTAGAAAAAATTTCCATTTTTTTTTCCAAACTCCTATCTATTGTATTGAACTTCGCGAGGTCTCACCTGGCGAAGTAATGTCTAGCGTAAGTGGTAAAGTTCAGTAAAATGGTCATCTTAGTGAATTAGCGTAATTCCGATCCTTCATCAGTGTGCAATGTCGCCAGACGTTAGGGTGCGAAGTTGCGCTAGTCTATCTACTTTGCTAGCGAAAATTCACCAGAGTCAGTGTTAGTGAATTTGCGAAGTTACGAAATGACGTCACGCCACTTCTCCCTTTTGTGAATTTTCCCCTGTAAATCAACTATAAAAATAAATTTCTATATTCATTTATTGTAAAGTTTGTTATGGGGGAGGGCTGATCAAATGCTACTGAAATGAACTTGAACTGAACATTTATAGAACCACAGGCAAAGACTAAAGGGATACAACATACCCATGCACTTTGTTACTCACTTATAGTCACTATTGTATGGGGGCTTTAGTGCAGGCCCCACACATACAGATCCAGTTGTTTGGCCAGGATTGTTAGTGAATATAGTAATATTTGGTCAGTAGGATTAACCACCAGATTACGGATACCCAGCCGGTTCCACTACAGGCCAGTGCAGTCACAGTCAAAATCCTGACCTAATTTTTGATTGCAGAAAATCTGTGTGCATGGTCTATTAAAAAAAGTTTATAGACAGGCTTATATATTATATTATAATTACCATTATACTGTGAGTCTACATTTGTTTTGTAACTTACATTTTATTGAAACAATAGAAGAGAAAACCAATACAGGGAATGGCAACAAGTAAAAAGAGAAAATGAAAATCAATAACATTTTGGCAGGGAAAGGAGGGTGGAAATAAATGTCCACATACTACTGAAGTGTCAGTAATTTCCATGGAGATAAGAAAGCCCATTTACAACTGGTGGAGCAGGGTGCAAACAACAATAAACAGGTGCAGGCTGCAATGTTTGCACAGGACCAGCACTTTCCTGATCAATCCGGAGCAATCTCAATCACATATGGGTATTATGATGTTCAGTTGATATTATTTAAAACAATAATTGGGGCTGTTTGAGAATAGCTTTTATTAGTATCCAACTGCGAGGGGGATGATACTAGTGATGTGTGTTTGGGTTGAATTTTTGTCGACCCGCACATCACTAGATGATACAATCCTAAATGCACCTGTGCTTGGGGAGTTGTTAAACTATACACACAAGGGCAAATTTACTAAGCGGTGAAAATGCCCTAGTGACGCATTAGTCCACACTTCGCCAGGCGAATTTTCGCCAGTCCGCTGCTAATTCACTAAAATTTGCACTCAAGGAGGCGAAAAGTAGCGAAGTTGCGCTACCGTTACTTCGTCAGTTAAAGAGCATTTACGCTAGCGATGCCTAATTGAAGTTAAAAGTTAGAACTATATGTTACAGCCACTACATTACAATACACAAGCCCAGAAAACCTTTAATAAATAAAGTTGTCCTATTGCCCTAAACATGAGTCCCCTGTATAGTTGAGTTGCCATATATTAGGAAATGTACGGGGGTAACGAGGGTAACCCCCCAAAAAATTACGCTATTTTTCAGACTATCACCCTAAAAAAGTAAAAGACACCAGTGTTTTTTAGGGACTTAGATAAAATTGCAAGCTTTTTTTTTTTTTTTCAAACTCCTATCTATTGTATTGAACTTCGCCAGTTCTGACCTGGCAAAGTAAAGTCTGGTGCACGAGGTAACATTCAGTAAAATGTTCATCTTAGTGAATTATCGTAGTTACGTCCCTTCGTCAGTGTGCAACTTCGCCTGGTGTAACGGTGCGAAGTTGCTCTAGTCTATCTACTTTGCTAGCGAATTTTCGACAGGGAAACTGTTAGTAAATTGGTGAAGTTGCGAAATTAGGTCATGCTGGCGAAGTAGCTCTAGCGTTAGATGCTTTGCACTTTAGTGAATTTTCCCACCAGTGTTTACATTGTATGCTAGTTATATTTCTACTTCACACAATCATTTCACTTCATGCTTTTACCTTACAGAGTCACACTGTTGGGCTACATGTGCTTTCCAATGGATGCATTTGAATGAGATTCCTGCATTGTTTTGTTTATTCGTATGAAGGGAAGTCACCATTTCGTTCCTTATCAGAGCAATCAATTATGGTTCATTATAGTAGAAAAGTGTAGAATGCTTGATTAGTTTTACCATTCAATTGGCAGTACCCCTCTCACACTTGTGAGCACCCTACTGAACAACACATTATATCCCTCAATATAATTTTTGTTCCTAAATGTTACTAACACAATATTTGTGTTACTTTAATGTAGTGTGTAACACACACAACACAGGATGGAACAGAGATCCAATTATCCATTATACAGCCATTTTACAGAAGTATCCCATAATCAGTAGTTTAATCAGCAGGCTTCATACGCTTGCAGCTTTACAATCAGAACAAAATATTTTGGGAAGCTACAACTTCCTTGCCCCTTTTATTCAGTTCTATAACTTACATTTTCCCATCACACTGCTCTACGAATCACGTTGCTTTTACATTCTACCATTTATATGATTTAGTAAGCTTATAACCGATGAAGCTGCACAGTCCGAGATGAATGGTGAACTGCAAAGCATAGCAGATTCCCTCATAATCGATACACACAAAATTCATAATTTATTAACAGATGCTATGATGTGATGGGAAAAGCATTCAGCATTCACATTGCTTGTACCCGGTTGCTGCTCAATGGAAAGTTTGAGATGTAGGGAACTCTTCCTCTTTTTCTCGGAAAGGCTTCATTATGCCTGTGTTGTTGAAAAGTTAACCCAACTTTTTGAAATATATAACCACTTTCCAACTTTTACTTTATTCCTTTACTTGTCAATACTCACGCAATATTTTATACGTATTCTCCAGTTTTATTTCATATGTACCTAAGATTTATAAGTGTATATTTGAAGCACTGTGGAGTGGTGTTTAGCATTGATTCTGGCTTTGATTTCAATCATGGCACTAACTGTCAGTAGTTTGTATGTTCTTCCAGGTTTGGACTTCCTCTCGCTCCTTGTCCCACACTCCAACAATGAAATAGACCCCAGTGTGTGCATGGTCTGGACGTTAGATTACAAGCTACACTATGGTAGGAACTGATATAATGTGAATGATGGATGAACATTGAGTCATCCTACAATTAATTGTCTGTAAGATATGAAATGCATAATGCTGTGTCCTTGTCTACATAATAAACTACAAATCTCTTTACACATGTGTCTGGAAGATTGCTCTTTGAGTGCCTGCTGCACTACTATACAATTTGATCCACTCCCTCAGCTGAAGGGTCAGAATAGGATGGGGCCACCTACATGCCTTCCCTGCCTGCTCCTTATTAATGCAGTACTGCCGAAAGCTGTCAGCCTTGTATTCATATATTCTTTCTGTTATTGTATTTTTTACAAATAATTTTTAAGAGAGCTTTCTATTTTTGAGGAGAGCTACAAAGCATAGCAACTTGTGGCATAAGCTGATTGAATACTGCCATCTTGTGGAAAAAATGATGCAGCATGTTCATTTTGCAAATGAACCTGCCAAAGGCATCTTGTGGACATTTCCATGTACTACAATTCTCTAAATCCTACAGCTGCTGGAACCGTCACTAAATGACTGATTGGTAATCACATGTTTTTAAGGGATATGGATAGGAAGCACTGACATGTTCCTTATATGGAGTCAACTCAATGACAAATACATTTTCCTGTTTTTAAGAATGATATTTTTTTTTACTAGGTAACTCAACAGGAAAAGAAATAGGGGATCATTTACTAAATGTAGGGCAAGGTGCAAAGTGCAAAACAAAATAAATGCAGTTCACAAAGTTTTATGCATTCTCTGTCCAAAACAGAGAACAGAGACCTGCATTTGCCCCACAAACATATTGCAGCCTGTAACGTCTTCATTGTAAGCGCTGGAGAGGATCCATGTAGGCCTCCCCTCACCCGCCTCGACCCATACCCTAACTTGTAACATCCCTAGCCAATAAATCATAGAAATAAAATGGGAAAAAGATGAGGAAAAGGTAAAGGACAAGCTTTGGAGCCATTTCTGTCTGCCTTTCTATTCTAATAATCTTATATGAGTTCTACAATGCATCAGCCAGCTTGAAATAAATACATAATTTTTAAGAAGCATGTGCCCTTTCACAGAAGCTTACAGATATGTTTTATCCACTTGTGTTGATGCATTGCTTTAATACGGAAGCCTTGAACAGTACCAGTAGGACTCTAAGGGCCCTTACATATGGGCATTTTGGACCTGCGCTCTAGATGCACCTCATTAGTTTCAATGGCGCTGTACCCACGAGACGTGTGTAAGCACTGAACGCAGATTCAGACGCAACATGCTGCATTTTTCCTGCGTTTGGTGCCTACATGCGTTCGTTTGAGTACAGCCCCATTGAAAATAATTGAGTGCATCTATACCTGCGCTCCCCTGCGGCTGAACACAGAAAAATGGAACGCAGGGGAGCGCAGGTAAAAACGCTTGCGTGTAAGAGCCCTAAGAAGGATTCTAGGAGTCATTGAAACTGCATGTGTTAAGAATTCAATGCAATCCAGAATCAAGCCTTATAGAATGGAATAATTAATACACCTTATATGATTCACCAGTTTTCATTACCAATTAACTGTGTTGCGTACACTGGTTTTATCTTAGCATTTGCTAATTAAGTATTACATTTAAGCATTTATTGAACTAAGCACTTGTTTAACCAAGTTTCAATTGGTTGGGGTGTGGAGGGTAATGGTGGTTTTATTTCTTTTCCTTCTATTGTAATTATAATTGCCTAAGTATTACACACCTCCCTCCTCTTTGGAAGTGAACTTGTTTAACTAATAGGTTCCTGCAAATAAACCCTTCTTAATCAGGAAATCATATGGTACAACAGGTTTGCCTAAATCTAATTACAAATGACAGCAGAAATTGTTTACCCCTTCTGTTCTCTTATATCCTCTCTTCATACGATGTAGCACACCTCAGTATCTGAGTTATGCTACATTCTTCCAATAGCGAGGGCCAGAGAACTAAAAGGGAAAAACAAAATCCTGTTATTTCAAATAGCAGTTTCTTTCCTTTTGCACATATAGGTTTTTTTTTGGGTGTAGCCAGCTTTTAATCTCTGGCAGAGCTGGGAACAAGGTCACTTCAGTGCTGTTTGGTTGTGTCAGTTCTATTAGATGTCTCCTAATTCTTTAATGTTAATTTGGTTTGTGTTTTGTGTAGGTTAGTGATATAGTTTCTCTAATGGCACTACCTGTTGGTGTGTTCAAATCCCACCGAGTCTCTCCCCACCATAGAGAAACCCTGGTTCATGGCCAGTGCCAGGAAATGGGTGGCTAATAGAGTTACATTGTCCCCAAAACATTTCTTGCATCAGTTCTGTTTCCATATGTGAGCAGGACTCTAAGTAAAGGGGAAGTTGCAAATAAATCTGGGCTAGTGCTGGACCAAGCAGGCCTGGATTTGTGGGCAGGTCACAAGGGGCAAAGTTCAGGGGGCAATATGCTGCCCACTGGCCACATCTTAAATGGGAAAAGTTCCAGAGATCAGGAGAGCAGCAGAGAATAGGTGAGGGAGATCTCTGCAGGTCGGGGTGTTTGAGCAGGGGGGCAATAGGGTGCAAGTGGCCTCGGGAGTTAAATCCGGCGCTGGAACTAAGTTGTATTTTCAAGGCACAAAACCCACATGCCAGCACTTACTTTCTCCACGGCAGGAGTTTGCTGACATCCCACCAGTTATGCGCTATCTCCTCTTCCACCATTTGCTACCTCACTGTCCCACCACCAGTTGTGCCCCATAACTCGGGTTGCCACCTGGCCGTTATTTTACTGGCCTGACCAGTAAAAATTATGTTTCATTCCATTGGTATTAATAGGTAAAAAAGCTAATTATATAGGAAGACTGGTATTTTTTTCCAGAAAAGGTGGCAACCCTAACTATGCCCTAGACAGTTACCTCTTACCTGCCCCTAGTTTCAGCCCTGATTGTGGGACTTGAAGTGCTTTTACTTTCCATAGTGGGTAGTCCATGGTTTCTCTGGACAGCAGAGAGACTTAAATTCTTACAATACATTGCTTCAAAATGGAACAAGATGTTAAAAGGGGGATCTTGACACTGTGAGCCTAAGGGCTTTTGGAAATGGTTCTTATGTATCAGGCATACACTTTCCTTTCAATCTGTAGAATCAGGTAAGTCTGTGTAAAAAATAGCATATAGCCCCATAGTAATGGGTTCTGCTTCAGTTTGAATCAAAATAGGATTGTTTCCTTCAGGGGCAGATAGTAGCATTTTAAGTAACTTTTTCAAGGTCACAAAGACTGATCCCAAGTCTCCATCTGTCTTTCTATTGAGCCCCCTCTTGCCTAAAGGAACAGAATGTTATACTTTTCAGGTCCTCGCTAAAATTCCAAGATCTAGCTTTACATATAAAAACCCTGTCTGTCTCTGAGAAAACACAACTCCCAGATCATTTTGTCCTTGTGTTGCATCCCACTCTGTTCTATGTTAGAAATGTATGATTTTTGGCAGTTCTGTTCATCAGCAGGGTACAACAAACTTTACTTTTCAATTTAGTGATACAAACCAAACAAATACAGTTGTTGATCCTTATTGTTTGATCAGTTCAGACAGCAATAGACTCTCTCTGTGTATTTACAGAGCTGATGTGTCTATAAAACAATCCTTATCCCCCTACAAAAATACGCTGGCACCTATTTCAATTTTGCTGTGGTCTTCACCCCAGTGAGCCAGTTCATGGGAACAGACATCGATATTATCTTTCCTCAGTGTTTGCTTTTAATGAAATGTACACCTATTTCTGAAATGAACATTACAGTGTGCTAACTTTTCTGCTTGTTCACTCCAAATAGATTTATAATCTACAAGACCAGCCACCGAGAGGCAGATTTACATTAAAAGGGGTCCTCACCCAAAAATTGTGTGTCATTCAATTTACATGGAAATAGATGCTTCTTTGGCCAAAATAGATGCAAACTTTGGACCATGTCCCCTTTGAAAGCCCAACGTTTAGTCATGGCCCTGCTTAGTACATGATATTGGAAATTATTGGTGTATTAGCTTCAGGTATTCAGGTTCATCATATCCGTGTGTACAATGTCTGCTGTTCACAGCAAAGTACTACATAAACGTCTATAGTTACAGGAAGTCGCCAAACAGGGTTGGGCAATAAATGTATATTTTGTATTGTATCAGTTTTCCAAATTTTGGGATGTATATGTTGTAAAAGTTCTTGGGGTTCATATTTCTAGAACACTACTTTCCACCCTTTATATACTTAAATAGTGGCAAATGTAATAATTACAAAACTATTTGACATAACAACCACAAATCTATTTTTATAGCCGAACAAATCCATTAATTTGTCCTAGAGGGTAAACAAGGGCTAGCACAATCTGTGTTTTCCCAGTACATTTTTTTCTCTTAACTTATGTCAAAAATTATCCTTAACCGAAATGAGTATTGCTGTCTTACTAATGCCAGAAAGGAAATCAGATTTGACACTAGAAAAGAACAGCAGAATCAGGGGAATATGATAATTGAACGTTCTAGTGGTTTGCTTTTTATTGGCAAAGAATACTGGACTTCTGCTACACATCCCCATGTTGACACAAAATTGATACTGAACCTGCATCCGCTTGTTAATATCAAGAGACCAGTTGTTACTGGGCACAGCTTTTACATAGGGGTGATATGAAAACTAGGGATGCACTGAATCCACTATTTGAGATT